>CM046867.1:19684891-20284891 GCA_025617745.1 Heliocidaris erythrogramma
ATTAGGCCAAACCACAAAATGTGTCCAATTGCCTCGAAAGGGATAAAAACAAGTGATATACAGATACCGTACCATTACATGTATGTACATACATGTCTACTTTACAATTCTGAATTTGATTTTCCAATAACGAATACACACACATGATTACATATTTGGTATTAAAAATTCACCATTTTGTTTAATTTTTTTTTTCTTCCCAGCGCTGTACCCTGGGGTTACCAAAAAATGTGTGAAAGTAATTTTTTGTGTTTATGCAAGAAGAATTTTTCTGTTTAGTGAACTTATGCAACATTTAATGCATGCATATAATAACTTTATTCTAATTTACATGTTCTATTGTAATCTTCATTGTTCAATAATATAAAAGAAAAAGAAGTCTATGAATTCCATTGTAATTATTGATCTTATTACATTGAATGAAATTAGCCTCACCCCTCGATCGTATGCATGTCGCATGGAGTTGACATTGATGAAAAGGGTGATCATGGGGCGAGTATTGGGATTAAAATTAGATTAACTGTCCACTATATTCTAGTAAAAATTCAATGATTGTTATTAATTTATTTTTTTACTATTATTACCCACGCCGATGAAATCGGCAGGGTTATGTAAAGGGCTCCGTATGTTTGTTTGTTTTTTTTTGTTTTTTTTTGTTTGTTTGTTTGTTTGTTTGTTTGTTTGTTTGTTTGTTTGTTTGTTTGTTTGTTTGTTTGTTTGTTTGTTTGTTTGTGTACAAGATAACAAGAGAACGGGTGAACGGATTTGCACCAAATTTTCAGGGAATGTTCAGAAAGTGACAGGAAAGAATCGATTAGATTTTGGTGATGATTGGTTGACCCCTGCAAATTCTGTGTGACCTTGAACTTTTGACCCTGTAGTAAAGTATAGGAACTTCAGTTCAGAGAGTGACAGGATAGAAACTAGAAAGTTTGATGACCCCAAACTTCGCCTGCCGATGCAGAAATATTTTGGTCAATCAAAACACTCATTACTTCGTCTCACCAAAAATCTATTTCAGGTTTATGAATTTTAGAAGACTTTTAGACCCATTATTTGCTATTTCACTTCAAATCCGCACGAGCCTGCAATGAATATTCAAAGCCAACGTATCCCAGCAACAAGGGATTTTTCGCGCTTGAACTGTACTCTCGTTGCGAAATCGAAAGCGGCTAGGTATACGGTATACGTATAGCCTAGCACGTCTAATTTCTCCTATTTCTTATCTTCTGTGCATTTCTGTTTATTTTCCCCGGTTCTTTCCACTTTGTTGTGGAAGTTTTTGTGATTTATTTTATCCTGGTGGACGTGTAGTACGTGATTTTAATTCTTTTCGGTGAAAATCTGGTGCGTTTGTTCGACGTGAGTGAGTCTATCGCACTCGCGAGTGTTCGCGTGTGTTGATCTGAGTGAGTGGCTGAGTAGCTGTAGTGTACGTACATAACTATACACAGCACTGTCGCGAAGTGCCTGGGGCCGGCTGACTGTAGTACTGAGTGAGTAAGCTCTGTGCCTCGCATGCACGTCATTTTCAAGTCGAGATCCAACTTCTTTTGTCGTCATATTTATTTTATCCAAGCCCGATGAAAAAAAAAACAACAACCCGAATTGCAATGTAAAGATAGAACATGAATACATTTGCTAACACTGACATGACTGAACCAAGGCCGTACGCAGCGGGGAGGGGGGGGGGAGGCAGTTGCCCCCCCCCTGCCCCCCCCCCCCAGAAATTTCAAAATCATACTTTTTTTTAATCGGGTTTTAGACTTCAAGTTATGGGTTCCTTTGAAAGCGATCATCTTGCCCCCCCAGGAAAAAAATTTCTGCGTACGGCCTTGGACTGAACACTGAATACAAATTGCTAACATTTCAATAATAAAATATCTTTTTCAGAAGAATTTTTTTCAAGGGTGGGGACACACAAAGCTATGACCTGGATATGGCAAAATTTATTGGGGAGGGGGGGGGAGATGTGCCTCTTGTTATCCCCTTTGAATGGCTACTGCTTACAAAAATAATCGCAACAAAACAAAACCTATTGGGTTAAGGCGTGGGTCTGCCGCCTTTGACGGCCTTTCTAGTATTAGATTATACACTTCATAATAAAAGGGAATTCTGCATTGGGATCGTTACCGCTGCGCTGCGCGATGATATGCATGAGATGATAGTCGTGCGATATTGACAACATTACACAACTGTAATCTAATGGACACAAGATGGCGCTACGCAACGCCGTATCCTAGTGTCCCTGTATTAGAGAGTTACGACAACTGGGGATTTGAACGCCATTTTGTTTCCACTATTACGTAACATTTCTATTCAATTCCGATGAGCACCTGGGTGTTCTCAATAGAAAGAATTCGAACGCCATTTTGTTTCCAGAAAAGTGGGACGTCCATATCGCAACTATTTAATACAGGGACACTACCGTACCCCATGTTGCATAATAATATTAATAATAATAATAATAACTAGCATTTGGTACGCTCTCCATAGTACAACTATATCGCAGCGTTTACAAGTCAATAATACTTAATATAACATTAATAGAATTAATAATACATATAACATTAAAGCAAAATTAATCATGCATAACATTGAATAAAAATTAACTTATTAAACATAAAGTTTGAAAGAAATGGAAGGGGTTTAACTATTCCGGGAAGAGATATCACATGCCTCTCATTGAATCTGAAAATAGATCATTCCCATTGTTGCTTTGATTGCACAACAATTGTTCTGCGGTCAATATACCACCAACACTAACCAAATTATTAACTTCAACCCTGAACCAAACTAAATACCTATTAAACCCTTAAAACCAACTGCACCTCTAACCTAACGCTATATCTTTGACAAATTAAAGCCTAAAGCAATTACCACCAGAGCATATATGTCAGAGCACTACTACAGCTAGTAGGTGATTGGTTAGGTCCAGAATTGAAGATATTAACTTTAATTGAATATCTGTTTTCCTTTAATTCACTTCTTGACTGAAAAACAAAGATCACAGTTGAATTCAGAAAGCAATCAAACAAGCAATCTGGATGTTGAATTTTATTAGATTAGACCAGACAAAAGCTCAAAGGTAAGAAACAAATTGGGCTAATTCACCAAAATGCAATCAAGAAAAAAACAATTTGTGTAAATTCAAAATTCCCCTTTATGCAAGCGTGAGGATTGTCACCCCTCTTGGCCAGTGCTGCTTCGCATTATGAAAATTGCCCCCTCCAAGCAATTCGCTGGGTAAATTGCCCATTTGGCCTACAACAACGATGATATATTGCGACATTATCATTCCGTGACATTTCAGCTCTTGTCCGAAGAGTAAAATATTTGGGAAAGAACGGGTAGAGAGATGAGCAAAGCCTATGGGGGGGGGGGAAAGATGTACATGTACAAAGTTAAAGATGGTATATTGCTGAAAGACACAAAATCATCCCCCAAAAGCTTTATGGAATGTGCAAATGTTTATGAATAAAAGAGCATATGGGGGGGGGGGGGGAGATTTCATATCTAGGCCCATTTCGAAGCTTACTCCAAAGTAACTTCTGTGTGCGTGTATGCAAATGTGTCACATACATGTAGTTTATCTACAAGTAGCGTTCCCTTTTTTCAGAGTGTAATTTCAATATCTAAACTTGCAATATCTTCTTACACAAGTAAATTTGAGCTGATGTAATATAAAATATATATGCCCATGGAACCCTAATACAGAACAAATATATTATGATTAGTACCCTTTAAAGGCCAAGTCTGCCCTAATATCAAGTTGATTTGAATAAATAGAGTAAAATTAAACAAGCGTAACAGTGAAAATTTCACTGAAATCGGATGTAAAATAAGAAAGTTACGGCATTTTGAAGTTTTGCATTATTTCATGAAACAGTGATATGCATAGCATGGGCGGTATGCAAATGAGTGAACCGATGATGTCACACACTCACTTTTCCTTATGTATTTTATTATATGAAATTTCAAATATTTCAATTTTTATAGATGTGATAATAAAGAATCCCTTCCTTGTATGAAAATAAGTTACAATAATGATGATTTTACATGTTCCATATGGAGTCAAACCATGTTTTACATTATTGAAGCAAAAAAATGAAATATATGATATGCAATGTAATGTGACTATGTTAAAACAAGTGCAAGAAAATGTATACAAAATCTAGGAAATAGATGTATATGTGATCCCTGTGACATATACATGTACATGTTTACCAACACTTTTGCTTTCCTTTAAAAGTAATGTGAGCTAATGTTCACAAATACCAAACTGTCATGATAAAAAGGTGATGAAGTTCTAGAACTTCCCTTGAGAATTTGAGCTTGCTTTATGTACAATAACAACCTGTACAAGATCGATTTGTGGATGGCTCAATTGCAATCAAATATGGCCACGCCGTACATGTACCTGGGATAGGGGGTTTCCCCAGATATTGTAACTAGATATACATTGTAACTGGATATAAATCTGCCCATTACGTAATGCAATGCTAAAAACTGTGAGGATTTTGGCATCCAACTTATCCCACTTCAATTGTTCTTTATATGCACAGATATTTGTGTATGAGGAGGGGAAATAAGGTTATAAAAAGCAACAAAAATAATACAAACATTGACTCTGATATGTAATGAAAACTTGTAATTTTCTGTACAAGGCAAATGGGAAAGATATTAATAAGTTAAAACACAGAGTTGCCAATATGCGTTTGATCGATTACAACTTTAAAAAATCATAATTTGTTTACTTTTTAATGAATTTTTATCAGTTTTTCCCTGTTCCGTTTGTCTTTTATAAGAACCAATATAGTATTAGGGCGGACTTCCCCTTTAAACCTCATGTCATGATACATGTACATCTCTTTCTAGTACCAAACTTAAACGGGCACAAAATGTTTAGGCGCAGGCAAAGGCCAACATTAGGAACATGAGCAATGCCATGAGTGCGGGCAAGGTAGACAGCTCGAGGCATTGTTGGCAACATAGCCATGCATTCATCGATGCACCTGCCCCAATGGTTGGAAAACCTTGCCCAGTGACCAATACTTGAGGAGAAAGGTGTGGGCCAAGCCATGGGTGCAAAGAACATGAGATTGGTGATGAAAGTTGTCAGGGGAATGTCAAAGGCATCACTCTGCAAGAATAATCTATACAAGGGAAAATGCAACTGATCTTTAAAGGGAAAATGCAACTGATCTTTAAAGGGAAATCTAACCTGAATAGAAAGTGAATCTGACTGAAAGAGGAATAATCAGATAAGCAGATTGATAAAAGTTTGAACGAAATTGGACAAGCAATAAGAAAGTTATGAATTGGGGAAATTTGTAACCACTATACATAACATATGGGAATTTCACATTGGTCGAATCGGAAATGTCACTGTAATGCAGTGGCAGACAACTCCCCCATTTGCTCCAACACACAAAATGACAAAAATGTCTTCTTTTTTTTTTTAAGTATTGCTCTGGAGGATCTTTTTTCTTTTATGAGGACAGACATGTATAACATTGATATACATGTACTATCTACAATATATTCTGAATACTGCCTCGAAGGAAAAGGCACTTCGGAGGAAACCGCAAATATTTTTAGTGTACTGACAAACAGGAGAGTTGACCGCCAGTACGTCACAATCGACTCACCAAATTGCCAATTTAGGTCTTGGAAAGATTTAGTGATCTCATTTTTAAAATATCCATAACTTTCTTATTCCTCGTCCCATTTCTTCAAACTTTCACCATCCTGGTTTTCTTATTTTTCTGCTATTACAGAAATCATCTTATTACGAAGGTCGTATTGCCCTTTAAATCATACCCCTTACATATTTACAAAATTTACTGGAAACCTAGCTTACAAGTAGGTCGTCACAAATGGGGCCTACATGTACATGTATCTATGTACAGAGCATGGGGGCAAAAGCACCTCATGTTTTACAAATAGGGTAACAAAATTCTGTATTTGATACCAGATATAACCAATTCAATAGTCGTATCAAAGCAATTTTATTTTAAATGGTTCTGGAAAAGGGGTTTATACACATGTTCCCTGGTGTACATGTTGGGCACCCAATTTAAAAGCTATCTGATCTTCTCATTTACAGTTCAGCATACAGATGTACTCTATGTAGGGGTCAACGTTTCTGCAATGAAGAGGCCATTGGGCAACATTGAGATGAGGCGGAGACAAGGGGCTATACAAAATGGGTACAAAGAGGGAATAGGATACAGGATAGTCTTTTTGACAACTCAATTATAACAGACATGGAATATTCTGGGAAAAATACATTATAAGCTCAGAAAGGGAGAAATGGGGTTGTGATGGGAAATACTTTATTAATCTATGTGATAGGCAATTGAAGCTGTCACGTAGGGAAACTGGAGAACAGCATTCAATTATTCATGGTGGCCTTGAAGCTACACGTACAAGTTACATACATGTAGATTGCACGTTCATTGGAAATGGACAGCCCATGTTTGAAACATTCAATACAAACATTTGGCCATAAAATAAATGGGATACATGTAAGCACTTCTAGCAATATCTAAAATTCTAAAATGAACAAAATGTAAAGTTGAGTGCACACTAAGTCCATTCAAAAGAAAAATCATGTTCATTTTATCTCTTTAGTATTTCCAAAAGGACGACACGATAACAGTTTCAAAATAAAAACAACAAAGAAAAAATAGCATTTTAAGGAATGGTACATGTTTCGGAGTTCTGCAAACTCCATCGTCAGCCTGAAATTTTACAACAGAATCAAGTTTATATATACTCTCTGATTACAAAGAATATCTAAACCATCATGAGTGAATCTCTATAGTGTGAACAAAATCAGTACTCAATCCATACTAGCCATTACCAACTGGTATTAGTCATACTTTAGCAGCTCAGTGTTACGAGAAATACAAAACCTTTGCTTGAGGAATTGCCCTCCGCATGATTTGTACCAATGCATAGTGAATCCAGTTCATAAAAGATTGTTCAAAACAGCATGATAATTTTTTTTTTCATTGCACTGTGTGCCCAAAGTGCCTATGCTTTTAATGATTTAATCATATACTTAATCCAGTTAGAAATGCCCAGAGACAGTGCAGAAAATAAAATGTTGATGTAAAAATTCAAACATGATCAGAGAAATATGCAGCTTTTTAAACTAAAATCACATTCAGGTTTAACCTGGTATTTATTTCCCCTGAAATACTGCATGGAGATTCAAAATTATACAAAATGTTATGAATTTAAAAAATATCAGCAGCCTACATTACAGGAACACCACCAAAACAAATTGCACAGCCATGTTCATTCAGTTTATCTTTTAAAAAGGAATCTGTTTCATAATACATAATTTTTTAATACCAAGTGCTGCAAGAAAAATAAAATGTATAATTCATATTTCAATGTGAGTACAGCGATTCAACAAATTTTATTTAGAAAATAAGAGTATGGAGATTACCTGATTGGCAACAATCACAGAGAAGTGTCCATTCAATAGAGACAAACAGGCAATTCGCTGTAAAAGACAGCAAAGGAAATCACTTGGAACAACATACCATACGTGAAAACACCCATTTTCTGGTAGCGTGCACACAACAACTCTCCCTAGCTCATCTTCTTTCACTGTTGTCGATCAAGTATTCCTTCTCCTTATCCCCTCACTGGCGTCTGTGCAATGATACCTATCCCTTCTATCTATCTCGGGCGAGTGAGCGAGCACGCCGACGAGGAATGAACGACGACCGAAGTGTCTCGCCCTTTCCCTCGCTTGCTTGCTTGCTGCTGGCTGGCTGGCTGGCTGGCTGGCTGCGAGCAGACAAGTGCTCAGTAATCTTCACATGGCATACTGCTAGTAGGCTGTGTGATTGCACGCCACGGTATCCAGCGCTAATATTACCCTGCATGCAAATCCAGGCCCCACTCCATGCGAGGTGTGTCCCTAGTCTGGCTGATCAGACCCTGATCTGCTGTTTTCACGGATGATTCGTGTCTCTTTTGTAGGTACTGTAGTTCGCTGCTCCGCTGGAGAATACAGTTATTCCACAGAAGATATACTGCTTTCAAATATTTAGCAATTGCTGTCAGGTTTTTATGAATAAGTACAATAGCTAATCCTTTCGGAAGGAATGTGACACCTACATGTAACAATATTCACTGTAGTCTTATCTATTCAGGTTCAAGTATATCAGAAATAAAGAAGTACTCTATTTATATATTGTGTACATGTATTAGATATCCAACATGTAGTTACTGTAAAAAAAAAAAAAATCTGCAGGGAATAATTTACCTGGTACAGCATAGCAATTTGCTCTGCATTTCAGGTATGACGTGTAGCAGTTTGCTACATTGAACTGTGTAGAATTTTATACAAAATATTTGTCTGCTGACTGAAATAATTGCTATTCAAATTTCAGTAGGTAAATTAATCCCTGATCTGTCATGCAAATTCACAAGAACTTAATACTAAAATGTTTCCAAAGCTAGTAAACTACATATAAATGTACATGTGAAAATGTAAATCACTTACATGTACACTGCATACTCACAAACTTCAAACTTTGATGAAATATCCATTGTAAGGGGGTCTTACATGCACATACTACTAGATCTATAGCAAATGCACCGACCAAGCACTGAGCATATACTCCTCTACACACAATCCTAAAGTCACAATTTACGGAGCGCAATTTTACATGCACACACATACACACACACTCAAACAACTGCTCTGTTTTTGTGCGATTTCTTACCGATATAATGCGGAAAGCGGTGGCTTTGCATACTGAGTAAACTACTGAAAGGCAAAAAACATGGAAGCTTATATTTTAATCTCAAGACACCATAATTCACAAAATAAAAATAGTATGATACATATTTATATACATCATATAAGGACTCTTGGGTTCTTTATTTACTTTCTTTTAATTTTGTATTCTGTTTATATTTTTTTCATAAGATTATAAACTTGCCATAATTTTGTTTTATTTCTCTGCAATACTTAAAATTGACAAATTTCTGATCAGGTTTCTCCTCAGGCAATTTATAGGGATTTCCCTTTTTCAATATGCTTTTGATGAGCATTCTGAAGTTACATTTCTACATCAATATTATCTCCATAGTATCTCTTTTACTGCAATTCTAAGAACCGGTATCTGATTCTTTCTAAATTAGCAAATGAAAATGCTTGATTTCTACCTTCCCAACCCTCACTGTTAATGATGAGCTAAATATATCAGCCGCTACCCTGGGCGCCGGGGTCCCTCCATGGCCAATGCTGCCAAAGTCAGATGTCATTTATTGGAGGTGAAAAAAAATAGGCCATCATAAAGAGCATGCTATGGTGGAGTTTTAAAGGTACATGTACTTTGAGCTATTTGAAAGCCATCACCAATCAACATGAAATTAGCTGATTACAGTCCAGGTTAACCATAAAAAAAAAAAAAAAAAAAATTGAAACTTTTGCCAATAGTTAATTAACTAGATGACCATTTTTCAGTTCTAATTTGATCAATTCACAGCATGAACTGTTCACAAATCTGGCCAACTTGCAAACTTTGCAAAAGTTTTACATATACGCGCACGTTTCTGGTTTTAAAGTATAAATATTTGATGTGAGAAATACGTGTACCACATGTGAAAGTTAGTGACCAAGAGCCACTTTGCATTTTTTTAAAATTTAATATGAAAATCAAACACTTCAAATTCTTCCGCTCATGTAACAAATCTGCAATGGCTAAAACGCTGTGCACATGTAATGCACAGATTCATACGCATGAAAATGTAGCTGTACAAATATCGTACAATTTTTGCACTGATCTGGCAGTTGTAATGATCAGACATTTCATACTGGAATCGCATTTGAACGAGCCTTTGAGATGCCCTCAGTGGAACATGATAAAATGTTCGCTGATATCTCCAAATTTCTTTGCTAATCTTTCCAAATTTCATTTTCGTAGCAATATTCCAGGCAGGGTTCCCTCTTACGATCTTCATACTGCCATAATGTTTTCAGACATTATAGTTTGTGTACCCCGTTATATGACTTGCAATTGAGAGATACTATACTGTACCTTTAAAAGGGAGTCAATTTGGTCTGAAAAGAGATTATATCATGACCTAGTATTCACACAAAAGAAAGAATCAATAAATTGATTGGACGTAGATATGACTTGCAATTATTCTCTGCAAGGCTTCAACTTCCGATTCATAAAACATGATTCCATCCAGAGATTACAAGCTGATAAGGGTCCAAAAATAGCTGCTTTTATAATGAACAAGTTTACCCTTCACACTATTTTCTAATCTTTTTCTTTCAAAATCAAATATGCTTTTGCATACAATGTTTCAAAGCAAGCACCGACTTCTTCATGTATGCTTCCTTTTTCCTTCAAATGTGAGACAAAAATTAAATTCTCATAGCGTCAAAAAAAGTTCTCTACGATGAACAAATTTCCCCATAAGCATACTCTTTCTCATTTTTTTTTGTGGGGGGGGGGGTCCTTTTTCTTTTCTTGTTTTTGTTTTTCCAATATCATGTTTCAAAACGAGTATTTACATGCATGTTCAAATACACTGTAGGCTTTCCATTTTCCTGTGTTTGAACATATTGCAGGAAATAAATTCTAGTAATGACCAAAATTAAATACTCATATACTCCTTCTGTCTTTTGTAATGAGGATATCAAAATGGTAGTACTGATGTGTAGAACACGTGTGCCAGCCATTTTCAGGCCACATAAATGGCAATTTTTCAGTACTGACACTTGGTCTGGCAACAGTAGCTACATGCTTTATTTTGCAAAATATATAGGGTTAAGGTTACAATTAGGTTTTTATTTATGTCTACGGTACCCTAGACCTTACTAAAACCTAAAACTTTAAAACCCTAAGGCTAAAACCCAAACCTCTGAAACCCTAAACTCTAAAATCCTAAACTCTAAAATCCTAAACTCTAAAATCCTAAACTCTAAAACCGTATGTCTAAAACCCATTGGCCCGTATTCTGAACTCCGGTTTAACTTAAACCATGGTCTAAATGTGTGGTTTAACTATGGGCAGCCAAATGGGGGACAAATCTCCAACAGCAGATATTCGATTTATCAGCATTTTTGCTACTCAAACTTTTTAAAACTGTCTGGGAATGATACAATAGTACAATAGTTTTCTTGACCATTTAATCATAAGACCAGAATCCAGTAAACACAAGGAACATACAGTGTGAACAAATTTTTGACATTTTTGGCTACCCATAGTTCAACCACAGATTTAAACCATGGTTTAAGTTAAACCAGAGATCAGAATACAGGCCATTGACCCTAAGACCAGAAGCTCTTACCCTAACCGATGAGGGTAAGAGTTAGCTCTAGTGTTTGGTCCATGGTTAGAAGTTAGAATTCTGTCTATAGGATATTGACACCACAGCATGCATTGGAACACCAATTTTCAACAATTTGGTTGTTCAAACAACTGCATGAAAAACAATTCAGAAAAGTAAATATGATTCTAGTAGCATATTCCTTAGCAATGAACATACATGTACATGTAAATCCATTCCAGAAGTCAAGACTAACTCTAAGAGCACTAGCATACATGTACAAACTGTAAACTATAAACAACAAAAAAACAAAACAATCTCTACATTTCACAAATGTCAGATAGTGGATCTTTGATATTTGTTCTTCTGTAAGCATGATATTGACTTTGACAGTTGAAATAAAAAAAGGCTCTATCTGCCGAAGCACAGCTCCAAATAGATAGGTCAACAAGAGGTAGGTCACTGTAATAGTGCATTGTATGCCCAGGGAAATCTTTTGTATTTGAAGAGAGGACTGGAGTTTATTCAGTCTCTTAAAAGTAGAATATTTCTGAACAACTATCATCGTGAGCAAAACCAAACTTTGATTTTGGTATTGGATTGGGTTATATCACTTATATGCATGAGTGCTACTGTATCTACTACAGCAATTACAAAGTCAAGGGTATAGAAACTATAATCTGCATGTACATGTACATGTACATGTATGAGGCTAGCAATGGTAAGCACAGTAGCCATTTATTTTTTAAAAATCCTATTGTATAAGTCCAGGATTAAACCCTGATTAAACTACATGTATGTAGAGTTAGTCAACTGAATTTAATTGTATAGAACATTGAATTTAATTGTATAGAACAATATATGTCAAACTCTTTTATATCTTCTGTGCAAGCCGTTATGTTCACGAATCATTGTAGGGTCGCAAATTTATTAACACATGATAATGAGATGGCAATACATTGTGTGAACATGTACATGTATTATAAGTAGCCTGTGTTTAAAAGTGCAAAAATGACAGCTCACAATAATGTCTGTGTCTCAGTCATCGGTGAAAATATCTGAACAAAATACTATCGGCTTTATATACAGTACTAATAACTTTCTTCTTTTTTTCCTTGCTGCTTATTGACTTGATTTTTCTCTATATAGGCTTTTTTCCAGCAGTTCTGACAATAATACAATTGATAATGGTGATTATAGCTTCGTTCACATGGGACTTGTGATTTTGAAACTTTAAGTTAGCGAAACTTTAAGTTAACGAAACAAGGACTCACTAACAACGAGGAGGGTTCACACGGGCCTGAAACAACGATGCTCATTGTGCTGAGATTACAAGTCGAGCCGTCATTTTAACATGAACAGAGAGGTTATCGTTAACAACGAGTTTGCTCAACTTTAAGTTTACTCTGTCCACATGGTCCATAACTGTGACAGAGGACCCCCTGCTACTCATCATTTTGGCATTAACCACAAGCTCGCTTGTGGTTCTACAACTACAAGTAAAATTAAATTTTCGAAACTAAGAGTCCGTTCATACGGTTCAAAACTACAAGACAACTGCAAGATGACTTAAAGTTTGAAACTACAAGCGAAATTTAAATGTTATCTCCCTTCGTGTGAACCTGACTTCTATCTGCTGGATTAGGTCAAACCATACTTAAGAGCAGGCAATTAGTTTGTTTTAAATCTAAAATGAACAGAGTTTGGAAAAGGTTGAACTGATAAAAATATTATTTATTTTTAATGCCAGCAAGAAAACCATGCCCTTGAATTTTCATTCTCTCTACAGCCTTGCTTGTCAGAAACCATAATCAAATAAATATATACTATCTCATATTGATTTCAAAATTTGATAGTCCATTCTTCTTTCGGTCATCTGACAATTTTAATTTAAAATCATCCTGGTGTAGAATGCCTTACATGTTGGTTTGTCCAATGACTTTGGGAAAACAAAATCTTACAAAAGTAATTGTTGACATTTATGATTTTCAGAACATTCTCATAATTTCAGGTCATCATCCTTGATCCTTTCAAACTCAATTTTTAATCCATATCTCTATCTTAAATTATCATTCACTGTATAAATATCATACATGGTGTGTTCATGCTTCTTGCGATACAAATTAAAGATTTCACATTTCTGTAAAAAGATGATAATAAAATTCCTTTTATGTACAAAACATGAAAAAGTGTGTTTCTGCATGGAATCAGGCTGGTCTATTAGCAGAGAAAGTTAATAATAAAATTGAGCTCTTGTAAAGATGAAAAATAATTTGTGAGCTTTCTCATTATTTCTGTCCCTATAAAAAATATATCATCATCATAGCAGCAACTTCATATGAATAGGGTTATATGATTTGATTTGAAATATGTTCAAACTTTAAAAAAACTATACGAAAATTTTGATGATTCTGAAACTTCAAAATATAATCAAACTTTCGCAATAGCTTTGAGAGGTTTTTTTCTCTATGCAATTACTCCACGACCAGAAATAAACTTTGTCTTTTATGAGTTTCATGATAGTAAAATTGCAAAAGGAGAAACACTTCTTGCATAAAACCTTTACAGAATCTAAAAATATCGAACACTGTCATTAATTTATACAAAAATAGCTCTTTGTAATTTACGGTCCAATATAATCTTGGCTGATATTTCTAAAAGAAGATTACTTCTGCCAATACTGCACATCAAAGTGCAATAAAATGCATATTTCAAATTAAACTACCTAAAATAGGTTTTATTACACATTGGCTAACACCCAGTATTACTGAAATACAACCTGTAGATGGCATAACTTCTAAAAATTAATATGACGACTAAGTTTGAAGTAGAGACTGTCTTGCATTTATGGAGCAAGTTGACTTTTAAAAAGAGTAAAATTTTATCTTTCTCAGTCTCTCTCTCTGTCTCTCTCTCTCTCTCTCTGTCTCTCTCTGTCTCTCTCTTTGTGTGTGTGTGTGTGTGTGTGTGTGTGTGTGTGTGTGAGTGTGTGTCTGTCTGTCTCTCTCTCTCTCTCTCTCTCTCATCTCCTCTCATGTTTTTGCAGTTTAATGATACATTACAAATTCAATATCTCATCATTCATGCCTGAATAAATGCCAGGTACAGAAATGAAATATAAACATTAAAATTGCTTTTTCTAACTAAGAATTAAATATGATCATATCTTTAAAAAGGAATTTTTGTCCAGCAATTTTGGTTCCAAATTTTTGGGAGTGGTAAATTAACATATATTTTAAATCAAAACTGACCAACTAACAGCATAACTTCAAATGTGGAAGGTTTTTTTCTTGAACTGGAAACTCTTTCCCACATCTTTTTTAGGGGAAATCTTACCTTTGTACAAGTTTAATTGTGTGTGAGCAGAAAATCAGGGGAAAGAGAATAAAATATTTCTAGACAAAAGAAAAGGCTTTAAAAACTCATTTGAATTAAAAATGGTTTAGAAAACTGATAAAGTACTGTATACATGTGTATTACAGAACAATGTCTGAATAAAGATAAACAATGAAACAGTGGCCACTACAGTCAACCTCGCGTAAGTCAACGTCGCATGTGTCGAATAGTCGCTCAAGTCGATGAAAATAAAAAGTCCCCATTTATCCTCATAGACTTACGTGTGCTAATCCTTTGTACAAGACGATATTTGTAGGTCGAATACTCGCCTATTAAAATCAATCAAATTATCAGAACAATACCATGAAAAAACATTAAATTTACACCGCACAAGTCGAACTAGACGGCGATGTGAAATCAATCATTGTCGAAACTGTCACACGCCGATTTTGTTTACAAAAATTTCCTGACTTGCTGGCGCGATCTCCGCGTCCTCTCTCGCGCACTCTCTCGCGCTCTCATGTGAAGAACAAAATGTCATGTTTGCACGGCCAGCCGGCCGGCCGGACACCTTCACGGCCATGTGCATATAAAGGGATGTAAGGGAGGATTTAATACATTGAAATTAATCACTGGACGTGTCTGGGTTTATTCTTTATTGTCCAACTTGTAACAGGAGTGTGAAGTAATATACTAGGTACATGAAAGGTACAGTACATGTATGTTCTTATTTTCTCAATGTCGGCACAATATAATTCATGGTACATTATGTGATGAGAACTACCAATCGATCAAACCGCCGGGCCGCCGGCCACAGTCTGCACCGTGGCGTCCCCGTGTTATATATACATGCGTAAATCGGATTTTCTTCGACTTCCGCACAAGTCGAAAATCGCCTATGTCGACGCATTTCACTCACTCCCATCATGATCGACTTAGGCGAGGTTGACTGTATATTTAAAACTTGTCTTGCAAATCCTGTTACAAAACATATCTGTATAAAAAATCAAGTGATTCTGTATGGGTTAAAGTAACTTTTTCCCTTGGGTGCTCCACTCATGAAATATTGGATGGCATGTTGTTATGCCAAATTTTGTTGTTGCTGTAATTTTTAGATCTTTTTACAAGAAATTTCACGAAAACAGACTAAATATAGCTGGTCAATGAACTAACCCACGTGGGCATTGTTACACAATGAGTTACGATCAATTACATTATGGCATCTGGGTGGGTCAATATGGATACTTTATAATGAGTTTCAGCTAATGCTGAGTGGTTGATGGATATTTTAATTGATGAATGAAAACATGTGGAGCTGAATACATCAGCTTTACCCTTCTCAACGTGGCAAAAATCATATTTTACTTTCCCGTTTTATTCTTATATTCTCAAGAGAAAGTTTCCTGTATCCAAAATAAATGTGAATAACTAGTATTACATAATACAGAAGAAAAGAAACATACCCATATGTACATGTACAGGGAGATAGTATTTTGCATTATTTGTTGCCAACTTAAGGTTTTAATCCTTTTTTTTACATGTAAATACTCTAACAAAACTGTATTACGAGAGAATTTTGATCTATTAATACATGTATTGTATTAAAGTCGATAGAGGAGTGATTACACAGCCAGAAGATCGAGGGTTCAATACCGGGATTGTGCCAGTGTAAAAACTACCTTTTTTCCAGGGGAGCTTCACAGGCTTTGCTACTGTAAATAGAGATATCTTCATGGTACTTTTATTTCACCAAATCTCTTTTCGTATCTTCACTTCAGTGCAGCAGCAAAGATGCTGAACTTCTGTTTCAATCACATCTAGTTATCAAGTTTTGGCTATATAGCTCAGATGCAATGAAATACTTTAAAACAATATTGATGTTATTTTTTTCATTTGTAACTAGTTAAAAATACGAATTCATGACTTTGAGAACAATGAAACTAAGAAAGCACCACACACTTTCCTATGTGCAAACGCAGGAATCACAATCACCCACACACGTCACCAGCACAGCTCTACATGATATGATGGCATCAAATGCAGGCCTGTTTGGAGGTCGATAGCTGCCCGTTTTTGAAGCTCTCGAGTTTGAGTGTTTCAAGAGCGATTACTCTCCTGGCAGACAATGAAATCGCATGCAATTGGTATTGCTGTAAACTGTGGCTTATAAGCTTTCCATTGATGTGTAATTGGTCTTAAAAAATTCCTCTTTGGACAGGGTCTTTCTTAATAGTCGTTTAGAATAAACATCAAAATCAATAACTCTACAGAATAGGCCCAGGTGCAATTGAGCCCTCTATAAGAGAGAACTTTAATAACAAAGTACACTATAGGCCTACAGGTTTATCCTGTAGATACAAGCACATGTAGTAGTCACAACAATTTGAAAGTTTCTCAGTATGAAGATATCATATCAGTGGTACATGTGTTAAAATCCTGACAAATTTTCTGTATAATCTTTTTTTTTTAAATTCATGTGAATTATGTCCAATTAACGCTAAAATAACATTGAAAGTTGAAGTTGACAACCTTTGTTCTACTGCCTAACCAGCAACTAATCCAAATAAAAAGAGATTTGTGAAAGATTCAGTAAGGAACCATGAGTTAACATCATCACATTGACAAATATGGGATTCACTGTGATGTGTTAATTTTACCACAGGCCAGAAGAGGACTCTTTTCCTGATTGGTGCAGGTATGTTAATGGTGTTTAGAACCAGCAAATGTTACAAACAGGATAATGTAACCACTATTCCAAAATGAGATGTAGGTCATAAAGAGCGTTTGATTGCAGAGCAGCCCTGGAAAATTATGGTTGGTTTTCAGATACAGGGTCATATATGTACATGACTTCGGCTTCCAAGAATAAGAGTCACACTTTGGAAGTAGTCTGCAAGTGCAGACTCAAAGTGAGAAATTGTTTTTAAACATACAACCGTGGCTGGAGTCAAGCCTATGTCAGTTTTGCGACACAGCTCAGTTGCAGAGCCTATGGCCATGTAATAAAGCCCACATACATATACCTGTATGTGTAGTTCAGACCTGAGTAAGTTTCTTCTGAGATTTAAGGGTTTGTCCTAGTCTCTGGAGTACACTATTGGGGGCACTGACACACTGTGATATTGATTCATATATCTTTCACTAATCATTAATGTTGGCATTCTTAAAATTATTCTATCTTATATTTTTTGTGCAGTGAAATTAAATAAGGCCTTTAATTAAGTGTCTTCATGAACTACACATCCTGGTGCACACACACACTTATACACAGTCATTGACCAATGACCCATCATAAAAATTAAAATATCTCTCGCTATAAAAAGAAAAAGATAAGACAATTTTCAGAATACCATTTCCCCAGCCTAGTGTATACTATGTACCCTCTGAATAGTCATGTTTTTCGAGAGTTGTGTTTCTCTATACCCAAAGTAGAAAAGCCAGATCATCTGTTAAGCCTTGGATGCATAGCTAGCAGAGGAGTGATAGTTGCGACACAGGCATATGAGTGCTCATTCATAGGTCAACTTTATGGAGTACCAAACTGTCCAAACAGTTCACTCCCACAGAGGCGAGGGAGGGAACTACCTAGAGCTCCATGTAAATTGACATTTGACAACACATGTGTGCTTGTGCCACAACTATCTCCCCTCTACTAACTATGCTTGGATGCTCTGAGCGCCATCTATAGACTGGCCGCTTAAAGCCACGGAAATGACCTCCAACACATATATGTATGGGCACTGCTTAACTATACACTGTATGTGCATTAAAAAAACAGAAAAATGCTATCACTACTAGGATAATAAGTTTTTTGTTATCATTTTTTATCATTACCCTTATATCATGATTATCATTTACTATATTCATCATTAGTTTGGTGTCAAATTTGTTTACCAGTACTTACATTTTATCAGAAGATACAGGTTTCTGCTGAATTTAGCTCCAAAATTCTTGTGTTTAGATCATCATTCTGCAGATTAAAAAAGAGTGAAGAATATCGAAATATGTCATTAAAAAAAGTTACATATATACTTAAAACACATACGTATATCATCCACATTCTTAGGAAATCGATCCTGGAAAAAAATATGAAGTAATACTAAATGCTCCCCAAAGAAGTACTCTCTGGTGGAAAATCCAAAAAGAGCTCCCCCAAAACAGGAAAATAATTTCTTCACTACCCAGAGGGAGTGATAGTTTCTATTATCTCTTTACTTTGGTACCTATTATGTGCAGTATACAAAACCAGTTTTTTTTTCATGTTTATAGTCAACCGATTTGTTTCAATTTCTAAAGGAAATTTTACTACACTACGTCTACCCTGGATTTCATTAGACGAAGGTTTCTGGTTTTACAGTGTATCATGACATTTATGCGCTGTACAAAAACAGACTAACATTATTATTGTTTGAAAATATATTCTTGGCAACTCACACACTCCTGCATCACATGCATGCAGAATCAGTATACATGGGCTTCCTCATGCAGGCATGGTTATTATTATAAATGTATCAAGTTACCCATGCAAATGGGCCCTATTAATAGCCATCTCACGCTGCTCATTTTCAGCATGAACAGTCGTATCCAGGTAACTTTCATCTCTTGACATTTAGAGTGCATGTGAATTGGAGGAATCTTGCATTTATTCTTCCTTCCTCCCTCCTCCCTCCCCCCCTTTCCTCATCGCTTTCAGAGAACTGACGGTGTAAGAACATGAGAAGCATTTTCAGAGCTAAATCTATGAAAATACATTCCATCAGTCTGTACTACAGTAGGATCCGATCATGTATGAAGTTGTAGGAAATTGTGTTTAAGTCAACACTTTCAATAAATTTTTTAAAAATAGGGATTTGCAATCTACATGTAATTTCTGCATTCGTGCATGTTAAAATAATTTATTCCAGTCCAAAGACTAGAATGAACTATTGAGAAAGTCCAAGTTTGTACATATCACATAACATATTTTGTAACTCTTCTAAAGTTAATGGAACAATAGCCTCCAAGTACATTGCACAGATGAATAATAAAAATGATAACAATGATAATAGCATACATCGATTCTTCTGCTCCAATACTGTTTAGGCTATAGATGAGCTGCCAAAATGTAATGCTTTACATACATGTATCAGGTACATACATGTACCCTTTACAGCTGGGTGGAGTGTGGCAAATTCAGATAACTGTCCCATCCTTTGGTAGGTACACGTACATGTATGTAGACCACTCTACACTATTGGGTTGACCTTTGATAGGGTTACTGGCCTTTGTTACCTCTCCCTCCCCCTATTTCGATTTTTCATCTACATTTATTTTCTAGTTTGTATGGTATGCTTGTTCCTATCGTTCGTGATTTTACTAAATTGTGAAAATGAAACTTGATAAGCACTTCTACAATGGAATATCTATCAGGAAAATACATGTACCGGTACATGAACAAACAAACAAGGAAGAAGGCAGTTGAACAATTCTTTTTGAAGGGGTCACTTGGGTGTCTTATCCTCAAGGACAAGAAGGACCAACATGGGGGGGGGGGGGGGGGGGGGGGGGGGGTCCTCTTGGACCTGCAGGGGCCTACATGTATATGATCACTTCTAGGGGCACAGTCACCTCAAACCCCTGATACAAGCAAACTATGCACAATACCTATAGTATACACTACAATGTAGCCTAATTACATGTAGTACAAGCACCACTTCATAGTGTACACATACACACAATGCTGCTACACATAGTCATTATTTACATGGTCACCTACTCAAGAGAGTAGATGACTAATAAAACCCTTACAATATACTGTCCCACGTCCTGATGCTGGCATCCTGTTGCCATGGCAGTGATGGACGACAATAGAAGATTTGATGGGTAACGGCTAAGGCAACTGCTTTCGTCGAAAGTGATTCTACAGATTGCCACCTGCACTTGGATGGTTCATTGTTTCATACAGTCTTTATACACTACAGGGATCTATTCCGTCTCCTGGCTTTTCGGAGTTCCTGAAATGAAATTTAATTTCTGCAGTACTGCTGGAGATGTCAAATGTGCAGGACATACATGTGCATGTGTGCACATGTAATTTCCGTGTGGCGTGTATTACAGTGGGGACGAGACCTTTTTTCTCCATTGATATTTGCTCCAGGCTTTATTTTATCAAAGATATAAGGTTAAGATTCCAGTTGCAATTGGGTTTAAGGTTAGGTTTAGGGTTAGGGTTGCCAATTAGGTACAGCGCTCGGCTCTCAATTCAAGCTACGAATTTGGTTTGTATCTCAGGACAATGAACATGAAGCGATTATAGGCGGAGTTGGTGATGTAGAACCATTACAGTATCTCTCCGGTACACACACACAAAAAATAAAGAGTAAAATGCCACATTCTCACTACTGTCGAGAGCACTCTTGCATTCTTAGACGGCAGGGACAAAACATACAATTTTTTTTGGTAGTTTTATAAACCTACTTATAGATCTGCACAGAGCAAACTGTCTATTCAGAAACAAAACAAAAAGGTTATATTTTCAAATAATATACAATGGTACAAATGCATACCTTTGAGTTATTCCATGGCAAATGACACAATGGGTTAAACTTTACCCCCCTTCAAATTGGCCCAAATTTGGTGTATGAGGTCACCAAGACTTTTAAAGCTGAAAAATTTAATTAAGCCCCATCCGCCAAATGGTTTCACGTCATGACATGCATTCCACAGGCTTGTTGGTCAAAATTGACACTTTTTGCACTTTCAAATAATCTCTGTAACTACAGGGTCAAATTTGTTGACAGTGACAAAAATATTTACAAAGCTAATGTATAACAAGCAATCTAAATCTGCCATTAATTTTCATGAGACCATGTTCAAACAACATAAAGTTGAATGAACTTTTGACCTTTACTACATTTCCTTAAATTTCACCTTCAGGGTCAGGGAATATAGAGATGAAACTTTGTGAATTTATACCTCAAAATATATTCAACATCATACAAAAAAGATTGGAGATACAATGTACAGGAGATACAAGTACATGTATATTTCATTTGCTTTCCAGCTTCTCTTTAATGGGGAATTAACCTCAAAATATAAATGTGCTTATATTCAAATATGTAATCTATTCCTTTTTGTTGTCCTACATAGTTTTGTATACGAGATGGGTATAAATCAAGATTTTCTCAGCAAAATTTATTGTCTGCTAGCAATACCTGGGGCTGCCATATTACATAAAGATATTTTGAATCCGAATGCAAAATTGTCTTTCTTCCAGATACAAAATCCCACTTGAGATTTAAAATTATTTAACAGATATATATATTCAAAAAACAAAAACATTTTTTATATTCTTTTAAAAATGACTATTTTACTAAAAATAAATCTATTTTCTTGATACTATGACGTACGCAACGGAGCAAATCAATTCAAATTTATGGATGATAACTTTCCTGGGCGTCAATAGTGACAAACTATGCATTCACCTGCTTTGAGATAATGGACTTCAATAGTCAGAATGCGCATTGTATAACTTATGTTGTGCTCTGCCAGGCAAGCCCAAGAAAATTGATTTCTATGTAGCAAAACCAGAGAATTTTAAAAGAAATCTATAAATTTCAAATTTTAGAATATATGTACACACCTGTATTGCATTTTCCATCATATGGAGATTTTTCGTAATGAAGAGAAGCAATTTACATGTACACATGTAGCTCTAGGATCAAAAATATATTCCTGACCGGAATGGGTTGCAATGGTTCATGTACAACTCCATATCATCAAGAAAATGGCAGCCCCATGTGAATTGAATGGAATTGAATTTATTTCCACATCTCCATTTAAAAAACATTCATAAAACATGTTAAATATGTGTACAAACAATGACATACATGTAATACAAACAAGTATACAAAGAATAAATGTACATGTAAATGTGGTGGGATCATAAAAAGTTTGGTAAAATTCTTGTAAACATGATCCCGTTTCACATGAAAACAAAAAAATATACAAAAAAAAGGTAAAGAAAAACACAATCGAAAAAAAAAAAATGAATTTAGCACAGAGAATTGTAAATTAATATAAAAAAATCATAATATTCATGATAGTGTATTCTTAAGCAGTAGATACTCTTTAAACTTGCGTTTGAATGCATTGAGAGATTTAGTGTCCTTGATATGTTGAGGTATGTCATTCCATAAAAGGGGTCCTTTGCATGTTATTATTGATCTAGAAAAGGAAGTACAACCATAATCAACCCGATAGTCAAGTTTACCCCTAGTATTATAATCGTCAAAATTGCTATTCTTGCTGAAAATTGAGTTGAATATTTTTGGTAAAGGTCTCTTATTATACATGTACAAGAAGATAAAAGTACCTACATGTAAATTGTAATTATGAAGGTGATACACAGAAAGTATTTTAAGTTTTTGAAAGAGAGGCATAGAATGACTACGGAAATCAGAGTTTGTAATTATTCTAACTATTCTTTTCTGAAACTTCAATAAGCTGTCAAGTAGATATTTATTACTACATCCCCTACATACATGTACCATAATATAAGTGAGGCAATATCAAAGTATATAGCATAAGTTATATCTTTTGAGGAACAAATTCTCTTAATCTATTATAAAGAACACCAATATTCCTAGAGATCTGATTTGATATTTTTGAACATGGCTTTTCCATTTCATATCATCTATGTTAATACCTAAAATTGTTAGTTTATTCTTGTTGTATGGGTTTATTATCAATATATAATTTAACATCATTTATTCCAATGTGTGTATTTCCAAAGATCATGAAATGGGTCTTCTGTATATTCAAAACCAATTTGTTAGCTATAAACCAATGATTAAGTGCACACATTGTGTGCGGGCATGTCAGAATCCAATGACCGGGGTCAGAATCCAATGACCGGGGTAATAATATATCTGTAAAGCGCTTAGAAACACAACCATGTATTAGGCGCTATATAAAAGCGGAATATTATTATATTATTATTATTAATTTTTCCTAATTCAACATTCATGATAGCATTTAATTCATCAACTTTTATGCTTGAGAAATATATTTGTATCATCTGCGAATAATATAAACTTTAAAATATTAGAACAAGAATGTAAATCATTTATGTATATTAAAAAAAGGAGCGGGCCTAAAACTGACCCTTAAGGTACAGTACCAGTCAGCATTCATTGACTACACTTTTACACTATTCAGCCCAGAACAATAGATTTTGTCCAATAATCCCATTGTTCTGGCTTGAATAGTGTTAAAGTGTAGTCAATGAATGCTGACTGGTACTGTACCCCGCATGTTACATTTTTCATTTTTGATGTTTTGAATTAAAAACTGTAAACTGGTTGCGATCACTTAAATAACTTTGCATTAATTTCAAAGGGGTTCCTCTAAAACCATAAAACTGAGGTTTCTGTAAAAGTATGCTGTGACTGATACAATCAAACGCCCTTTTATGGTCTAAAAATACACCTATAACAGTTTCCTTTTGTTCGATAGCTTCATTAATATTAAATAAAAATTGAATTAATGCATGAGTGGAAGAATGTTTCTCTCGAAAGCCAAACTGCTTGTCATGGAGAATATCATTGTCTAGGTAACTAAGAAATCTTACATATAAACATTTTTCGAGTATTTTTGTGAAACAAGTTAAAAGAGAAATAGGTCTATAATTGGAAAAAGTATCTTTTGAACCATTTTTATGTACTGGTATAACTTTCAAAATCTTACAACCCTTTGGTATGACACCTCTATTTAGACATATATAACACAAAGGTTTACATAAAATATGAATGGATCTTTTAATTACAATATTATCTATTAAATCACAACCAGGTGCTTTTCCATTTTTCATGGATAAGACAATATCTATAATTTCCTTTTCTGTAATTGGTTTTAAAAACAGAGTGTGAAAATGAACCTCTTAGAAAGGAAGAATAATCAAAAGCATCATTACATGTCATGCTATTAGCAAGATCTTGACCAATATTTACAAAGTATTCATTAAAGGAGTCGGCAATAATATCTGGATCTTCTATTTAAGTGTGCCATTTTCTTTACATATTGTAACATTTTCAGATCTAGATTTAGAATCGATATAATGTTACATGTATTTATAAGTTGCCTGGTTTTATTAGTATTCCCTCTTACATTGTTAAATTTATTAGAGAAAAACTCTTTTTGGTATATCTAATTGCATTGACATATATCTATTCTTAAATTGTTTGTATACTGAACGCCGATAATCTGTTGGATTTTGGATATATCTCCTGTATAACTTAATTTTCTTTCTATACATCTTCTTCAAGTCATGATCAAACCATGGATTTTTATTAAACTTTTGATTTTTTAAATGGAAAACAAGCTTCATACAGACTCATTATACTACTGATAAACTTATCATATAATATATTTGGGTCATATTCGAAGTCAGAGTGATCACTCTCAAAATCAAAAACACTTTCAGCTATTTTCGTAACGAATACATTTATATTTTTTCATTGATTTGCCTTTTATCAATGTACAGATTATTTTTATTATGTTCAAAAGTGAAATGAAAAAGAGAAAATATTGGAAAATGATCTGATATATCAGATATGATTGAGCCTGATAGTATTTTCATGCAAGAATTGGAAAATATATTATCAATCAAAGTCGCTGTAGTCTGAGTAATTCTAGTAGGATGATTAATTAAGGGATAAAAAGAGAATGATTACAACATACATGTATCTAAAAAATTATTTACATAACTAAATACATTAAATTTATCGAGATCAATGTTGAAATCTCCTCACAATATAACTTCCTTGCATTCTCTATTTATCAATTCTAATATTTGTCTTTAAGACTGAATTGAACTCATTTGGCGGTCAGGTACATACAATACACCTACCTACAGAGATTTGGGTATTTCTGTGAAAAACCTTTCACAATTATTGTCAAAAACCTTCAAATCCGGCCTTAGTTCATAATACCTTTATCCAACACCTCCACCTCTTTTATGACTTCTATTAGAACCAAAATATGTACTATATTAAAAATATTTTTCAAAAGTATGAGGTACCTCATCCTACACGTTTATTACTAATTAGAAGTCGTAGATCGACATAAATTATTAAACTTATATACCGGGTAGTAAAACTAATGTATACTAAATATAGTGCGCTTACCTGATCTTTGAAATAATCCAAAATTAATCCAAAATTAACCCCATTTTGACATGTCAGCGGGGTTATCGCAAATGAATCAAGGCGAACGGAATACTAATATAGTGAACGCACTTGCGCGTGTACGTACATGTAGGTCCCAGCTTTAGCTGCGGAGCTCCTGACTCAAATGCAGTCAAAGCTGATAAATTTGTCGTTTCATTGTATTTCGGTAATAATATTACAAATACCACGTAAGATAATCTTACAAACCTTACTTAAAATGCAATAAAATATCATAAATTTGCGTGAAGGAGGATGAATTTTACGATTTGAATATTTTCCGATGAAAAAAGGGCGAGAATATTATATCAAGGACGATCGCAAACGATCTTTTCTCTCATGTTGAAGCACTACTGCACATGCACAATGGTGATTGGCAATCAGGATTTCGAGACACCAGCACTGAGAAAAGATTGTTTGTGACATTCTATCGCATTTATGTGATGTGGTATTTGTGATATTTTAATCATTTTGGTCAAAGCAAAAGTAATGCACAAGGGTGAAGGGTGTATATCTCATCCATGATGAGCTGAATATTTGTAGCTCCATAGGAAAGCACATAGCGATGGACCCCACCGGGAGTGGCTGGGGCAGACTTTGGTCTATAATGGTTTAAACTTTTTTTTAAATTCAGGCCTACATTTCTTTTACGAGAAGTAGACAATAACGATAATTGACTTTCTCGTACGAGTTAAATGTTTCAGATGTGGAATAATCACCTTTTGGTTTCAGGCAATAAGATGTACAGTGCCATCACTTCCTCGGTGATCTGAATAATGTCATGAATGTACATTGATGTATAGCTATCTTTCTTCAGGCTCAGCTTCGCTTCGGAAAGATACATGTATGTACATCCAGATCGCTTCGGAAGCGATAGTTTGTCCATGCATGCCATGTTGTCCCAATGCCGCAATGGCAATGCTTGTTTGGATTGTAATGGTATTAATTACATAAATTTAAACAATGTCTCTAGACAGGCTTGACTAAAGACTAACAAACATTTTTTGAAATTTATATCATTGAAATTGAAATTTGAATATTGTTTCAACTTCAAAGTTCAATTCAAGCAAGCTTACCAATTTTCTAATCATGAATGATGAAATTTG
The DNA here is from genome assembly GCA_025617745.1 of Heliocidaris erythrogramma. NCBI lineage: Eukaryota > Metazoa > Echinodermata > Echinoidea > Camarodonta > Echinometridae > Heliocidaris > Heliocidaris erythrogramma. Next base: position 19,711,854 of record CM046867.1, read on the forward strand.
CTGCAAACATCTGGAAAAGAAGTACAGCGGCACCAGTGTATTCAGCACATGACAGAGAACAGCAAGATATAAAACCCCAGTTTCACCATGTTCACCGAGTATTCCAGCATTCACAGACAAAGCTGCTGTTGACAGTTGATCACTTGCAGTTGCGCTTGGGAAAGATTGGGCCAGACATCATTAGCCTTCGTTTATCACAGTACAGTCCCACAAGTTGAAATTCGTGCTCGCGCTAGCTTAGGCTTAGCTCTGGACTCGGACTGTGACTGTGTGCTCCTTATCGCGGATATACATACATGTACGTCCCTCGTATGCAGGTGGCTCTTACATATATTGTACTCCCTCCCTTTTCACTTATTTGTTTATATTGTAATTTACAGGATAAATCACTAATTTCTTTACTCAGAATTACATAAACGCTGACAATAAGATGTATTCTTTTAATAATAGTCTCAAATTAACTTTTACGGACAAAAATGGCAGAAATATTATATATAAATGTGTATTATTCTTTGGATTTTGAGGTGGTAATTTATAAGTTCAAACAGCCAAAACTATTTATAGAAAGTGCCTTTTTCCCACTCACAGTAAGCACTTTAGAAGTTGGCACAATGTGAACTAGGGTACAGTAATCAATGGGTGGGTGTGTCAGTTATTGCATTGCCCTTGTGCTATAAAACATTAAAATCACATACGCAGCTTCAAAAAATCATTATCATCATCAAAGTATGATTTAGTCGCGAAAAACCCCTCCGTCTAGGGTGATTTATAAACTCCCTCATTATTGAGCAAGGGCGTCTACGAAGAGGGGTTGACATACACATGTCCAGGGGTGGTCGATCCGTGTTCATGATTGGAGGGGGGGGGGGGGGGGGGGGATGACCGGCGAGGGAGCGAAGCCAGTGGCGCATCTAGGGATTATGGCGCCCGGGGCAAACAATGAAGTTCCCCCCCCCCCCCCCCCCCGAGCGCCCAAACTTATCTACGTTATTGTACGAGCGAGGGAGCAAAGCGACTGAGCGGCAATTTTTTCAATTTTCAACCCTTACAAAAATGCAATTACTTGTGCAATTGACCCAGGAAATTTTGCAGTTGACCTCCGCAATTGAGCAGTACAGAAGCTCGAATTTTATAGGCCTACATCTTGATATATCAACGGTTTTCTATTCACACACTTCTACAATCGGGAGCAATACTAACGAAAACCCTATAGACTTGAGGAAAAAGTCGAGAAATTCAACAAGGCTATACCTGAAGTTGAGATTTCTTTCAAAAGTTGAACCTTTGCAAATGCTGTTTTATAAATATATCCTATATTGGGGACGCAATATTTAGCAAGAGTCATATGAAACTTACATGATGTAGCGAGCAAAGTAGGGCCTAATTACATCTTTATTTTGCCAAATGTTGAACCCTTTAACCTATTTAAGAACTATATACTGGGGGCGCGAAATTACGAGACCCTGAAAGAATATAATTATGCGAGATAGCAAAGGACCGAGCTTTGGAAAATGTTCATATTTCAAACCTTCAAATCTAGATTTCTAGTGCATTTACCCCGCGGATTTGGGGGCGCATAAAAAAAAGTGATTTTTCTTCATTTCCCCCTTTTTTTCTCTTTCTCTCCTTTGCGTTTTTTTGTGCCCCCTCCAAGTGCTTCCCGGCACACATGCCCCCCCCCCTTTCCCCCTAGACGCTACTGAGTGAAGCGACCGAGCGTGGGAGGGTGTGGGAAGGGGGTATCCCTCCTTCCACACCCGGACTTTTTCAAATATCTGTCTATTAAACTTGCATTTTAGAGCATCCCAAAATGTTTTTTAATCAAAAGAAGGAATGCACGGATCTACGCCAATGGACGGAATGACAATGCGAGCGAACGAACTTTCTTTGATATTTTGGCATTGAAATTATTATTTTTTTAAGCAGATGTTTCTGCATTTATTAAGAAATCAAATACAAACATTTCATACAATAATGATACAAATCAGAATTGATACATTGTGACAACTGAATTACATAAAGATTATACATCTTTAGATAATATTGAAATTATGGAGGTAAGTCAATAAATCGAGATAAATGCAGGGGCCAGCTATCATAAGCAAGAATGCTTGTGTTATGCATTGAAATTATGGCATTTCTTATTTCCTTACTTCTAATCATTAAAGAATGTGATAGTATTTCAAGATCAAACATAATGAGTTTGGATAATTATTAGTTTTAAGTTAATATATTATAATTCTTTTCAATTTTATCCAAAAATATTGGGGGATGATAATACAGGCCACCCCCGCCTCAAATTGGTGGGGGGGGGGGGAGGGGGGGGAGGGGGATATATACCCCATCCCCCTGGATTGACACCCATGCCGACATACCTCCCCATTCAAAATTTCCGACAGCATATTCATACCTATAATTATTCTCGGTAAACTTATTGTCAGAAAAGTGAACGGTTTGTTGTTATTGTTGTTGCAGTTGTTATCGTTGTTGCTGCTGTTGTTGATGTTATTGTCGTTGTTGTTGGTGGTCTGGAGTGATGGTGGGATGGTGGTGGGCAATTCCCCCTCGTCTATTGTAACTCTGGAGGCCAGTGGCGTATATAGAGTAAACAATAAAGACGTCAAAAGACAAAAGTATTTCTATAATGCATTTACCCTGGGGATTGGGGCGTATAATCCTTAATGATCATAATTTTTCTTTATTTTCTCCTTTCTTTCTTTCCCTCCTTTGCGTTTTTTTGCGCCTTCTTCAAGTGCTGCATGGGGCACGTGCCTCCCTGCCCACTCCCCCCCCCCCCGTAGATTTTTTTTTCTTTTTTCGTTGTCAACATATTATCAACAAAATTGTCAACAAACCAGTGTTCCGACATCTGTATTACAAGTATATAGGCCTATTATATAGGACAATCTATATGGATAGTTTGATATACCTCGCCGTATACTCGAGAGGCATCCACGAATAGACCCAAAAATAGTTTAACCTTACATTGACCATTTCGAATGGGGGTTGGCACTTTTAGCACATTTAGCCCTCCCCCCCCCCGCAACGCAATTGACTCCCTGACAACATCAATTATAGAAAAACAAAGGAAAACAAAGTAAATCCCCAGTGGCATACCCCAGTTGATAGGTATAGGGAGGGATTACATTGGGGTATAACTCCGTCTGCCGCGGACCCATTACTTTTCATTTTGACTTTCCATGGCTTTCAAAAAAAAGGGGGGGGGTAGTACGTCGGTTTCACTTTATGCTGGATACGCCACTGGCGGAATAGAAAACAACAAAACTCATAGCATTCAATAGCAGTAGTGTAGCTACTTGGCGGAGAACGGGGCACGTTCCCCCAGTGGCGGATCTAGCCGGATTAGACACAATACATTCTATAGGCCCGCTTTGTTTGTGCACAATGGCGGGCCCCTAGAATGTATTGTGTCTTACCAGGCTAGATCCGCCACCGCGTTCCCCCATAAGCGTGAGTGAAAGGAAGGGGATAATAATATTGAAAAAATAGAACGTGAAAAGAAGACGCTACGACTCATCCTACACCCTACCCTTAATTTAATTGACTTGTTAATTAACTTGTTGATTTGCATTTCATCCTCCCGTGTATGAATGGTTCCCCCAAGAAAAAATAAATTAATTAACAACAAAATAAAAAAATGATGCCTGTGCCCCTTCAATGTCTGGACCCACGTTACGCCACTGAGCAACATCGACATGAAAAACACCCTCTGTATTTTCAGATTAGCTCTTGCATTTAGGAAAGGTCCCATGGTGCACTCTCGAGACTCTGAATCTCGCGATCCGAGTTCAAATCTCGGTGGGACCTTGATGAGCAGTACAATGTATTGCTTTTATATTTGAAAGCTTCTGATAAATTTTTGCTTTCTGCGAGGAAGATTTTTATAACATTAATTCATCCATCGTCAGGTTTCGTGGACTGTGCATGACGCATGTGCTCTCCTGCAGAAGTAAGAACTAATAGGCATTATGTAAAACAAAGTGGGAGAGGCAAACTCATTATTTTCTGGCCTGGATGTTACAGTTCGGACATCCCATGCAATATAGACCGACAGGCCACGAGACCGAGAACAAATCAATTCCGTCATAAAGAAAAATCGTCTGCTATATACAGAATGGAGAACGACAAGATAAACAAAGAACAACAACATGAAGATAACAACAGAAGAAACAAAGACCACACAACAACAACAACAACAACGACAACATAACAACAACAATAACAGCAACAACTTATAGCAACTATACTGGCCACTGTCTATCCTGCATGGGACCGAAGGGGAGGTGGGGGTAATGCTCCATAGCCAGAGCCATCCATACACATGACCCTGTCCATAGCCATAGGATACAAATTCGACTTCCCTGCAGCAATGCGTACATTCCTTTGAATATATAACTTAATTTTTGACACTACAGTACTATCCTAAAGGATGTATTTAGATTCCAATGTTCGTGTTTCATATTACAATATCTCTTGTTACATACAGTAATATACATGTACATTTAAATAATGTATCATAATATTTGGGCCTACCTTAATTGGTTTTGATATAATTATGAATTACAATGTTCATGTTATATACGCTTTAAATACCTTTTGTTACAATACGTTTGTGCTACATTATGTATATGTTTTATACTGTCTTTTTATAGTGATGTTTAATAAATATAAAACAATACAATACAAAAGTCATCATCAACGAAAATAATAACGTTATGCTCTAATGCAACGTAGTATTAATATACAATATTAGATGTATGTGCTGCAGAGTCGACTCCTTTCACCTTCAATCATCTAAATCATAATCTTGTTGACTCCTATATAACATTTATATTAGGGTATTCAAACCGGTCCCTTGGTGTAATGGTAAGCACTCGAGACTCTGAATCTTGCGATCCGAGTTCAAATCTCGGTGGGACCTTATGGATCTAATACGGGGTCCTATTGTTATTTTGGGTTTTTTGTTCTTGTTCTTCATTTTTCTTTCTTGACTATATAGGTTTGAAGGCGCATGAAATTTTGCTTTCTGAGAATGACTGATTTCATATACAGTCATATATGGGCCCCTGATCATCGTTCGTTTCCTGTGATTATCTGTGATGCTCTTGCTTGTTCGTTTATCCTGTTGATTCTGATAGAATCATCGCTCAAAGATTCCGAAGCGAAGGTATATTTTGTAAGAAAATCTATTCTAGCTTGCCAATTATTGATCTCTTTTGAAGCATATTTTGAGAAACAAGCAATAACGAGCAAGAATGGGGGAAATTCAGGTTTTTGATCTCGTGCAAGTAAACAACACTTGTATATCATGCACTCAGGGGTGTAGATCTGTCTTTAGGATGAGGGGAAGGGGAGGGGCAAAATGCTCCATATTATGATACTCGAAACCATTGGGGAGGGCGGATGGAATCCCCAGCCCACCCGGAAAAACGGGACAGATCAACTTGCAATCATCACCAATAGACTGCTTCTGTAATGTATATAAATTTATGCATATTCTCTGAGCACCTAGTGACAAGCTATTCCATGAACATGCTTTTTATAAATGAGCCTCAATGCTTGGAATCCAGTTTGCATACATTATTTGTTGCTATGTCCGGCAAGCTTTCAGGTTGTCAAGAACAACCTTTGTTTGAAAGGTATGCATACAATTTGCATACATTACCGAAGCGGTCTATTAGGCCTATATACCAATTAGTCAACCGGTCCCATCTGTAATGGTTAGCACTGGAGACTCTGAATCTCACGTGGGACCTTTCGTTTTCTTTTCACCTATATTTTCTTTCTTTTACTTTAGCTTCAGATGGTGTCGAGACCCATAAGACAGTCCAAAGTCCCATGAAATGTTAATTTAAACTTTTTCAAATTCAAATTCGTATCATCTTTTATATTTGAATACCTTACTGTTGTTTTTTTTAATTCTAAAATGCCGATTCGCTTTCAGATGCGTTGCAACAAGAGTGGATACGTCCCCCACCCCAATCGACTGGCGAAATCGGGGGGGGGGGGGGGGGGGAGCAAAAGCCAGAGGAAGAAAGGAAAACTTGTAAAAGATGCCCACCCCAAAAGTGCACAGAGATAATAAATACCCGTCCAGAGAGTCACATGAAAGGGCCCTTTCCATCAAAAAATATTTCAACAATCCACACATCCATAGACCTTTTATCATCACTGATCTTATCTCTAACAAATAGGATATCTTTTTGAAATAAACCACTCAATTATTCCTCACACAACCTAATTGAAATTCCCAAACTTTCCTAATCAGTATATATACAGATTGTATTTACCGACTGAGCTCACGCATAATTTTACCTGGACTAGCGCCCCCTTGCGGCCTGACGCTATACATTAAAAAAAAAAATACCAGCACCCACCTCCAAAATTACCCATTGATGATTACCACTGCCAAAATTATCAATCACTATCATCATGATAATCATCACCACCACCACCGCTATCATTATTATTATTGTCATCATCAACATCAAAATCATTGTCAACATCAAAATCATTGACATGAAAATCATCAACATCATCAAAATCATTGTCAACATCAAAATCATCATCAGAATCATTGTCAACATCAAATCCATCAACATCATCAAAATCACTGTCAATATCAAAATCATCAACATCATCAAAATCATTGTCGCCATCATCAAAATCATCGTCACGATCGTCATCACCAATCTGGAAATTTTCTGCCATTACTACACACATCACATGTATCAAAGCACCAATACTCAAACATTCATTTAATTGAAGCAAAATTAAAATTTTATTTAACACAGCATACTGCCATTTTCTTTTATCTAAAACATGTCAACTTAAAGACAATCAATACACACATCTACCATTGAATAGAACATTTTTTTGTTTGACCTGGGCTTTATAAATATTGCATCAACCCAGCTTCATAGAATTTGAACATTTCACTTCTGTGTATTAATGGTGTGTGTTGCCCAGCTGCTCATATTCAGGTAGCTTGCACTGGTTTTTTTTTTACTTTTCAAAATGCTTACAAATAAAAACAACATAAGCTTAATATTATTGTTCTAGCAATCATTTGAACTGCGTCCTCATACACCATTTATATGGCACCATATTTCTGATAAACATTTGAAGGTGCAGGCTCCTAAAATGAAGTCAGTGTTTTGAATGATTTATTGACATAAAGTTTCCTTAAACCAATTGTTTTTTAAAGCTGTTTCCTGGTTCTAGCAGAAATGTATATTCTGTGTGATCCATGACGAGAAGTAGACATATGGACAAGAGTCATAGAACAGAATAAAACAGACTGGATTTCATTATAATAAACAGCGATATTAAATGAATTAACTGCACACTGAAATCAAATGCACAATGTAATTCAATCATTGCAACCCAGCAGTCTAAGCAAATACTGTCTACTATAAATACAAGCCTCCAATTTGCATCAAAAATAATTAATGTCACAAGGGCAATTCCCTCTCATATAAACAAAATACCCCTAAAGTCAGCAATCATTTTTAAAAATCTACAATCATATGCACCTTGTCCTTACTGGATTACATCTTCTCATAAAAGTGGCGGATTTCAAACCGCACAATAATTTTAATAAAATATTAGTATTTTATACATATACTTGTTAAAATGTATTTAAATGCCTTTAACATATTAATGGGATCATCAGCCCAATAGATGATAAAAGTGTTATGGATTACAAGATAAAATGCTTATAATTGGATTAGTCTGCAATTAAAACCCAGGAAAAGTCCTTATATAGTGATAAAATGTTAATTCATAAACAAACTTTCTATACTTATTCAATAATACACCATGAATAGTTATAGTTGACTCTGGCAATTCGTGGGCACTACATATTTACATTACAGGAAAATTCACATGCATTTGAAGCAAAATTTTGTGAGTTTTTAGACTCTTCCATTCAATTGATTATTCAAATTTTCATGTATCAATTTAAGAATAAACACAAATCTCTTAAAATAACAAAAAGAATATTGTACAATTGTTATTAGTTATTTACATTTTGTTTAAACTGTATATACATATTTTTAGTAAAGCATATTTCATTTGATATAGACTTTACATATAATATATTTACCAAGATGATAATTGATGCTAACAACTGCTGTGCTAATGGATGGTGATTACTAAGACATGTAACAGATAAGAAAAAACATAGAAATTGGAATAGAATAGTTGAGGGAATGAAGAAAAGTGAAAAGTCTATTTAAAAATCAATAATAAAGACACAAAATGGAGAATTAAGATGGTGTTTTCATGATGGTAGTAGATTAATATTCTCATCTTCTTATTGTTACGAGTGAAAGTGAAAGAGATAGGGGTATTACATAACAAAAAAGGAGAAAAATAGATAGAGAAGCAAATAGGAGATAGAGAGAGTGAGAAAGAAATAAAGTGAAGAGTGAATACAGTGTAGATGACAAAATACTGAAACTCTCAAACATATTGCATGACAGAAAGAAAGAAATAAAGGGACAAAAAGATAATAAATTCAAGTCTTTCTGTTAAACCTGTTAAAAATAAAAGATAGCAATCCAAGTGTATTCCATTGTTTACAGAGAGCCTAGAGTGACACGTCTGTACTGAACTACTAGAGTACAATGCTTAGAACAATAAAAGTAAAGCTGTATAATCGTTAGAATTAATTAAATGGAAGGTGGTGAAATGTGTTTAAAAGAAGATGATTGTCCAAACAAACTCCCTTTTGGGTTGCATTTCAATAGCAGCAGCAATCCAGTGCACTTAAAAAAAATATTCATCTTACACTGAATCATCTTATACATGGGACATTCCTTTAAGTGCTTACCAACAACTTAATTTACAGACAACAATAATGGAGCTAAAGGAGGAAATCCTCCCCTCAAAACAAAGTGTAAACAGAAACAAAAGTCCCCCTCCTTCCTCCTTCCAAGCATGCATGTGCAAGCATGATACTGTTTTTTCTTGTAAGTATAGATTGCCTCTTATTTACCATCATCCCAAAAGGATATTGAACTTTAAAATTCCTCTTCCGCATATGGTACAGACAAATTTCCAGTATAAAATGAGGTCTTTTAAATTAATTCTATTGATAAGAGTGCATCCATATAGTTGCAGTAAAATTACCTTCATCAATACATATGGTGGAACATAATGATGATTTAGCACATATCACCTCGCAATATAATAATCTACAAATACACCTATTTTACATGTTCACAAACATGGATATACATTCACATATTGGTATTTTTGACTGACGAACTGGTGTTTTGACATCGCAGCATATCTACAAAAAGACGGAATGATCTGCCCATGCATCGTTACAAATAACGGTAGTGTAATCTCTCTGCGATATAGATACACCTACAAAGTTTGAGAACACACACATACAAAAGAGTTGTGAACATCCACGGAAGGTTTGGCAAAGTCATACAGTTAAACAGTAGTTGAGAAAGGAGTGGACATGAGCTGGGTAAACCATCTTGGCCATTATTCTTGAATGCTGCTTAACTTTAAGCCAGGTTTAAATTGACAAACTTGGATAAGTACAGTGCTATAATCTTTTGTTGAAATAAATGCATATTATACAGATTAAAGTTTAAAATGTGGCAATTTCATCAATTATTATTATCATCATCATCTTTATTGTTGATAGTAAATAGTGAATCAGAGAATGAATATTTTAAACCCTGTGATAGCAGATTGCATTGATAAATCAATCTTTCATAAGTGCATGTAATTGCTAAATTATTCAATAATCCATTCTATTTATCATTCACAATGTTACCGATAACTTGAAAGCATAATTGGAATCATTTTAACAATAGATGCTCACAAGTTAACAATGGCAACAATAGTTGTTGACCAGTTTTTATTCCTGTTATATTCTCCATAACTGTGACAAATCTAATCTTTACTAGCGACATAGACTTTACCAACAAATGAAGGAAAGTACACATTCAGGTAGACTCACACTGTGCAACAGAGCCACCATACAATGTACAACATGACTTTCAAGGGTGAACTTGTTTCTTTTATTGGTGAAGCATAGAGGGATGTATGAGATGTGACATAGAGGGAGCCAAACAACACAGAGGAAAGATACACAGAGACATCATCATCATCATCATCACAACAGGAAGAAATACAACACACTGGCCATGTCTGAACATGTGATGGCACTAGTCCGTCTGTCCAGCGATCTGCCAGACGATAAGATGACTCCTCTCACTGCGGGCTGTCCGGGAGGAGTTGGTGAGGACGTCGCCATAGTTACCCGATCCCTCGTCCTCATCTTCACCATCACCTGGGAGTGGAAGAGAAAATCAAGAATGTAGTATACATGTATGTATTCTGCATTTTAGGGGGAAAATGACCCCAAAATAAGTTCTGTTCTGTATGCTCTGTATGTTTGGGTTCCATGGTGGTATAATTTTATCAGCTTCAAATACATGTATTACTTCGGTAAAGATATTGCAAGTTTCAATACCAACATCTACACAATCTTCTGTGTTGGTCTAGATGTGCACTTATTCTTTTCCTCTCTATGCTCTTAAATCCTTTACCACTAGAACATCACAACTTTTTTTGTTTAATGAATTTCTATTTAACTTAAATATTTTGGGGTTCCATTTGAAGTCCATGCACAGTAATAGCAAAGGTCACAAAAGCAAGAAGTCTAGTCCTTTTTATCTTTTTGATTTGCTCATTACTCAGCTATCAAACATCTTACAATATAATCTGATGACCAGATATCATGTTTTTGAGTAAATTTCATGGGAATCTGAATTTACTTTTCATCAATACCACAACTCAAAAGGCCTTCAAGATAAAAAAAAACCCACAACAACAACAGACAAACTTTTGCTATTTAGGTGGTTGCTAAAGCAGGTTTCATTGTATATCATGTGCTTACCAATTCTGAAGTCAATATAGCCCTCTCCTCCACTCAGTACGAGCATGTTCTTTGTAGCAAGGTTGTCTGGAGGTGGTTGATCGGTGCTGGCTTGGGTTGGGGCGCTTCCAACACTACCTGTGGCTATGCCGCTGGGTGAACCTGCAATAACAAACATGCATTGAATAAATTGATTTTGGTTTCACTTTCATTTAACAGACATTTCTAATGGGTTTAATCACAAGTCAACTCAAGCTTAATAATAATAGTAACAACAACAATAACAATAGAACGATTCTTGCATAGCATATTCAAACCTTTGAAAAGTGTCTTGAATGCTTCGTGAAATGTTAACAATTAAGTGACAGAACAACTAGGAAAAGCTGCAGAAAAATCACTGGTGTGTACAAATATCAATAAATTAAGAAAGCTTAACATTAAACAGATTTGAAAAAATTGCAATTGGACAGTTCTTTGATGGAGGTTTGAAAGATCTCTGTGCAACGACCCAGTCTGACAAATATTCTCAGTATCGTGATTCCAAAAATACTATTCATGGCAGTACTATCACCCCTCAATAATGCTAGATCGTTTTACCAGCAAAGAAAATACACTGGAGTGGAGAGAGCTTTAGCTCTTAAAAACTCAAAAAGCCACCTCCAAAATTCTTGTAATCATTATAATTTACAAACATTTGGTTCACCAACAGAGAGAATCTGCATGAAAACATATTTCCCATTACTGCATAATTCTTTAGGTTTGAAATAGAATAATGCAACCAGTCATTTTTTTTATAATGGAATATAGTTCCTCCTATTTTTTCCAGAACAAATCCTGTGGAAAGATGTATAATCATTGTACAATGTAAAGTCCTTTGAAGGAGTTTTCTCTCCTTTTTAAACAAGAGCCCCAGGGGGCACGACGCTCACCTGAGGTGGATCAATTCACATCTGGTGCATGTTCTCTCTAGCACATGAACAACTTTCATTCTTCATCTATAGATGTATCTCTATACACAATACCAAGTCTGAGCTTCCTACCAAGTTCGGTTAAATTCCAATCATGGGTTTTTGGAGAAGAAGCTGAAAATGTAAAAAGTTTATGGATGGCGGACAACTTGCCCCATCCCCCCCCCCCTCTAGTATGTTACCCCCACAGAACCCCTATAGGGCCACCCAGAAAAAAATCTCCATACACAATACCAAGTATGAGCTATTCCTGGTTCTGGAGAAGATGTTTGAAATTTACATAGCTTTTACACTTGGGGGCCCTCCCCCTGGGCCCCCCTGGGGGCCACATGTACCATTTTAGCAACTTTGGATCCCCTACCCCTAAGGATGATTCCTACCAAGTTTGGTTGAATTCTGATCATGTGTTTTGGAGAAGATCAGAATGTACATTTTGCCTGGCAGCGCCCCCCCCCCTCCAGTATGTTACCCCCACAGGGCCCCTATAGGGCCACTCAGAGAAATTTCATGAACAACATTCATTCTTCATCTATAGAGGTATGTATCTCCATATACAATACCAAGTCTGAGCTATGCCTGGTTCTGGAGAAGATGTTTGAAATTTACATAGCTTTTACAATTGGAGGCCCTCCCCCTGGGCCCCCGAGGGGCCACGTGTACCATTTTAGCAACTTTGGGTCCCTTACCCCTAAGGATGATTCCTACCAAGTTTGGTTGAATTCCGATCATGTGTTTTGGAGAAGATCAGAATGTACGTTTTGCCTGGCAGCGCCCCCCCCCCCCCTCCAGTATGTTACCCCCACAGGGCCCCTATAGAGAAATTTCATGAACAACATTCATTCTTCATCTATAGAGGTATTTCCATACACAATACCAAGTATGAGCTATGCCTGGTTCTGGAGAAGAAGATGTTTGAAATTTACATAGCTTTTACAATTGGGGGCCTCACCCCTGGGCCCCCCTGGGGGCCACATGTACCATTTTAGCAACTTTGGGTCCCCTACCCCTAAGGATGATTCCTACCAAGTTTGGTTGAATTCTGATCATGTGTTTTGGAGAAGATCAGAATGTACATTTTGCCTGGCAGCGCCCCCCCCCCCCCTCCAGTATGTTACCCCCACAGGGCCCCTACAGGGCCACTCAGAGAAATTTCATGAACAACATTCATTCTTCATCTATAGAGGTATCTCCATATACAATACCAAGTCTGAGCTATGCCTGGTTCTGGAGAAGAAGATGTTTGAAATTTACATAGCTTTTACAATTGGAGGCCCTCCCCCTGGGCCCCCCGAGGGGTCACGTGTACCATTTTAGCAACTTTGGGTCCCTTACCCCTAAGGATGATTCCTACCAAGTTTGGTTGAATTCCGATCATGTGTTTTGGAGAAGATCAGAATGTACGTTTTGCCTGGCAGCGCCCCCCCCCCCCTCCAGTATGTTACCCCCACAGGGCCCCTATAGAGAAATTTCATGAACAACATTCATTCTTCATCTATAGAGGTATTTCCATACACAATACCAAGTATGAGCTATGCCTGGTTCTGGAGAAGAAGATGTTTGAAATTTACATAGCTTTTACAATTGGGGGCCTCACCCCTGGGCCCCCCTGGGGGCCACATGTACCATTTTAGCAACTTTGGGTCCCCTATCCCTAAGGATGATTCCTACCAAGTTTGGTTGAATTCTGATCATGTGTTTTGGAGAAGAAGATCAGAATGTACATTTTGCCTGGCAGCGCCCCCCCCCCCCTCCAGTATGTTACCCCCACAGGGCCCCTATAGGGCCACTCAGAGAAATTTCATGAACAACATTCATTCTTCATCTATAGAGGGATCTCCATACAAAATACCTAGTCTGAGCTATGCCTGGTTCTGGAGAAGAAGATGTTTGAAATTTACATAGCTTTTACAATTGGGGGCCCTCCCCCTGGGCCCCCCTGGGGGCCACATGTACCATTTTAGCAACTTTGGGTCCCCTACCCCTAAGGATGATTCCTACCAAGTTTGGTTGAATTCCGATCATGGGTTTTGGAGAAGAAGATGAAAATGTAAAAAGTTAACGGACGACGACGACGGACGACGGACGACGCACGACGGACGACTTACCATCGCAATAGCTCACTCGAGCCATAGGCTCAGGTGAGCTAAAAATCTAATCTAGTGAAAAAAGTCATATATTCCTTGAGCCATAGCTTGACATAGGCCTAGTCTTGAAAAAATGTTTTTATACATGTACAATGTTGTATCTACTATATGCATACATATAATGTATGTATGATATTTGTATATATATATATATATATATTCTTTGTTTGTACTCTCATACCCTGAGAGGGGGTCAATAGAGTCAATCTTATCTTACTTGCTTATCTTACTTGCTACGAACATAAGAAACATACAAGTCAAGGTACTTTTGCACAAATGAGAAATGTCAATGAAATGTGAACAAGAAATCTGCTAGTAACAAGTGAAGAAATGAATCTGTCTGAAAGAAGTGTTAAGAACTATATACAACAAACACATTTATACACTAGGCAAATGAGAAAGAAGTACAGAATGAAAAAGCAAGTAGCTACTGAAATTATTATCACTGTTTACATACCGTAGACAAACATTTGCAGTAGTCATTTCCTTTTTATTCAATACAATGCTGTAAATCATTTTCTGAATGTAAGTGTTATATCAGATGCTTGAAAGAACAGTCAATTCTTTAAACAGAATTATTTTGCTAGTGCTACCTTTATATGTAGATCCCTCCCTATAATGCCATTTCACATAATGGAAAAAAAAAGTAACATTGACAATCAAAATACTTCTATACAAAACATGAAGCCTGTTAAGTTACACCACATATCCCCTTTACTATGTTAATGGACAAACTACTGACTTTAGATGAAACTTCATTATTATATAGCTAATTACTACATATCAAAAGTCTGTTGGCGTATCTGGTAAAATGTTCGGGGCAGAGGGTTGGGGGAAATTTATAATTTGTTTATACTGGTGAACATGCAAGAACTTTTGTTTTTCAGTGGGGTGAGGGTTAAGGGGTTATAAGAGCATAAATAAGGATAAGCAAATGACAAATTATATATTTAGTTAAATAAACAAATATAGACAAAGGATGCATTTCAAAATAACAGACAACCCAAATAATAACAGATGGGAGAGGGGTAATAAGCAAAAGATACAAAAAAAAAGAAATAAACAGTTATCAAAGTTTCAGCAATATAAGAAAAAATAGTACTGATTGGTATAATAACCATAGCGCTGTGTAGACCACCATTTGATATAAGCAGTCAATGCAAATGAAAAACACTATCTGTTTGAATTTGAACAAAAAATCCAAATAATATTGTGTTCTTCTATAGAGCATTTCAGGAGCATTGGCCCTCGAGATGCGCTTTACAATGCATGCCATCATTAGAAATATGTATCAAAGAGGTAAGTTTTTCGCGCTTTCTTCAGCACTTCAAAACGATAAAAGGACAAATTTTTGATCTGCAATTTTGAGTATATAGTATATTGTAAATAGTATATTCCAATAGAGATAGATAGTGTGAATGAGATCATTCTAGTGTTTAAATTCAGAAGTATAGCATGCACACGTAATATAAATTCATTCAAATGTTATTGTGACGGTAGATTATTTTTCTTTTTCAAATGTTGAAATTGTTTGCATAAGTGGCAAAAAAATAATAGCCATCTCAAATCTAATCCATGTATTTCTATAAAAAAATAAACTACAGAAAAAGACTTTACAAAGCAATGAGAAAAAAAAATCTACCGTTAGTGAAAGATCCAGAGCGTATAATTGATGCAGAGTTACTGTAAAAGCAGAAATTTTCACGAGCATGAAACTTTCGCGAAATTCGCGAGTGGTTGAGAGTTGCGAAAGTTTCATGCTGCGAAATAATAGAATCACAATTGAACCAACATAAATTTATTGCAATTCACGAAAGTTACTTGCAGCAAAATTGGCTGTCATTAACAATTCGTGAAAGTTTTTGGTTTGACAGTAACCTTAGATATAGTGCATGCTAGCTTGAACTTGCAGAACAGTGCAACCAAGGGCATAAAAGAGGGAAATCCCCCAAAATATACACAGGCAAACAGAAACAAAAACATAAGCTCTAAATACTACAGCAAACAACCGAGCAAGGACTACACAAAAACAGATACATAAATAGAAGTTAGGAAGTCAGGAAAGATACCAGCAGATAGAATTAGGAAGAAAGGGAAATTAAAGAGGTGATAGAGGAAAAGAGAGCATGAAACATGCAATAAATGTACATAATATGGGTGCGATACGCTGAATCATACTGCAAAAAAAAAAAGAGACAAAAACCAAACGCAATATGCAAGGGACAAATGAACAAAACATGCAACTATAACCAAAACATTACAAGACAAACATAGCAACAATATAAATATAAGAGAGGGGTAGAGTGGTCAATTCTCACCGTCCACGCCAACAGAACTTACTGTGGTTACCTGGTACAGACACAAAGAACTTGACAGCGTCGCGGTGCCCATGGAAGGAGAGCTGAGCCTGCGTGATACTGCAGTATGGAATGGTACTGCCTGCCCTCACGCTGTCCGTCTTGGAGTCGGTGTAGACGCGGATGACGCCTCCAGGCCGGCTGCCTCCAGTCGATGCTGGCTTCTTGCCTGTGTGAGCATTTAGGAGACGTCATTGTAAGGGATTGTGTTTGAAGGAAGAAACTGATAAGTAATGCTAGTAAATGAAAATGATGTCTTATTATAATTGCAAAACTTCACAGCATGAAGGAAACTGAACCTCATATCAATGATCATATTTTTCCAAATAACAAACAAATGTACTCACTACTGTTGAACATTTGACATAAATAATGACATTTATAAAGAGTAGATACTGTTTGATATTGTAGTTATTATTACCAACACTGATTTGATTGATAAAACATCTACAATATTAGTAAACGAAGAAGCTTGATGGTAAGAATTTAATTTGTAAACAAATTTTTTTTTTTTTTTTTTTTTGTAAACAAATTTTTAGGCATTTTACTATATAGAATAGCCTGGTGGTTAAGTCGCTGCCCAGCAAGCAGTAGATGACAGGTTCGAATCCCGCTGGTTCCAATTTTTTCTGACTTGTGTTTTTCATTACAGATCGAGCATACGATCTTTAACACTGGGAGTAAAATGCCTAAAAATTTGTTTACAAATCTACAATATTGTTATGAAATAGCTAGTAAAACTTTTTGAAGTTAGAACCATATTCACCATCATCATCATCATCATCATCATCATATGACTTGTGACAATCAATATCATCTATTATCAAAACAATCCTCAATATCATCAACACCATTTCCATCACAATTATCATTATAACCTTCTTCATGACTGTCACGATGGCTAAAATTATCATTACCATCATTATCAATATCATTATCACTGTACCTATTATAATTATTATAACCATCTCAATCAACCCTAAAACTACTACTACTACCACCACCACCATCTCCTAATCCACTTACTCTCTGATAGAGGTATTGAGATGATAACACCATTGCCGGTGCCAACCCACAGTCTGTTACAGGAGATCATTACAGAGGTGATACGGACAAATGAGAAACCAAGCTTTCCAGTGCCTGAATATGTAAAGTGCATGTATAATAAAATGAAACTCGGTGAAAGAAGTATCTTTAAGAAATGTTTGTAACTTTATGACAATCATGTGTATCAAAAGAGGGGAGAAAAGAAATAAGGTCATATGAATAGATTTTTCATTATCAATCATTACATGTACAAACACATATGAAAGAATAATATTTCTGAATACGTAATTCATTGATTGTGTTTCAAATCAGAGAAATCATCAAAAATAATTATATTTCAATAATGATTTCTTTGCCTGGATAAAACATATAATGAATATGCACAAGTGTGCTCATACACAAACAAATTTTTTATGTAATTATGCTAATGCTCAAGCGTAATGGTATAACACATATTTTGTATATGTAATACTGGAGGAAGCATCTTTAAAGTGAATGAATCAGAGAGTCTTTTTTATCTTCAAATGTCAACATCAGAATGGCAGACTTTTAGGGGTGTGGCACTTACCCAGCATTTTACTGACATAAGGCTCTATGTCCACATCTTGGAGGTGCTGATGGGTGTGTGCGTGGTAGAGTCGTAGGGTGCTGTCCAGACGGATAGATACCCATACTCCATCACCCTGCCAGGATAACAGACGTACCTGACTCTCCTTACGTGGGTGGGCATCAAAGGATTTCTGTGATATCAAAAGACACGTCAGAATGGTTAAAGTGTTACAACTATAAGGAAGGAAAGTAAAGGAAGTCTTTTTAAGAAATCTTTTAAAGATCACATTGCAAGAAAATTCCATCAAAATAAATATTGGCTTAATACTTATTATTGCATAGATGGCATAAATTATACAAGGTTATCCAAATTCAACGCTTGGAAACATTTGAATTAATGATTATTATCAATTATAAAACGGTAAAATACAGCCCCCGATATAGCAGCTGAAGAGCTCCTTGAACGCGCTGAGATGTGTGACGACACACGAAGGACCAGTCCTGTCTAAGCAGACGATGTCACATAACATCTTACACATTTTTCACTGCCTGTTTTATCATCTCCTCTTCACTTATTTCTCTTACTTGACTAGCGTCAGTCTTAATGTTAGTCTGTTGCCTCACTCTTAACTTCGTGTATGGTATTATTTTGATGAAAAATGCAGCGTTAAAAAAATAAAAGAATCAGTCACTTGTAAACAAAATAAGACGCCATTGTATTTTCAGCTGCTTGCACCGGGGCATGTTCGGCGTTTCAAGAGGGAACGAATACAATCTGTGATATTATTCGGAGGGCTTTTCAATTTGAAAGTGGGGTTTATTTCATTGATCATTGACCCTTCTCCTGTGTATTTACTATCAAACGGTTTTAGTTATCAGAATCAGTTCACTTTCCCTTTTAGAATGGTGTGAAATAAGGTCATGTTAAATATACCAAACTCTTTATAATTTGATAAATAATTGCATTGCAATTACGTTCATTCATTATAGGACGTCGTCTGCTTAAGCAGGATCGATCCCTTGTGTGACGACATCAAAACATCGCTATATTTCTGGCGAATCCTCGGATATTCCAGATGCTTAGAAGAGCTTTTATTTATGTTGTTTTTATAATCATCAGATACGCAGTTGACATAAAACTTATACGATTGCCATCTGTAAGCTTCCCAGTTTCTAGTGATACATTAATTGCCATATTTGTGATTTTCTTGCAATGTGATCTTTAAAGAAAAGGAAAAACGATCAGTGTTTTACAAGGCCAATTTTTGATTTGGTGAAAGCTTTTTTCATTGCCAGGAAAATGCATTATCATATAATTTTTTACAAGAGTTTAATGTAAAATAAATTCCTGATATAATCTTTTACTACTCATAGATGGGATTTCACAAAAGGAAATTTCTGTAATATTGTTTCCATACCTTTTTTGCAATGATGTTTTTCTAGAGCTGTTCAGGAGTTCTTTTTTTAAAGAGAATAGCTTAATTCTAGAGCATTTTTTTCCCCACTCATCTGAAGTGACCACTAACCTCAACTTTGAGTGTCTGAGGATGAATGACATGGATCTTGTTCCTAATACCACACCAGACCCGATCCAGGACCACTACCATACAACGGATTGCATTCTGAGGTTTACCAAGGTCTAGCACATGATAGTTGTTCAGGTCCCATTGTCCATCTGATAACAAATTATTTACACACACAACACAAAAGAATGATAATAATATATGTTTTCTTTTATAGTTCATAATGCTACATGAAAATATTCAACATATGTATGTCGATGTGCTTCATGTGGCATAGAATTTAATAAAAATTGGAAAGTAATGCTACTGTCGAAAAGTTCTTCATGAAGAGTCATAATTTTACATACATCAGTAGTAACTTGAGGGAAATGTCTACAAGTAGGGAGAAAGTAATACAATTTAGATAATATTAGAAGTTTAACATAACATTGCATTTTATATGATTCCATAAATACTTTAAATTTAAATATGACACATATACTACAATATTGTGAAGTACAGGGATGCCACTGGGTATTGTCTCTAGGGCCGGAATGTTTTTTTTTTCAGGGGGAGACAAAATGTGCGCAAAGCGCACATCACGAGTGCGAAGCGCGATGTTCCTTGCGGCCGGGGACCAGTTCGGGGGTTCTAAATGCTCCCTGATGCAATCTCAGCCTTATTTTGCACCATTTACAATGTTTTTTGAAACCTCATTTTTAATATTTTTACAGCATGATTATTTTATGCAAGTGATCTCACTTACAGCCAAATACTTACATCCAAATAATATCCAAGTGTAAAAAAGTCCTGTTAGTCCTGTGATAACCATACTGCATGGAATTCATTTAGCTTAGCTGCGCTAGCTAGCTCACACAGTAGTACGTACGTACGTGTGTGCATGCTGTATGCATGCATGCACTTGAGCTAGCTAGCTGCAAGCACATGGATCGCAAATACCAGCGTGTGTGTTATCAAAGACTCGCTAGTTTCCGATCCAGTTGCTTTGCGATATTCGCACGTCCAAATTCATGCGGAACGTACTTCAAAAATTATGAAAGCGCATGTCCGCAAAAGCTTAGATATAGACTCTTACACCAGCAGTTTTAACAAACCATTTACATCGTACACTACAATAGATAGATGGTAATATACTGAAAATCACATCAAAGTCTATTCATTTTTTTTATTCTGGCGCTCTACCAAAATATAAAAAAGCCGGAATTCCGGCAATTGCCGGAAAGTGGCATCCCTGTAAGTACATTGTAATAGGTAAGACAGTAGATAAAGAAATGAGAGAGATTAGGTTAATGAATGACACCATGTATCTTTGTTACCTGCTGATCTGTGGAAGACTGCTACTGTACCATCTGCCAATGCTGCAAGAACTCTCCCTTTGATATGTCTAAATGAAGAAAGTTTAGAGGTGTATTGGTCCATTTTAACACTAAACTATCAATGCATGACTAAGGGTAATACACAGTTTTGGAAATACTAAAATGGCAAAATAATGAAACAAATTATTATAAAAATCTTATAATTACATGTAGCTGTACATCTTTTAACATAGAATACAACTCAATAGAATCTGTTCACATCGAATGTTAGCCTTCAAGAGATGCATATTGAGATGAATTGGGTGGTCAAAGCTCACACTTGAGGTAAACTATCGAGAGCAAAGCACATCTGGATGGATGGAGAAGATTTCTCTATTCCTCCATTAGGTAGCAAGGGACAAATATTCATAAAATTAAGCTTAAAGATAAAGTTGAGTTCTGATCATGCAATACATGGTATAAGAAACTGTCTGGAAGCAATTCGGAAAGGTTGTTTATATACATGTAGTACGTAAGAAATGGGCAAACTGTGAGGTTTTGGAATCATCAAAATGAAATGAAATTGACTCAATTTTGCTGAAAGTCACATGCACTGCACACAGAAATGTGTATGCGGGACTACACATACATGTGGCATAAAATTTTGGTACATATTTCTCGTCACATTTTTCAAATCTGAGGGCGATTGAAGAGCAATCCTTTTTCTGGGGACATTACTAGAACTCAAGCTTCTCTTTAAGGGTGTACTCACACAATAGCAAATATAGAATCCTTGAGTTTGATTGCATGTAGACATCTCCTCCATTGAGACACAGCAGAATGTACATAGAGACTGTCAACAAAATACATAGAAATACATTATTAATAGATTATAGGTTATGAATGATGTTATGAAATATTACTTTATGTGATTTGTTACGCTCAAGATCATGTGACCTATGACCTCTCACCTCTTCACACTTAAAGGAGTACTCCGGCCTGAAATTAATATGAATTGAATAAATAGAGTAAAATTAAACAAACGAATCACTGAAAATTTCATCGAAATCGGATGAAAAATAATGAAGTTATGGAATTTTTAAGCTTTGCATTATTTTGGTAAAACAGTTATGTGCACGTAATCATGAATATGCAGTGAGTGAGCTGATGATGTCATATCCCCACTTTTTCTTTTGTATTTTATTATATGAAATTTCAATTATTCAAATATTCTGCTCCAAGCCAATAACTAAAAGGACTGACTCCTTATTTAATGTGTAAGTTCATCATTGCTGTAACTTATTTTGTTACAAGGGAGATATTTTTTATAGACATGTATGAAAAAATGAAATAATGAAGATTTCATATAATATAGTTAAAAAAGGAAAGTGGGGACGTGACATCATCAGCTCACTCATTACATATTCATGATGGCATGCATAGAAGTGTTTCCCAAAATAATGCAAAACTTAAAAATTCAATAACTTCGTTATTTTTTATCAGATATCGATGAAATTTTCAGTGTTTTGCTTGTTTAATTTTACTCTATTCATTCAATTAATATTATTTTCAGGCCGGAGTACCCCTTTAAGTCTCTTCACTTCATATTCAAATGTTTATTTTTCCTTGTGACAAGTTTTGATATAATCACCTCAACAATTTTCACATGATGATATAACACTACATTTCCTCATAATTTTTGTTTACCCTTTTACAACCTTTTGACCTTTAACATTTGACCTCTGCCCAAAATCCTATCCTTTCAAGCTTACATATAGTTGAACCAATTTTAATTGGGATACAAAGATAAGCACAATGAAATCAAATATCAGCAAGCTGGTCCACTGACTAAACTTCCAACGCCTGAATCCGATTACTGCCCTGCTGCAGGGTTGGGTCACTTTTCTTCCATTTTAGGAAGTTTTAGGGCGTCAGTGCAAGAGACAACTAACAGCCACAGGTCACAAATATTATGCTTCCGAAATCTCTTGATAGCGATTCCGCACAAGAAGCCCATAAGGCTCCCCATGTGCCACAAGCAGCAAAAGCCCTTTTTAAACCATGTTGAAGAGTTGCAGAACATATAGACTTTCAATATCATTTAAGATTAATGGTGAGTGAATGCAAACACAAAATATGAGTAAAGAAATGAAAAATAATACTAGTTTCATATCCTCATTATTTCATATACTTTATTGCAAGTTTGTATCAAAACTTTAATGGATATCATTTGGAAATTTGTCAGAATTCTATGAAATTTGACAAAATTCAATGCCAAAAGAAGCACACTGCTATTTGGTAATGCATATTCATTAGAAACTGCTAAATATGCATGAAATAGCCTTTCTGATCATGTCACTTAACTCTAAACTTGGATACATACTATACTGACAATTGGGCTACACTGGCTTTCAAATACATGAATTAACAACACAAAAGGGTAACAAAGGAACAACATTCTCCTGTCTCAAACTTCCCTACTACAATGAATAGACCTTCCAAGGAGATAACAACCTGGTTCATCTCCAAGCCCCAATGCTTCAATGATAAAAGAATTCAAGAATTGCACTTCACCCTATTACAATCAAGCAATTAATTCTCTCTTCTTTAATTTTTATTCCAGAAATTCTGCATTACTTACAAAAATACTCACAGAATGGAACAAACTTTACGATAAATGTTCAAGATTAATAACCAGTGACAGGTGCAAAATGATTTTGGTAGAAAATGTACCATATTTGAGAAATGAGCAAATAAAGAATTAAGGAAATTGTGCTTTATCATCTGATCATATCCATGTGCATAATTATGATATGGTCTCATCATAGATTTGCTTTTTCTATGATTATGAATATGATTGTCTGCAATTACCCAAGTTTGTATTTTGCTGGGTCAAACAATCCATCAACAAGACTAGAAATATCACTGAAGATGATAATTAATACCCCCGCCCCTTGACAACAGCCTTTCTTGACTTTTGGTCGAAAACTGAGGAAGTAGTTCGATCCGCAAGATTTTTCCCTGATTTACTGCCATAGATATGCCGTTTCCATGGCAACGCAGCTTCCGACACATCAAAAAAATATGTTGTACACATCTTCCCAGTAAGACCAATGTGTGTACCAAATTTCGTGACTTTCGGTCAAAAACTGAGGAAGTAGTTCGATCCGCAAGGTGTTTCCTTGATTTTCTGCCATATGCCGTTACCATGGCAACGCAGATTCCGACTCATCCGAAAAATATGTCTTGCACATCTTCCCATCAAGACCAATGTGTGTACCAAATTTCATGACTTTCGGTCAAAAACTGAGGAAGTAGTTTGATCCGCAATGTGTTTCCTTGATTTTCTGCCATAAATATGCCATTACCATGGCAACGCAGATTCCGACTCATCAAAAAAATATGTTGTACACATCTTCCCAGTAAGACCAATGTGTGTACCAAATTTCGTGACTTTCGGTCAAAAACTGAGGAAGTAGTTCGATCCGCAAGGTGTTTCCTTGATTTTCTGCCATATGCCGTTACCATGGCAACGCAGATTCCGACTCATCCGAAAAATATGTCTTGCACGTCTTCCCATCAAGACCAATGTGTGTACCAAATTTCATGACTTTCGGTCAAAAACTGAGGAAGTAGTTTGATCCGCAATGTGTTTCCTTGATTTTCTGCCATAAATATGCCATTACCATGGCAACCCAGATTCCGACTCATCCGAAAAATATGTCTTGCACATCTTCCCATCAAGACCAATGTGTGTACCAAATTTCATGACTTTCGGTCAAAAACTGAGGAAGTAGTTTGCTCCGCAATGTGTTTCCTTGATTTTCTGCCATAAATATGCCGTTACCATGGCAACCCAGATTCCGACTCATCAAAAAAATATGTTGTACACATCTTCCCAGTAAGACCAATGTGTGTACCAAATTTCGTGACTTTCGGTCAAAAACTGAGGAAGTAGTTCGATCCACAAGGTGTTTCCTTGATTTTCTGCCATATGCCGTTACCATGGCAACGCAGATTCCGACTCATCCGAAAAATATGTCTTGCACGTCTTCCCATCAAGACCAATGTGTGTACCAAATTTCATGACTTTCGGTCAAAAAATGAGGAAGTAGTTCGATCCGCAAGGTGTTTCCTTGATTTTCTGCCATAAATATGCCGTTACCATGGCAACGCAGATTCCGACTCATCCGAAAAATATGTCTTGCACATCTTCCCACCAAGACCAATGTGTGTACCAAATTTTATGACTTTTGGTCAAAAACTGAGGAAGTAGTTCGATCCGCAATGTGTTTCCTTGATTTTCTGCCATAAATATGCCGTTACCATGGCAACCCAGATTCCGACTCATCCGAAAAATATGTCTTGCACATCTTCCCATCAAGACCAATGTGTGTACCAAATTTCATGACTTTCGGTCAAAAACTGAGGAAGTAGTTCGATCCGCAAGGTGTTTCCTTGATTTTCTGCCATAAATATGCCGTTACCATGGCAACGCAGATTCCGACTCATCCGAAAAATATGTCTTGCACATCTTCCCACCAAGACCAATGTGTGTACCAAATTTCATGACTTTTGGTCAAAAACTGAGGAAGTAGTTCGATCCGCAAGATTTGCAACGGACCGACCGACCGCCCGACCGCCCAACCATCGACTGATTCCAGTATACCCCCTTCAAACTTCGTTTGGCGGGGTATAATGATACAAAATTCAGAATACACCTGTTTACTAAGTGATTCAAATAAACAGGTCTATTGGTGCAAGCCATTTTGTCTTTAATAAAATGCAATGCCATTAAGTGCTACATGTGCGTAAATTCATTTTTGAGGAGCTGATACAAGTTTTACGAATTGTAATCGTAATGAAGCACTTTCAATGATGTTCTTTCTTTAGTTTGGACATAGGGCGTCAGTGCAAGAGACAACTAACAGCCACAGGTCACAAATATTATGCTTCCGAAATCTCTTGATAGCGATTCCGCACAAGAAGCCCATAAGGCTCCCCATGTGCCACAAGCAGCAAAAGCCCTTTTTAAACCATGTTGAAGAGTTGCAGAACATATAGACTTTCAATATCATTTAAGATTAATGGTGAGTGAATGCAAACACAAAATATGAGTAAAGAAATGAAAAATAATACTAGTTTCATATCCTCATTATTTCATATACTTTATTGCAAGTTTGTATCAAAACTTTAATGGATATCATTTGGAAATTTGTAAGAATTCTATGAAATTTGACAAAATTCAATGCCAAAAGAAGCACACTGCTATTTGGTAATGCATATTCATTAGAAACTGCTAAATATGCATGAATAGCCTTTCTGATCATGTCACTAAACTCTAAACTTGGACACACACTATACTGACAATTGGGCTACACTGGCTTTCAAATACATGAATTAACAACACAAAAGGGTAACAAAGGAACATTCTCCCGTCTCAAACTTCCCTACTACAATGAATAGACCTTCCAAGGAGATAACAACCTGGTTCATCTCCAAGCCCCAATGCTTCACTGATAAAAGAATTCAAGAATTGCACTTCACCCTATTACAATCAAGCAATTAATTCTCTCTTCTTTGATATTTATTCCAGAAATTCTGCATTACTTACAAAAATACTCACAGAATGGAACAAACTACAATAAATGTTCAAGATTAATAACCAGTGACGGGTGCAAAATGATTTTGGTAGAAAATGTACCATATTTGAGAAATAAGCAAATAAAAAATTAAGGAAATTGTGCTTTATCATCTGATCATATCCATGTGCATAATTATGATATGGTCTCATCATAGATTTGCTTTTTCTATGATTATGAATATGATTGTCTGCAATTACCCAAGTTTGTATTTTGCTGGGTCAAACAATCCATCAACAAGATGATACACAATTCAGAATAGACCTGTTTACTAAGTGATTCAAATTTTATGCATACTTTTGAAACAAAGATTGTTCTTGACAACCTGAAAGCTTGCCAGACATAGCAACAAGTAATGTATGCAAACTGGATTCCAAGTATTGTAGTTCATTCATTAATAACAGGTTAATGGAATACCTCGTTACTAAGTCCCCAGGAAAGAAACATCCATAAATTTGAATCACTTAGAAAACAGGTCTATTGGTGCAAGCCATTTTGTCTTTAATAAAATGCATTCATTTTTGAATTTCATTTTTGAGGAGCTGATACAAGTTTTACAAATTGTAATCGTAATGAAGCGCTTTCAATGATGTTCTTTCTTTAGTTTGGATATAGGGCGTCAGTGCAAGAGACAACTAACAGCCACAGGTCACAAATATTATGCTTCCGAAATCTCTTGATAGCGATTCCGCACAAGAAGCCCATAAGGCTCCCCATGTGCCACAAGCAGCAAAAGCCCTTTTTAAACCATGTTGAAGAGTTGCAGAACATATAGACTTTCAATATCATTTAAGATTAATGGTGAGTGAATGCAAACACAAAATATGAGTAAAGAAATGAAAAATAATACTAGTTTCACATCCTCATTATTTCATATGCTTTATTGCAAGTTTGTATCAAAACTTTAATGGATATCATTTGGAAATTTGTCAGAATTCTATGAAATTTGACAAAATTCAATGCCAAAAGAAGCACACTGCTATTTGGTAATGCATATTCATTAGAAACTGCTAAATATGCATGAACAGCCTTTCTGATCATGTCACACACACACACACACACTATAATGACAATTGGGCTACACTGGCTTTCAAATACATGAATTAACAACACAAAAGGGTAACAAAGAAGCAACATTCTCCTGTCTCAAACTTCCCTACTACAATGAATAGACCTTCCAAGGAGATAACAACCTGGTTCATCTCCAAGCCCCAATGCTTCAATGATAAAAGAATTCAAGAATTGCACTTCACCCTATTACAGTCAAGCAATTAATTCTCTCTTCTTTAATTTTTATTCCAGAAATTCTGCATTACTTACAAAAATACTCCAGAATGGAAAACTTTACGATAAATGTTCAAGATTAATAACCAGTGACAGGTGCAAAATGATTTTGGTAGAAAATGTACCATATTTGAGAAATGAGCAAATAAAGAATTAAGGAAATTGTGCTTTATCATCTGATCATATCCATGTGCATAATTATGATATGGTCTCATCATAGATTTGCTTTTTCTATGATTATGAATACGATTGTCTGCAATTACCCAAGTTTGTATTTTGCTGGGCCAAACAATCCATCAACAAGATGATGCACAATTCAGAATAGACCTGTTTACTAAGTGATTCAAATTTTATGCATACTTTTGAAACAAAGGTTGTTCTTGACAACCTGAAAGCTTGCCAGAGGCTTGCCAGACATAGCAACAAGTAATGTATGCAAACTGGATTCCAAGTATTGTAGTTCATTCATTAATAACAGGTTAATGGAATACCTTGTTACTAGGTCCCCAGGAAAGAAACATCCATAAATTTGAACACTTAGAAAACAGGTCTATTGGTTCAAGCCATTTTGTCTTTAAAAAAATGCAATGCCTTTAAGTGCTACATGTATGTAAATTCATTTTTGAGGAGCTGATACAAGTTTTACGAATTGTAATCGTAATGAAGCGCTTCCAATGATGTTCTTTCTTTAGTTTGGATATAGGGCGTCAGTGCAAGAGACAACTAACAGCCACAGGTCACAAATATTATGCTTCCGAAATCTCTTGATAGCGATTCCGCACAAGAAGCCCATAAGGCTCCCCATGTGCCACAAGCAGCAAAAGCCCTTTTTAAACCATGTTGAAGAGTTGCAGAACATATAGACTTTCAATATCATTTAAGATTAATGGTGAGTGAATGCAAACACAAAATATGAATAAAGAAATGAAAAATAATACTAGTTTCATATCCTCATTATTTCATATGCTTTATTGCAAGTTTGTATCAAAACTTTAATGGATATCATTTGGAAATTTGTAAGAATTCTATGAAATTTGACAAAATTCAATGCCAAAAGAAGCACACTGCTATTTGGTAATGCATATTCATTAGAAACTGCTAAATATGCACGATAGCCAGCATTGAGCTTTGTGCGTCGATTCATTGTGTTAGTCATGCATCAATAGACCTGTATACACAGAGAAAAAAAGTTGCTCTTCATGAACTGAAAGCTTGTCATGACTGCTGATATGATTATATCCATATAGAGGGTAACATACAAAACCAATGAGTTAAGTAAATGGTTCATTACAAGGGGTTCTGGGAAGTACTGAAGATAAATCTAAATACATAAGTAAAGTGGTCTATTATATAATAGAGGATTGGACATATCCGGACAGGGAACTACTATTTCATAATCTTACTTTTACTCTCTTCTCTCTCTCCTTAGCACTCTTTTCTCTCATCTCTCTCTCTCTTTCTTGCTGTCTCCTATTATCTTTTAGTCTTTTCTTTCTCTTTTATTTCTATATCTTTCTCCCTCCCTTTCTCCCTCGTTTCTCACCAATTCTCTGTTTTTCCTTTCTTTCTAGCGCTTTCTCTCTCACTCTCTCTAAACAAACAGGTGTCTGATAACATTTCTATTTATAAGTGCATTCACTGGATTCAAGACTTACTTTCCATTCTGAGCACCCAACCACATCGTGGGTTTAATACTGGACATCTTCTCAGCAACCTCATGCATGGCATCGCTGACCGTCGGTGCGTCCGAGAGACCGTCCTTCAGCAGGTCACTGGACGTACCCCGGCGCTGCCGCGCCACGATGGTCTCGGTTGGAATGGGTTCGGTGGTGGCACCAAGGGGGTCTGTCGCCGACCCCTCTGTGAAAGGTCAAAGGTTAGGATGGTCTGGTAAGTACATGTATCATGATGACCTGACATTGAGACATTCACTCCGAGTTATAATTCCTCAAAGTACAGGGGTCGGGGTAAAATTTGGTTTCAGGGAAGGTTTAAGATTGGGGTATGGGTCCAGGGATGAAAAGAGAAATTTGATTAGAAAAAAAAATGAATCAAATAGAAATTGCCAGCAGAGCAACTGTCACTGGACCATGTGTTGTACAGTCAAGTACTATAGTTGGAATTGAATGATTTAATGACATGCAAATATGTGGACATTCTTTCCTTTCCTTTCACTTTTCCATAATTCCTCTAAACGCCCCTTAAGTGGTTTATTTTCACGAAAGAATATATCAACAGCCTATTCACAGAGGCTCCCACATGGTGTTACCGACAGCCTTCAATTGTAAATACAGTGAAACCTGTCTAGAAAGACCACTCAAGGGAGACAAGAAAAGCGGTCTTTATGAGCAGGTGGTCTTTATGGACAGGTTCCTTTAATACACGTTTCAATGAGAAACATTTTTCAAGGGAAACAAAAATTGTGGTCTTTATAGACAGGTGGTCTTTCTATACAGGTGGTCGCTAAAGCAGGTTTGACTGTACTCACTCACCATGGAAACCTACGGTGAACATCTAATGTTGACAATTGTTGATATGGTAAGTATATACATATCACCAAATGCATAACGATGTGATCTCAAAATGGATTAAAACCACTATATCAAAACAGTTGAGGAGCCTGCCTCACATAGCAAAGGTGATTGCATTTTCAAGGAATCTGAAGATGTAATAATAATAACCACCTGCACAACTACCCCTTTTATCATTTTGCCATGTGTCTGATAGATGAGAGTTAAGGACTGCATGGTGAGCCGATGTACATTTCCATTTCCAGAAATATGCTTTATATTGTGACTTTTCTTTGATTAAAGCTCCACAACACATTTCAATCTCCACAATGTCTTAGTTTTAACATTGATGGGATATAACTTCGAAATACTATTTCTTTATTCTTTCATTACAAACTTAAGGAAAAGAAATTAAAAAAAAAAAAAAATTATGCCTGGCACAAAATGAATTACATTTCGAGACAAATGTTCATTCAGGATCTATCACAATTCTAGATGCGCAGTTGTTTTATGAGGTGATTTTCTGGGAGGTATCTATGACAGATAGGTCATCATTTGGTTGATTGTTTTCCAGGGGGTACATGGGGTTATCCTACATTCTTCTCACTCGCAATGTGAAAAACTGCTACAAGGCATTCTCCCAAGGCCCATTCTCTCTTGTCCATACCCTTACCTGTATCGCTACTAGCAGCAGAGTCTGTCCTCAATATATTATCTTTTACAATGCCTTCCATCCCCACTGTGTCCGGTAGAGGTTCGGCTGCTGCTGCTTCCCGTAAAGCCTTCTCGGCATCAGTGACGGACGAGATGTTTCTGCTGACATTTGCTTCGCTCACCTCTGCCTTGAAGCTTCCCTCACTGTCACCCAGGCCTACAGAGCCCTCTATGTTGCAGAGAAAAAGCACAAATATAGCAAAAGAACTTTTAACTAATTTTCCTAAGATCTCATTACTCTATCTTTGCTTGAAAATGCATTGCAGGAGCTAGTCTGAAGTTGATCTTTCATACCTCAAATGATTCAATAGATATTTAATAAAACAATGAAAAAGTGGTATATATGGACAACCCCAAAACATTTTTAAATCTTGGTCACCAACTTCAGGGCAAAAGCATTAACAAATTAAAGCAATCATTTGTATTACATGTACTATACACTTTTCCAACACAAACTATAACAGACTATGACTATAATCTAGTTTTTATCACTTTGACATATAAGGACTTGTTTATTATCGAGTATCTAGATATCTTCTCATTCTCCTGACGACGGCCAGAGCATTCTGACCGGAACGTGGAGTTATTCCAACTCACATGGTTGTACCGCAAACCTTTTTCTGAATTACAACTTCACCATGCAAACCTTCAAATCCTATATCTAGATGGACTTGTATATTTGCCATAGTTGAGTTCAAATGAAATGAATTTAGCCTTTTCTTACTGCCTATAATCTCATTGTAAACAAATCTATCTCTTTCCCAGCAAACTTCCTTTTTTTCAGGCTACTTGTAGGTTCTCATTTCTTCTAACTTGATACCCAACACAAACCTGGTTCCGATGTTGGTGATGCACCGCTGGGTGTGGCTGGTATACTAGCTGTTACCAAGGTAACGTTACCAAACACACTATCACTGCCTGCACTTGATACTGATGCAGCATCATCCACGGTCTCTGATGGGAGATCCTCATCGGTAGGGTAGTCTGACTCCATCGCTCCTACAAATAAAAAATTATGATAATATTAAAGACAATGATATCAACGACAGAAATATTGTGCAGCACATGCTTCTGCAATGATTACTCCATGGACAATTTCTAACACTACACAGAATAAGCCAGTTCTTAATTACAATTATGCATCTACAGACAAAGGTCATTTGTACAGAGTACAATTGACCTTTATAAGCTTTCATAGCGCACCATGATGCACGCTCCAGTATGATTTTACATGTTACAAGTTGCGTGTTCACCAAAACAGATGCGCATGCGCCTACAAAGTGGGGACAAAGTGGGGTCATTTCAGGGTCATTTACAGCGTGCCAATTGCGAACTGGCTTACTGGATTCCTTATGTCAACCCTGGACCCAATAAAACCCTAAACCTTAGACAGACCTGAGAACCAATTGCAAATAAAGCCCTAATTTAACTTGTTGATGAACTGAAGCCCATATCAAATGTTGGATCACTGGTCATAATGATGATATTGACTTCATGCACTGGCACCCCTTTGTGCTGATCCAAATAATCCCATTATATTCAAGGATTCTCACTTCAATGAATGAATAAATGAACAAATGAGTGAAGGGACGAAGGAATAAGAGAACGAAGAATGAACAATGAATTGGAACTCAAGACAAAGTTATATCCCAAACCTTAAATTACCCAGAGGCCACATGGTTTTTCATGGGATACCCGTAATTTACTGGCCATAGAGGCCACTAATGCCCCTCTCAAAATCACACACTTCAAGGCCACTTCAGCACATTTGCTGTTAATTTGTTTTTGCTTTTTGCCCCTCTGACTGGCTGCCATTTCTCTGAATTTATACATAAAGATATTCATATCTAAAGATAATCCAATTTAAGACACATCTTTGAATGACAATGGGCCTAGGACAAAGCCTGAAAGTTGGTGTACATGTACCTGGTACCGATGCTATACATAGAACATAAGCTGTGCTGACAGGAAACATATCTAAGATGCTCTGAGGCTGGTTGGCATCTATGACGGTGACTTTGGTAGAACTCTGGCTGCTTGTACATATCCATACTAGAGATGAAAGCTTGTATCTCTTATGCTTGCCTATCTCCTTTTGTTGTTTCTATAATGAGAAAGACACACGCATATTAAATCTTGTATCAGTATGACTACACCAGGACAAACACCCCCCACCCCAACCTCAATGAAACCTATGGCTATGGCTTTGGTAGAACTCTGGTGACTGGTATATATCCACATCCGCAGTCTAGAGATGACAGCTTGGTGGTATCTCGTAAGTGTACCAATCACCAACAAATATTCTGTCCTGTACGTTAGGGGTTCTATGTCGATATACTATATTGAAAATATGAGCTTCAAAGGTTGATTCTATAAAGTCTGTAGGACTAAAGGGTATACATTTCGGACTGCACGAAGCCGACCGAATCTTGCACGAGATCTCGAGCTCAGGCTGAGCGTGTATGTTGCGCGGCGACCAGTCTGTCCGAAGTTTGTCCGAAGCTACGGCATAATCAGGTAATGAACACAATGCCCTCTCGCGGCATAAAAACATCCACCATATGCGGTTGAATTTCCCTTTGAAGGTAACTGGTAACTTTGTGGAGGTTTGATTTAATAAATTGTGTTGTATAATGATGGTCAGAAGAATTTAAATAAACAGCCAGGAACATAAAGGTTTTGCAATATGTGATGTTATTTTCAAGATATCTATGACCGAATACTGCCATTCATGGAACCGTAGTGGGATACACTTTAGTCTAACACCGTAGTCAATGGGGAGAAAGGGTCTGGCATTTCAGGTCACTTGCATATTTTCACTTTTTGTGAAGCACATGATCATGCGTTTAACATGCATTTTTCAGGGTTTCAATTTTACATCATATACATGCACTGATAGCACTGAGGGCTATGCAGCTCAGATTTTATAAAGCCTCCACAAAGTTACAGATTACCTTCAACAGTTACTCCATAGAAGGCCAAGTAGAGTGTTTTGAGGTTGGTTTTATTCATTCTAGCTGTACACAAATGATATTTTTAGGTGATTTGTACACTTTATGGCTCATTTACATATGCCTTGGTAAATCACAGCGTTTAAAAAAAATATAGAAATGAATGGCAAGTGGGGATGAAAAAATGAGAGAGTATGAGGGGGAAAAAAATAACGAAGACAGAAACAAGGGGAACAGGGCCTAGGAAAGAGAGATTGTACTCGTAATCATTCTTACAAATATTGTGAGAGAATTAGTATGAGAGAAAGACAAGAGAAACAGGGTCCCTACACTCATCAAGTTTCTTAACATCATGTACACATTCTGTATAATGCATAAGGGAGAAAAAGGTGACAAAATTGAAGTGAAAATAGGATTCTTACTGTTATTTCCTCATCCAGTTTATCTAGCTCCGTTCCTTCCTTGCTACTTCTGCTGGAGTCATCTGCATCAGGATCCGGGCTGGAATAGAAGACGCTAGCTCCAATAATGGATCCCCCATCTCTGGTTCTACCTCCATTCAGGTCCACTCCAGCTGCACACCAGATCTATATAAAAAGACAGGAAATTATTTAGATTTTTAGAGATCTAGATGTAGATATTGACAAATTATTTAGAAAGGTCATGGGAAAACTATATGGTTGTTGGCATACCCACATATTTCTTTGCAATAATTCAGATTTTACATTGATATCAACACTATATTTTTCCATTTTTCAATACTTATACTAAAAGCATTGATACATTTCCTCAAAACTTCAATCCCTCAATACTTCAATTCCCCCAAAAAAGGTAAGAAAGAAACTAAAATACTTTCAAAAGTGGTGGTATATAAAAATGTTAAACAGTACCTACAGAGATTGAAGTTATCATTTAAGAATATCTCATTATGCAAGTTTTGATCAAATTCACCACTGTTTACAGATCCATATAAAGCAAACTTACATGATCATGAATGACATGTATTTTGTCCAGTCTGTTAATAGCAAATATCCTTCATGAGCAGTGTTATTCTACATTCCATACCAACCTTTGTTCCTGGTTCTTTCTCAAGCAACGGTCGGCAGAAGACCGGGACAGGTACCCCCACCAGACCACGCCCAGCTCCACCAGCGGTCCCTGCACTCACTGCACTGCTCCCGTCTACTTGAGACTGGTTGGAGACAGGGCTTCTCGAGGGGGATGGGTGCTTGGCTGGTAGGCTCCACCCATAAGCTTGGACACGCCCATCGTCTTTCCTGACGTGAGCCTTGACCTTTTTGTACTGTTCCCGCTTGTCCTTCATTCGTTGACTTCCCTCACTAGATTTTAGATCGGGAAAAAAAAATTATGATTAGAAAAATATGAATTTACAATAATTATTTCCATATCACAATAATCACAATATAGAGAAACCAGGAATAGACATTTCATCTGAATATTACCCCATCCCACCCCAACAATCACCACCTGGTAAATCACCTCTCTTGGATAATATCGAACTGAAAAATCCTCCCTTCCCGAAAGGCCTTGGGTAAGTCAGTAATCCGCTTTTCCAAAGTCCCTTGGATATGATCCATTTTCATAGGTCCTCTTGGATGCTAAATACATTTGTTTTCTTAACACTAGGGAATAATAATCATCTAATTAATCAACCAAATCAATGACAGGGTTCCAAGCATTTTGTGAAAACAAATTTCCTGGATTTTCCTGATGTTTCTGTGATGGAGTTTCAAGATTGCAGGATAATCTATTTCCAGTTTGAAAAGTCCTCAATGAACCTGAACCCAGGCTACAAAGAAGAAAGAATCCATTTTACACACTAAAAAAATCACCACAGCCAATCATCCATGAGACATGAGATAAAAAAATAGACTGACTACTTTCATTTTTGGGCCAATGAAATTCCCTAATCTGAATGATTTTTCTCAAAGTCCCTGACTGGAAAAAAGGAACTCATTTTTCCAGGTTTTCCCTCATTCCAGGATAGCTGGGAACCCTGAATAAATCAATACCTTATGCCATTTGTGCCATAATACTCACCCATCTTCAAGGAAATCAAATGCTTTGGTCTTGTTATCTAGTGATGCAATCGTCTGGGTACGCTGTTTGTTGTTGGGTGCAACATATCCTGTAGGGGCGTTGTAGCGGACGTTGGCTGCTGGGTAGTTCCGCTTGGGAGGGGGCGCCATGGAGGAAGAGTTTGAGGATGATGAACTCGTAAAGAGATTGCTGAAGCTGTCAAGTGGAAACAAATGTTGAAGAAGTCAACAAAGTGTTTATTCCACAGATAGGCAGCTAATAAACATGTTTGTAATTCAATCTCTATGAATTTCAGGATGCCAAGTTCTCCAGGTGTAGTTTTTAATTTGTACCAATACAAAATACATGTATATTGATCACTTGAGATAATATCAAAGCAGTAGATTGAATTAAATATTCCCTTTACCCACACAAAAGTATATGTCATCGTTTATGTTCGAAATTGGCGTAAAGTCCAATAATTATTCATTTCAGTGATCGAGTGGACAAAAATAGTGATTATAAGGAAAGATTCAATAAAAAATAAGGTTTACTTACAATTTCCAGATTGATGATTTGTTCTTTTTGCCTTCAAAGGATGGGTGTTCTCGTGAGGCTCTGTAAGACAATAATACAAATTAAATTCTGAACTACTGAAATATCTATTACTATTATCTGCTTCCATCATCATCTTCATCATCATCATCACTGTCATCGTCATCACAACCATCACCACTGTAATTCTTCTCCTCCTCCTCCTCAAATCTTCCCTAATTATCACAATTGTGATTATCAATATCTGAGTCAATCCATGCAGCTTTTGATCATAATTACTGTCAACACCACCAATATCAGTATCATCATCATCATCAATATCATCAGCATCATCATTACCATCAAAATCACTGATATTAGCATCATTATTATCATCATCATCGATACCTCCATCATAAACTTTTACAACAGTCATCATTCTACTACCATCACCGACTCAAAATCACTATCATAATCCAAGACTGCTGCTTCTTCTTCTTCTGCTGCTCCTCCTCCTCCTCAAATCTTACCTAATCATCTCTGTCCACCTCACAGCTTCCTGTAGCTCCATCAGTCTCTCCTTATACTGGTTCCTTTCCATCAAGACCCGAGCCATCTCCACACGAGTGAAGCGCTTCCTCTGAGCCATGGGCACACCCTCCTCATCGTCAATCTCTCGGATCTTCTCATTTTCCTCCCTGGCCCTGCAATGTACAACGGCAAGTATTGTCTTATCAAACTTTCAAGTACTCTTATTGTTCAATGTGTCAAAATCATCCACAATGTATCATAGCGAGTTAAGTGGCCGGTCCCACCTGATACATGTAGATAATGATAAATTGTTCCTGAATTGCTCCCCTGTTGTTAATGTGGAAAATGCTTTGGAAAACGTTGTGATAGGTCACACCTAAATGATTTAAGCTATTAGCGAGCCTTCTTTAACAAGTTTATTGTCTCATTAAGATCGCTTGGCGGGCAGTTTTCTCTGAACAAACTTCAACAATTTCACACATTTGATGTGACGTCAGCTCAGAAGCTATGCGAGCTGTGTCCATTTTGTCTATCTGACAAAACTCAACAATTATAGTTACCAAAATTGTTCAGGTGGGACCACTTCTATCATTACTATTGCATATTGTTTATCTTTATTATTTAGGCTGGACCAGCCCTTTAATGATAATTGTTAATACCTTGTCATTACATTCATGAGAAGTTGACAACAAAGTCTTACTTTTTGAGTTCTTCCTCGAGGTCTGCAATGCGTACGTTAAGTCGAGACTTGGCGTTGTTGATGCTCATAATCTCCTGTTTCAACATCTCTGTTTCTGAAGTGAGTTCATCCACCTGTGCTATCAGATCATCCTTGACAACATTCAAAGCGTTCCTGTAGGATGAGAATCAAACACCAAGTGAGCTGTTGTTATCAGCATATTAAAAATGCAAACCAAAACCTACTTTATCAACACATGTTTAGTAGGACTGTAACAGTTTACTTGTTTGCAGCCTTCATTTCATGTCCTTTGTTACATGCATCCAAATCATGGGTCAATATTCTGCAACCTTCAATTCTTTTCCTATTTCACTTTGCAATCAGAAGCAAAATAAGGTTAGCTGACAGCATTATTTGCATCTAAAAACCAATGAAAAGATGACAAAGGAAAGATAAACTTCTCTGGCAACATGGACTTTCCAATGTGAAAGGAAATATTAAAACATGGCTGCAACTGAAAGATGATTAAGTTTAATATGCATCCATCTCTAATTAAGTTGAAAGATATCAAATGCAGTATGAAGAAAAATTCTGTATTTAAAACTAAAGCACTTGTCACTTGAAAAAGTGTTTTACTCACTTTGTTTGTCTGAGCTCCGAGTTCTCCATGAGAATGTTCTCTACTTCTTTGCCCATACCTACAATGAACACAAACAGAAACCATACAAAATCAGAACATAAGTCATTACACACAACTGTGTAAGTTGCAAAGAGAAATATGTGGTTTCATTCTATAATCCTTTTCATCCTTCTTGTAATACTGAAAGGTATTCCACAATGAGCAGGCCTTCTAATTCTTACACTCTGTATTCTGGCCCACAACTGCTCCCATGATGCAACAATCATGATGTTATTCTCCTGGACCATTTACGTATTCTCTTTAGTTCAGTTTTTATCAAAAAGATTAGCCAAACAAGCACTGGGGAAGCTCTGTAATATTCTGCCAAGTGTTGGCTTGATTGGAAAGCAATTAGTTTCTGGAAATTAAACTGTATTTCATTTAAAGAAAAGCTATTTAAATGCCATTCTTAATTGCTGATCATATTGAAAACATGAATCCTTGAATTTTTAAAAAAACCAAAACCTGCAAGACCACATTCACTGGAAAGAACCAACACAGGCAAACCTGTATGGGACAATTTACTGTACTGTAGAAAAGGGCACTGCAATATCCCTATATTTGTTCTCTTATTTATTGAGAAGATCACAAATTTTCATCAAATTCTTTAGGTTTAGATTCACTTGTATTAAAATATAAATGTTGTTGGATTTCATGTTTTTTACCCCCTTTATCATTTACCAGAGCTCATTGTTTATACCGTCTGTTCATTGTTCAGTCTTCCGTGATAACAATAAAATTATGACATGTGTGTCTGTAAAAGGATGTTTCCATGGCAACAGGCCTTTTGCGTGTTATATGATCCTATAAACTTCAATCATATTCAAACAGACTTATTGTTTTGTACATTGTGTTGGAATATTAAAATGCGTCTGACAGAAAACATTCCAAATGATCAGAAAAATTGTGATTTTTTTTAAAATTATGTACACATATGTTGAAATAATACTGATTAATAGTCGACACCCGAATTCTTTTCTATTCATTGTCATTAAGGTTATACTATAGCAAGTTGGCACACATGCATGCATTATTCAATCAAAATGCTGATTTCAGAACAGGTCTCTTGGCGAATGAAAAGAGATTAAGAATATGCAAAATATCAAGATGTACTACTTAATCTTGAGAGTTACTTTTGATTTGTTGCTGTTAAGTTGAGTTTCTATAGCTATGTTTATCATATGAAGACGTGACTATGTACATGTATTTTCTCACCAGATGCCACTATCACACTTATAATTGGTTGGGGTTCTTGATAAAACTACACGTCGTCAAGGACGGACTTTCATAAGGGTGTAAAAAATAATATTTCCATCATAAACATACACAATGCAATACATGTAAAAGTATACCTGAATAGAATAATATTTGTCATGCAGGATCTAAATGTATGTGGAAATTTGGTGTGAAAGACATGAATGTATGAATCATAATCTAAAAAATGTAGGCAATATCTTTAAAACACCCATTCTACCTGGCTGTTTGTTAAGATCTATATGACTGTTTAACTACATCTAGTCAATGTTGAATAAAGCAAAACCCTATTAGCATATATAATATGCAGAACAGAGTATAGGGCATCCTTGCCATTCAAAAGATGGAAAGAACAATATTTTACATTGCTTTCTCAGTTTCATAAAGTATTCTGACAAATCTGCATGCACATTAACTCAACTGGATGGCAATAAAATTGTGATCCATTGAGGCTTGAAGACTACATCCAACAACTATGCATTGAATACATAAGAGGGAAAAGGGCCAAACTCCATCAAAACAGTCTTTTTTATTGTTATTTAGAACAAAAAAAACCCCTTAATATTTCAAGATTAGTATAAAAGAAAGAATGCTTTCATCTTCATGAAACCACTGATACATGAACATGCATTATTTTAGACATGAGGATTAAAACATTCTGACTCTATAATACAAAAAATATTGGGTTTTTCTTGATAACTAAAGAATGGTTGTGGAGTTGGGTCCTACTTTCTATCATGTATCAAATTCTAACTGCTACAGATACAAGAACTGAGACAAGAAGAAAATAAGAATTATTCAAAAATTCAAAAGGAGAAAGAGAAAAGAGAAAGGACAAAGTGAAAGAAAGGAAGATGAAAAAAAGGTCTAGCTCATCAAAATTCTCATTTTACCAGCAAAAAAAGTTTGAAACAAAATTTGTTGTACATGAGAATGAAGTTGACTAATTTTCCTTTTTGAACATATAACAAACAATAATCTTGAAACCAATATAACAACATCTATGAATAGCTATATATTCATTTTACATTTTTTTGAAGAGGAAAAAAATACACAGGAAAGGAAGAAATAAGAAAATATACAGATAATAACTTCACAATACAGACATTTATCCAGCATTATTAGCCAAGGGACATATACTGCTCGGACAAAAAAAAAAGAAGAAGAAAAAAAAAAAAAGGAGCAGGACAAAGACAACACACATAAATCACAAAATAGACTAGACATACATGTAATAATCTAAATAGATCTGATACACCTACTAACTTGCAAATGCAAAGCAAATATGAAGCAGTCTAAACCCCAGTTATAAATGCATCTGTAATAATCTAGGCCTACAATATTCTTGAAGCAGCCTAAGGTTACACCTGGCTAAACTCAGTCCACTGATTTCTTTTGAAGGTCTTGCATCAATCTCTCCACCCTGTACAAATTAATGTAATTATGCAATGAAATGGATCAACGAAATCATTTCAGCCATGAAATGCAAAAGGAATTCATGGAAACATTTCACGACATGAAACTTTGGTAAATTGTCTAATAATGATTCTCATCTTTCTGTTTTGACAGTATAGAAACTTGTACAGGATGAAGACGTTTACATTTTGTACTCCATAAATCGGTGGACTAACTTAATGCACCAAGTCAGATTAAAACCTGTATTTAAAGTAAGCATGCTTTCAGTAATACCAGTCTAATGGGGTGTTGCAAGAAAGTTGCAATCAATTGCAACTTGTAAAGCAAATTAGAACAACCATTCTGAATGGTTCAGGGTCTGCCTATTCAAGAAGATGCGCTTGCAACAATGATTTTGATTGGTCAATACCGATCAGTTGCAACTTGCAATCAATCGCAACTTTCTTGCAACACCCCATAAGTCACTAAGTAACTTTCCCAACTATGATGATCAGGAGGTGTCAGTTTAGTCCACTATACCACTAGTCCTAATCCCCACTGATCTTAATCCATTGACTACTGAATTTCATATTCCCATAGGCTTAATACAGGGACCACCCGTTTCAGTAGGCAACAGGTTAACTATGTTCCATTCAGGGTTAAGGGTTAAGGGTTAAGGGTTGGGATTGGTGAAGTTTTTCATTACACCCGTGGGAAAAATGAACAATGGGATCTAGGACCAATGGAATGAAATACTAGAGGAGGTAACCAAATCAGAACACTGCAGCTATCAATATATAGTGTGATATCACTACTACAATCCCCAAAGTAACTGCTTTGTGCACTATACAGTACATCACCAATATGTTCAATCAGTGATAACGTCACTCTCCTTATAGCCAGCAGGGTATTAACTTCCATCTTTAAACATAGAGTTAATGCCCTTCAGTCTCTCAGCAGTTGATAAACTTGCTATCTCACATTTTTAGCAGTCAATAAAACAAAAAAATTGTAGACCCTTCACAAGTAAATAAAGAATGTGTTAAAGCCCTTCTGGCTCTCAAACGACAATGAAATGTCAATCCATCATTCCTACAAGAGCAAAGGTAAAATACTGAAGATAAATGCATGCACAAAAGGACATTTGAGGAATTACAGCGGGGACCACATGTGGGAGCCATCGAGTCTTACCATAGAAGTTATCGGGGCTCATCACTGGATGTTAGAGAGATGCAATGAGTGTGAGATTAATAGAAAATGGAGTGAAAGGGTTAATATATAAGATGATCCGTTACCTTTAATCATACATGTAAATATTAGTAAAATAATAAGAAAGTCATTTCAAGATCTTCCTTAGTATATATGAAATGAAATAGTGAAATAAAATTAGAATTACTTTCTGACCAAATAAATATGAATTGTATGCTAAGAAATGCAAATTCATTGAATTAATTTAGAATTCTTCTTATCTACTAAAACTTACTGTCAGCTTTCTTTGGCATACTTTCCATTTTTGTATTTAGAAATATCACAAGCATTATTTTGATGGAACCGTGAGCAATCAAATTCTATATATCAACAATTGAAAGGGAATTGATAAATTTATAATTTAAATTGATAAACAATTAAAGTTGTACCACATACTGTCATGAAAAATGCTCTCATTACTCTCCCCTATCTGCAACACAGATTGGGTTAGTTTGAGCTTTTATATTTTTGTATAAAAATGTAGAATTAAATTGGTTATTTTATTTCCTTTTCCAACTTAGAAAATATTTCTATCTTCATATCAAACCCATCACCATTTTAGAAATTGCACAATGCTGAGTTAAGCTTTGTACTACTCTATGTATCAAAATTCTTGAATGAAAACACTTAATTTGCCTATTGACGTTCAAAATGAACAATATTTAGTTCAGCTTGATAGTGCTATTATTAGTATTTCTAAATTCCCGGAAAAAACAGGTAAGAACAAACCTTGCATAAATTCATTATCAGAATCACATTCATCACTAGAAAAGTCCTCTTTGGAAAGACAAGAATAAATGAAACAATGAGGTGAACAAACAGGCAAAATACAAACATAAATAGTGGAAAGACAAAACAAAATAAGGTACATGTGATTATATTTTGATTAATATGGAAACAATAACGATAATTAAGAAATGGAGAGCAAACATAAAATGTTTTGGGGATGAACAAAATAATAGCAGGGAAACGAAAGCATCGAGTATAAAACATGTACAATGTATATACATATATGAGAAGTGGAGTGGCAAGACAATTATTAGCAAATAATTTATTACAGACATAAGACAACAGAATATTAAAACAAATTAATGTTATTACTTTTGATAATACATGTACATACATTGTATATTTATATTGACTCATCACAAACAAACATGATATTTAATTAATAGTGGATAGTAATTGCATTTGAAGGGGGGAGGGAACACAATTTTTGAAAAGAAATGAAAAAGGTAGAAATCGCTACTACAAATTTTGGATTCCTGGCAAAGACCTGAAATAAACTAAACAGTAGAAAAATCCTATAAAAGCAGCACTTTCCCATCATCGTAGCATTTTTCTTTACTTGAAAAGGCATGTTTGACACTAATTATGAATTTCTATGGTAAATT
Source organism: Heliocidaris erythrogramma (assembly GCA_025617745.1). Taxonomy (NCBI): domain Eukaryota; kingdom Metazoa; phylum Echinodermata; class Echinoidea; order Camarodonta; family Echinometridae; genus Heliocidaris; species Heliocidaris erythrogramma. Next base: position 19,755,519 of record CM046867.1, read on the forward strand.
CAATACCTTTGTGATTAATACACTCTTGCATTCCTTCCCAAATGACTATTTTTTTAAATAGCAATGTAAAAAAAAAAATCACAATGTTTCATGAAATGATCTAAAATTGATCCTGCAGACAAAATTTGAAAAGAAAATACTTTCAATCTTCAAAGGATTTTCTAATGTTCATGCACGGTGATTAAGAATGTCTACATAGCAGTATTCAGGAAAAAGGCTTATTATGAAAACCCTCTTGTTTGATTTCTCTTTCTATAATCCTACTGTTAGCCTTGTAGTTTAAGATATATTAATGTCATGATGTTCCATTGTATTGTATATCGCATAATTTGTATAACGTATGCATTATTTGATGAATTGAGAAATCAAGCAGAAATAAATAAATCAAATCAAATCAAATAAATCAAATAGTACTGGTACACCATGACACTGAAGATTTAAAATAGTTGGAATAAGAAGCATGCAGAAAACAACTGCCTATTGCATGAAACATAGTGTATACCTCATCATACTGCCAAATAACATATGTAGTATTACAAAAGAGGTTTTGGTATTTCATTTTACTTTGTACAGTCCATCATTTTATCATATTGGAGCTGCACCAAAAGTGAAAGTTAATAATGTCTACTAGACTAATAGCATTGAAGCATTTTGATACTTTTATCTAAATGCCAAATAACATAAAAGCCTCTCATAATGAGTATTAAACTATGAGTGTATTTCTTTCCTCCTTCACAAAACTATGCTTTAGAAAGGAAAGTGCTTTTTTTAGAATCTTGTTTCCTCATCTGCAATTACTTCATTTTTTCTAACAGCATGGGAAAAGCTCAGTGTAAAAATATCCATGCAGCATTCGTATATCATCTGTTTAGAGCCAGAAGGGCATTAAGTCCCATCATTTGGACAGAGTTAATATGCCCTTCTGGATCCAAACTTATGGTATATATGTACAGTGTATGTAACACTATGAACACACAACTTGCCAATACACTAAAACAATCATTTGACAAAGCTCAGAACAAGGAACCATAAAGAGTGAATTTAGAGTGAGTGATGTAATTGAGACATTTGAGTATGAAGACCAAGCTCCAGACAGTCTGGTCTAAAGACTATGAATGGAGGAAGCTTATTTGCTAAGGTTTGGATCTTGGAGGAAGTGAAGATATTTTCTTAACTACAACACTGTCACTGATTTCACAATCCCACAATACCACAAGGCCCAATACAGAACATGTACCAATACACACCAGAAAATTCCCCAGGATCCACTAATGAAACCATGAAAAATAAGAGAAAATGTGGCGAAATGCAGTCAAGATGAAGAAGCTAGACAATACGGTAGCTTATCAATCTAAACTTGTTAGTCTAGTCTAGACCTACATGTATATCCTGTACTATATAACTATTCAGACAGTGGAATCAATTGAACAGTGGTGCTGCACATAATGAGAGTATCCTATTAGCTGAAGTGTGACCATGTGACAGTATGTGGGATATCTTCTTTATCCTTGAGTTGTGTCACAAAAAGACTACGATTTCAAAATTCACGTAAGATCAATAGGTAAAATGAAGAATAAGAAAAAGGGGTCCATTACATTTGCACGCACCAATGTTCTTTTGTTTTTCATATTAATTCATCTTTGGACTGTAAATAATTTAGAATCTTTGGAACCAAATGCCCAAGTTACCAAAGAGCAGAAACTTCTATGTATGCCCATACTACTTTTTTCTGAGGTGCATCAAAGCTATTTATGCACAAGAATGCTACATTATTTGATGAATCGTAAATACCGGTAGATCAAAATGAGCAACTGGGCCCTGTCTTGCGATTGATTCAAACCAATCGCAATTTGATATCAATCGCATCTCCTATCTCTTTAGTACAGGGTTGCTATTGATATTTAGTTGTGACTGATATGAATCAATCAAAACTCTTTATGAGATGGGGCCTCCATCTTTACCTTTTTTACATTACCAACTAAAGTACTATAATTCCTCATGTTCTAATAACCCACCACAAAGGGGGAAAAAATGGATACAGTCAAATCTGTCACTAGCCACCTCTCAGTTCTAGGAAAGCTGAAAAATAATATGTGAGCTTTCTCTTTCCTATTACGTCAGTTTGGAAGAATATCACAGTAGAAATGTCCCCTGGAAAGGATTGCTCTTAAAATGCCTTCATATTCGAATTATGACGAGACATGGCTGAAGTGTTCGGGCTGAACATTCATGCCACATGTGTGTGCAGTCCTATATACCCAATTCTGTGTGCAGTACATGTGTTTTTTTAGTGAGATTGGGTCAATTTCTTATCATTTCGATGATTCTAAAACCTCACAGTATACAACAATTTTCATGTAGACATGATCAGCCTTTCCCAATTGCTCTGAGACTGTTTCTTTGATAATGTAATTGCATGACCATAACGCAACTTTATTTTTAAAGTGGTCACTTACAGTGAATACTCTCCTCTTTCTAGGAGAAAACAAAAGTTGTCTCAACAAAGACCACTTGTCCACAGAGGGCACTTTTACTTTTTCACACGAATGGTGTTTTAGACAGGTTTGACTGTAATGAAAAGTCATCAAGAACTATTGATTTACTTGTTGCATCTTTCCCAGTGACACCAATACTGGTCTAATAATCTAATCAGCACCAAAGATAGTCTGGTATTGCATCACCCAGAGCTGAAATAAGAGACCTTTGCTGTGTCTACACTGGCTTTTACAACTTGACCTGTTCTGGTGTCATTTCAACCATGTTTCACTGTACATGTGGTGTGAAACCTCATGGTACGTATCTTTGTATGTAAGGACAGCAGCCGGAGATGAAATTTTGCTTTCCCAACAGTGTAATATGTTTCAGTGAGCTAAGATATGCAGCATGGGATCCCACATTGTATGGACAGCAAAATGGCTTCTGGGCCCCATCTTATAGAGAGCTGTGACTGATTCCCATCAATCGCAAATCTGTACTAAATCCAGGGCCCTGGTCTTTATAAAAGGCTGTACAAACATAGCCCTAGATGTACTAAGAGAACCTTTATTCCCATGCAGTGCTATACTAACTACACGACATAAATGCATAGATCACATTTTAAAATGCTGTGCTGTGAAGGAAATGATGATTTAATCAATATCAAGCCCCTGTTACAAATGTTATTCTCATGATGGTCAAATGACGTAGTTTAGAATGTAGGACACAATTGTATACTACAGTGAATTACCTGCAGAGAAATGACATGAATATATTAGAAAGGAATGCACTTGCTACAGTTCATAACCTTCTTGTCATTACAAATAACCGGTATGTCATACAGATGATACTACATAAATTTTTGTTTCCCTTAATTCCTCAATTCTTGACAGAGTTTTAGGCAGGCTCTTTGATTTACACCCAGGGTACTCTTCCCGATGTACACTGTGGGGACTTTCATAGCCCTCCCGATCAGGAAATAGCAGGAATTTTAAGAGGCCAGCTGTAGGCTGCAGATAAGGGGGACAGTGCAGTAGACATGGCTCTATTTGCATTTTTCCAAAGCCAAATAGTCCTATACTGTAAAACCAGAAATTGTTCGCATTCATGAAACTTTCACGGATTTCGCGAGTGGGCGAGATTCACGAAAGTTTCATGCTGTGAAATAATCAAATCACAATTGAAACAACAAAAGATTGTAACAATTTGCAAAAGTTCCTTGCTGCAAATTTGGCTGTCATTAACAATTCGCAAAAGTTTCATGTCGGTAAAGTATCTGGTTTACAGTACCCTTTTGTGGTTCCTAGATAAATAAGGAAAAGAAAGATCATCGTTAAAAACAGGTGCACCAGGAATAACCTAATCAAGTACTGAGGTGAAGGCCATCTCCACTACTAATTACACAGCATTTTTAATCATATATTTGTTGATTGAAAAGCATATGTGCCTGCCTATCTCTGATTCCTTCTTGAAACTTCCTGCAGATGGTAGCCATTTTGTTGGTTCTACACTGTACCTCCTGGTGCATGCATGGATGCAGCATGCTGTAAGTACATTGCAGCATTGTTACATCCATGCTGCATCCCCTGGAAGCGGTTACCATGGATAACACTGCCACACCTATATCGCATCGACTGGAAGCGGTTACCATGGATACCATTTTTGTATACATACCTACGATGTTAGCACCCTCGTCCATCTCACTGATGACGGATGGATCCAATTCGTCAAAGATGGTGGCAGACTTTGTCCCTTGGCTGTTTGTCAGAAACGAAAACAAGGAGAGAAAATGATGAAGAAAGCCAAGGATTTTTAAATTCAAGTGATTATTTGACTTTGCAACTCATGGAACGCAACGCTTGGATATGAATTTCAAAGATGACATTGAGAGAATTCATATCATGTTAAATTTTAAATCAATATTGCACATTTTAACCTAAAAACCTTAAATAAAATGCTGTTAATACTGCCTCCTTAACAAAGTTCATGGAAAAGAAGAAATATGATACGAAAACACTTCCATTCAGTGTGCATTCACATAAAGCTGGAGTAATCAGACTTAAATAAATTAAGATCACTGTCTTACCAGTCAAATGATGATAAAATTTCAAAATTTTACGAACAGAAATCTGAACCAGGTGTTGAACGCAACTGTAAATCTCTGTCCACATAAAAAACACTGCACATCTGTAGGTAACACAACCCTAAATGTATATGCAATACTGTGCACAGTGCAAATGTAATATTTGCACAGGAAAGCTTCAACATTCAATCTAGATCATTTCAGGATGTTGCACAATGTATGTTGCCTGGGGACACCCCTAATGCATATTATAGCAATGCATTACTAATTCACTTTTTTTTTTGACGGCCAAGAATTGTCAAAGGCAGCAGTCTCATGGGTAGGATGAGTGAATTTCCTCTTTTTGTTTTGACTAGAATGTTTATTCTTGAACTACTATGGAAGGCTAACTCAGCCAAGGATTAATGTTAGTGGCTGCCTAGGTACATCTAGTAACCCAAAATTCGCATCACTGAAATGTGATGTCAAACAGGGACAAGGATACTCTTTGGTAGTGCTGTAGCTCGGAACATAAAACTCGGATCGGCTCGGTCCGGTGAAGTATTTCTTTAATCTCGACCGGACCGGTCTGGACCGGTAACCCGGAATTGAGTTTTTATGAAATAAAAAGGCTTACACCTCCCGAGTCAGTTAGTGACTTTGTCCTTAATAAAATACAGTGGACCGTTACATTCTTATCTCACCGTCTGCGGTCCAGACATGCCACGTGCCACAACTTTAGGATCAGTTGTGAAAGTTATCGTCTCTGACTGACTGCCCACCCGTCAGTCACCCGATCATATTCGCGCCACGCCTGTAATGAGCTATATACTGAGCATAAATTTAAGTTCATACACTTGAGTGGGCGTGTCTCAATTTACCAAAGCTGAGTCTTAGCTCCTCGCAAGCCAATGGCAAACAAGATTTTGCTGTTAGTTAACAAGACCGCTGCCCAGTTATAATACGATTGGTCCATTTGCCTGGCTAAAAAAAAGTGTCACACGCGACTCCATGGAGGAGGGAGTAATGCGGCCAACCGGCATAAATTTATTTGCATAAAATCGTGGAATGTGCTTGTCGCTTAGGCCACGTACTCTGTGTAAAGAGACCGCGGTGTAACATGACACCCAGCCTGGGCGCCAGCTGTCTGGCATGACTGGCAAGCTGAAATCTTTGCTCAAATAATTCCCATAAGCTTTGATAAGGAATACTATTGTTTTGATTCTCCATGAAAACAAAAGTCGGCAGGATAGCGAACGAGAATAAAGGAGAAAATATTGGAAGAGGAATGAAGAGAGTATAAGAAAGAAGATCGTACCATGGACCTACTAGAGTGTAGGTCCATGATGGAATACACTCCTCTCACATCGATAAACATATATGAATAATGATAAGTTTTTTTATACTTTTTTTATAATCTGGCGACAGTCGCTTACAGTATTCATAAATAAAGCAAATTCAATATTATGGCATCACCATGAATCTTCAAAAATAATTCTTCCGATCCTTACAGTCAAAGAAAGGGAAATACGTTGAAACAAGATTATATATTTACCATGCCGGCATGATCGATATCGCAATAAATGAAGCACCTTCGATTGCGCTGCGAGTTTCTGACAAAACCACCTTTTGTATCATCAACATACCGGTAATACAAACATGTTGCCTTTTCTCTCTGGGCATTGTTGACAGTTTTACAGGTCAACAAACTTTATCAACTGATCACGCCCTTCTCACCCTTTCCCAATCCCCCTGCTCTGATCATATCTCGACTGGGTGCCTGTGTGCACACGCAAAATCATCGGCGTTGCTTTTTAATTGGACCAATGCAAGTGGACCAAGCTGCCAGGCACTTGGGTCAACGGTCACCAAAGTTTGCCGAACTTTCATTTATGTTCATTTCAACATCTCACTCCTGATTGGTCACTAGGTTTCACAACTTGAGCTTGTTACAGTGAGCACAGCGTAGAACAGCAATCTTGCGTACAGTACGTTTGTGTATGCAGTGTGTGGATAATGCAAGCATGGACCCTACCACATGCAATGCATAATGCAACGGTACGGCAGGTCACAGATCTGTGATAACTCGTTGGTCAAAATAGCTGTGGATTTAAGCAAGACACGTACGCGTATGCGCTCGTGGCATTCGGACCGTAACTGTTTACAGTTACTTTGCAAGATTTATGATGATAAATGGCGACGATTAATGACCTTTTTACAACCGGTCTTTGTTACCGAGCTGACCCAACTCTTGCCTCACTCCGGACCGGAAGCAGCCCGGCTCGGAATGCTTTGTCCGCCGGACCAAAGACCGGAAAACGGTCCGAGCTACAGCACTACTCTTTGGCCCGTATTCTTCTAAAATCTAAACCTGACCTTGGGTCTTCAGTCAAGTTTTAAAACAGAAAGTTAGACCAATGGAACACTTTTTCATGGCAGAAAACCAACCTTTGTCTTTACCCAAATTACTCAAAGAATAGCTTTTTTGCAATTGTTAGGATGGCACAAATACTTTTTCACCCAGAGGATGTAACCACATTTTCTTCTAATGTATAACTGATTGGAATGTTCTTGATGTATGACATCAAGCATCATGACAATGTTACTGATGGGAGATTCCGCTTCTCGTTGTGATCTCAACATTTATAACTTCAGAATTTTCTCTAAATGAGCCAGAAAGCATCACACGCAGGCTCATCTCATGCTGAGAGATTGGTACAGTGAACTTATCTGCATGAACCGTTTGTAGACTATCCTACAAACCTTTTGACAGGAAGATTAGCAGGTCTGGTGATCCCTCCCTCATTGAGCTCTGGGGTACTGGCGATGATGTCCCTCAGGGCAGGGTTCAGCACGTGCCTGTTGTCTGTCTGAGGTGTCATCACTGAGGAAGGAGAGAAAAGCAAAAGTATAAAATACTATCAAACTAAACAGCCAATGTAGACAGGTGACCTTACAGGACAGGTGCCACAATGGGTGTTTCATCCTAGGGTAAGGCAATACATAGGAAATTACTATAGACAGGTGACCATTATCGAAAGGTGAGTGCTTTACAGAGGTGGCTTCTAGGACAGGTTTGATTGTCCAAGGATTTGTAGGGGTAACCTCTTCAGAGAATAATTGCCCAAGAGTATTTGTCCACACGAACCTAAGGGGTAGTTGAGTTTAATGGGTACTTGTTGTATGTTCTTTGAGGTACATGTAGCTGTCCGGGGAGTTTTTCTAGGGGTAATTGTCAAGAGAAAAAGTGTTCCGGATTGACAGTCCAGGGGTAGCTCTTCTAGGGGACAGTTATCTTGGTAGTAGTTAGTCATTGTTTAATTGGCAAGTAGCTGTCCAAGAACGGTTCCCAAACATGACTGTAGGCTTGTTTCTGTTTACTGTGTTATCTTATGTGCATATCCCATTTCAGTTTTGGTATGACATTACTGTCATATTGTTTGTAGAACCAAAACCTAATAAAAGAAAGAGGAGGGAAAACCCCAGTGTAGTGGTGCACTTGCACATTCCAATCAGTTATACCAGGAGGAGAGACGTGAGGGTCATAGAGATTCAGTTTAATAGCCTTTCTCCTCCCAGGCACAGGTGATGCCAAATACTTAATAACTCTCATAACCTCATACCTCATACGTAGAGGTGTCATGGTCTAGTGGATAGATACGTCACCTGACTGTGCATCACATGGTTTGCGTTTTGAGTCCCGCCGCTGCACTAATATTCTTAAGACATTAATCTACATTTGTCACACTCAACCCAAGTGAAGTAAATGGGTACCTGGTAGGAAGAAATTCCTGGAATGCTTTAGCACCTTATCATGGCAGCCTGGCTAAAGCCAGGGTGTGATGCTTTGTAAAGCGCAGTAGAGTATATTTGCATAGCAGCTGCGCTATATAAATGGACAATATTATTATTATTATTATTATTATTATTATACCCGTCTCTGCATTGGTGGTAGGAACTGTAGCCTGTGTTTCTGTTTCGGACGACCCTGTTCCTGCAGCGATGGGCGACGTCATTGTCTCCGTCATCTCTTTCTCCAGAGTCTTCTCATTGGACTTGTCATTGTACTTATTGACGGCGTTGGTGGGCGTGGTGGTCAGCGATGCCAGGTCACCTGACATCGTCCTCTCCTTGGTAGGCGTGAGCTGATCATCATCAAATCCGTCCACCAAATGGTGTTTCTGAATGTTTATTCTAGGAGAGGAAAGGAGGTGGCAGTGTAAATCTAAGTGAGCTTGCTCTGTCTTTTGAAAAACTTTATTCTGCAACCTCACAAATATGGATTTAATCTTTTACCTTTTTTTCAACTGCTTCTAAAAGCTCTGTATTCTTTAATTGTAAATTCAAACAGCTTTCAGTAAACTTAAAAAAACAAGAGAGACATTATAGTATTTTAACTATTTGATATACATCTGTAACTTTAAACTGGCAAGATATTGATTTAATCATAAAATGTGAAAGTTGCTTATTCCTTTAAAGATACTCTGTTATTCAGAGAAAATCTAATAAATATCTTGTTTTTCTTTTTAAATAAAAAAAATGTTAAAAAGAATGGTAGATTTCCCCATAAAAAGTAAGTATCTGAACAGTATCAAAACTGCTCAGAAACAGAAGCCTGAAATGATGCAGATACCTGTCTTTTTTCAAAATATCCCTTCAGTGAATTATTTCAATACTATGTATTGAATAGTATATGTATAATAAAATCCAAAAGCAAATGATTGCATTCATAAGGGCAACTTTAATTTCATTTTATATACAACAAGTTACAAAGAATTATAAATGAATTAAACTTATTTTTGAATGGGATGTACATGTATTGAGGTAGTTAAAGAGGTGAATAGCAGAAATGATAGCGAAAATTTGTGACTGTCAAAAATATAGTGATCAGCAAATTTAGTACAATAATCAGCACAAAGTGCACAAAAAGTAGGAATGTAATTCTGATACAATTAACCTGAAATATATATAAAAATATATTTCTACTCTAAAATTAAAGTGCAAAGAATGGTAACTAAATAATTAACAGGTGCATAGAAAAGCTTTTGTATGAGAGAAAAAAAATCAATATAAGTATTACAACTGCATGAAGTTTGATGAGTAAGAACTTGTAATGTCTCTAATATTGTCTGCTAAGAGCCCAAATAGTGTGACATGTAAAGTCACTAAGAAGATTTAACGTCCTTCTGGCTCTAAACAGACAATACATATACAGAGAATGGAAATGCTACAAATATGTAGGAAATGTGAATGAATTAAATAAGATATTGTTTAAAATATGAAAGCAGTAGACACTCGACAGAATATTTCATTAGTGTAAATGTCTTCTTCTCTCTTGGAGAGGATAAAAAGAGACCTGGGGAGAAATTGTAATTTTGGTGTATAGAAAGATGCCACCCATGCAAAAACAAATTGGGAATGAAAGGGATTTGGGGTGGGATAAGGTTGGAGGTGTGTTCCCATGCACCTAAATGTCATGTCACAATGCAAATAAAACATCAAACCATATGATATGTGCATGCACAAACAGTATCACTAAATAATGAACATCAACATCATAAAAATAGAAAATTATTAAAAAGCCATATCCATTTTTTTTGTTGTAATTTCTCTCTCTTTTTGTGAAAAATAACAAGAGTGTTGAGCAAAAACAATAAATTGAAGCTCAAGGGTGAAGATGAAAAAAATTATGGAAAAGAGATATATTTGTTAAAAGGGCTGAAAACAAAAGTCTTAAACTGTTTCTCCAGATTATTGTCAGAATCAGTACCAGAAGTTATATTTGACATATAGCTGATTTAGTGAATAAATATTAGTTTTTATTCAAAATTTTGAAAATTAAAAAAGAGAAATATGATTCAAATTATATGAGTGAATCAGTATTGTTTGCTGCCAATGGAAAAAAAAATGAAATTCATTTTATTCTAACCAAGACACAAGTATGACTTTAAAATTGTCAATTAATATGAAAAACATTCACAAACTTAGGAATTCCATCCTTTTCAAATCATCAAGTTACAAAAGTTGCTGTAATTTTTCTCAATTTCTTCTTTCCCTATTAAGAAAGTAATGAAATTGTGATTCATATAGATAAGGGAATTACTTTTTTTTCTTTTTTATAAAACTTCTCTGGAAAACATTTCTCCTCCCAAGTAAGGAAGCTATAAATCTGAGAAATTTGCTTGGTGGTTGCTTGAATGAAAAATATCAATAAATTTGGTCATGAAAGTATATTTCTTTGAAAGTAACACAATTTTATGGTGACTTTCATCTTTATTTTGCTTTGTAAAGGTTGGAATCCCAATCACACAAGTATGAGAAATACGATCAAGTCAAACTTAGCCTCAGTAACGGCCATTTTGTTGAAGAGTTAAAAATGCAAGCAGGCAGTGAATACACTACACAAACATTCTTTTCTACATTTCTCTCTCATCTACATGAAGATCTAGGAATGGGAAGATATCTGCAAACAAATAGAAAAACATGTCGGTTGGAATAAAGGAAGGAAAAGGAATAAAAACAGATGCAGTCACTCATATATATTGTAACATTTCATTATTTCCAACTATATATAGATAGGAATAAATGTATACACTATGGATATCGGTAATGCTGCATTTCAAACATAAGAACACACATTCCCAAGATTCCCGTCACCTACTCTGCAATTCCATACTTGGAAAAAGAGACTTTTGACAATAGTCTAGTTACAAGCCCACAAATTATATAAATCAATTGATTTTTTTTTGGGTGGTAATCATAAAGCATTATCAGAGTGCCATATTCATCAGTGGTCATTTAAAGTGAATTATTTTTTTTGTGCAATAAATGGATATCTGCATATTAGGCATTAAGGCATATCATATGGGACATCTCTATTTCACATTACTGGATATTTTTATTGTTTATTTGAATAGTTTGTACGCTAGAAAATATTGTCAAAATGTCTCTTTTTCTACGATGGAATCACCCCACTGGTGAATGATATTAATTCATAATAATGACTATTTTGTTCATGATAAAAAATATACCCCAGTTTAGCAGGAGGAAAAAAAACCCCTTCATGTTACTGCTGACTAAAAATCCATAATCTCTTAATTTTGCCCCGTTTTAATTCCTTTGTGTTAGATTTCATTGCTACACCATTATTGCTGGTATATTTGCTACAATTAGGTTTCTTTCATCAATCTTAATTATGTATTTTATTAGATTACTGTGGTCTGAAATGTGATGCTAAATATTCATTCACCTAACCACAGTATCTATGCTTAATTGAGAACATGTAATCCTACACTTCCTCAAAGTGATATACACTGTACTTGTCTACTGCACTTTTGCAGACTCTGATAAATTGTTCTTTAAAGAAAATGTTTCCATGGCTTCCATTGTAATTTTCATTCCACACTTAAATTCAAAGTATATTATATAAGCACTAGCCCGATATCCTTAGGCAAGCAGGGCAAGTAAACTGAGCAAACAAATGCAGGAAGATTGATAATTAAACGTACTACTCAAAATTACTTGCTAAAAATGAAGTGGTTGATATTTTTTTTATAAAACTATTTTAAACTGCTTCAAAATATATTGGAAGTTTGAGGCAAAAGCAAAATTGATTTTAAGAGTGCTAAAAAATTGCATCTTTTGTATTTCTTTGATTTGGGAAACTTTTGAATTTACCATACACTTTCATAAACCACAACCATGAAAGATGATCAAGCCATTAAATCAGTCATTTTCCCACATCCTTTCTACCGTATCTTAAATAGATTAGCCCAGCTGATCATTACCCACTATCCTATAATTGACAAAAGTACAAATGTATAATGCATTTAGGTTATAAGCATAGTAATTCCCACTCATTGTAAATATATAATAACACACTCATACATGTCATATTTAGTGCATGAATAGTGTTGCTGTGTAATATAAGCAAATAATTTCCAAAGAATACACAAGGTATATATTTCTCTTTTGAAATCAGCATGTATATCTTGCAGCTGAAATATAATAAATATAATACTATTCTCAGCATAAAATGCACTTGTGCAATGCAACTCAATCATGCTATCAAATTGGTTAGCAGAACTAAATGTGCCCAAGAGTTTCCAGCTAAATACCCACATGATGATATCCATGTTAGTTCAACAAATCATGCATTGTGATTATTTGCAAGTCAAACATATGAATATATGACTATAATAGAAAACAATTAGTTTTATATTCTAAATTTGTTTGTTTTTCCTTAAAACAAGACTTGAATCCAAGCTTATGATTTATTCCCTATTAAAAAGAAATTTAAAAAAAATGCATTTATGCTAATTCAAAAACACTTTTTTGGAGCCAGTGGTGTGTAACATCAGACACATTAAAAAAAAAAATCAATTTTCATTAAAACTAAAGTTTAACAATTATTTTAAGTGAAAATTTCATGAAGATTTTATTCTTCCCATTACAAAGGAATAATCAATAAGGATGAACAAAATATTGGCAGCAAGTTCACCAGGCAGGTAGTAGGCAATTCATTTCTAAAAACAAGTTTCAATAGTCATTTCAGAGATTAGCACAGAAAATGTCCAAGTTGCCATATAATTTTACCCCATTGCCAAATATTGATACCCCAAAATACGATCTGTGATTTCTTAAAATCCCCTAAATGGATAACGGTAGTTTTACCTGCTCACCTGGTGTAGAGGGAGACTGGTTTGTAAACCCATGTGCCAAAGATTGATGCCAAAACTACTACACATTAAGTGGGACTTTTTACCCTCCTTGGATAGTTGACTTGCTGAACATGACATCTGGTATAGAGGGAGTTTGTAACCCATATAAAGCCCATGATTGATGCCAAAACTACTAACTGACATTTCAAAAAGCTTCTTGCTTAGCTTTAATAGATCTGGTGAATTACAGGGGGGGGGGGGCTGGCTTGTTACCATTACCTGAACCTTTGTTGTGCGGTGGTATCCACATGGCCCATCATCTTGACCCGGTCAACATACTCCAAGTACTTCTGGACAACCTGGAGAGTACATTGAGAGAAATAGATAGATTGGATGAAGGTATAAAATGACACAACTTGGAAAAGGGAGGCAGTAGATAACTATTATAAGAGAAGTCCACCCTGGCATCAAACTGGCTATAATAAAAGAAGAAATAAACAGATAGATTTAATAAAGTTAGAAAATTGTGAAAGTTAGAAAATTGTGAAAGATAAAACACATCTCTGGATTTCCACTGTAAGCAGCCTTACATTTGTTTTGTACTAAAACAATCTACTGTTAGCCACATGTCATTATTCTCAAAAGAAAATATTTTATTATACTTGTTCCCCTATATATCATATTGTACACAAATATGAGTGCAAGAGAGAAAGGCAGAGAGAGAGAGAAAGGCAGAGAGAGAGAGAGAGAGAGAGAGAGAGAGAGAGAGAGAGATAGAGAGATAGAGAGATGTGACAGAGACCAAGGACCTCCAAGAGACTGGGTGTGTGTGTGTGTGTGTGTGTGGGTGTGTGTGTGTGTGTTGTGTATACATTGATGCCAATGCTAACACAATGGAAGTCTCTGCGAGTGCGCACACGCAGATATCAGGGTCAAAGAACATTGAATATTCATTAGCTCCTATTGAATATGCATTTACAGCTACATGTACATGTAAGTGTGCTTGATTTCACATTCCTTTGGTCAAATTGCAAGATTTAATGTATTTTGCTACAAATTTCTAAAAAAAATATTTATAATAGTCATGAAGTTGTTCTGATACAACAATCAAAACATTCAAGACACAAATATTACAATTTTTAACATATATTTCAATCTTACATTTACTAACCATGACATTTAAAGGATATTGAAAATACAGATATTATGCAACACTCCACCATGGTTTAAAAAGGGCTTTTGCTGCTTGTGGCACATGGGGAGCCTTATGGGCTTCTTGTGCGGAATCGCTATCAAGAGATTTCGGAAGCATAATATTTGTGACCTGTGGCTGTTAGTTGTCTCTTGCACTGACGCCCTATATCCAAACTAAAGAAAGAACATCATTGAAAGCGCTTCATTACGATTACAATTCGTAAAACTTGTATCAGCTCCTCACAAATGAATTTACATACATGTACCACTTAATGCATTCCATTTTCAGACAAAATGGCTTACACCGATTCTGAATTGTGTATCATCTTGTTGATGGATTGTTTGGCCCAGCAAAATACAAACTTGTGAAAAAATTGCAATCATATTCATAATCATAGAAAAAGCAAATCTATATAATTATGCACATGGATATGATCAGATGATAAAGCACAATTTCCTTAATTCTTTATTTGCTCATTTCTCAAATATGGTACATTTTCTACCAAAATCATTTTGCACATGTCACTGGTTATTAATCTTGAACATTTAGCGTAAAATTTGTTCCATTCTGTGAGCATTTTGTAGTAATGCAGAATTTCTGGAATAAAAATTAAAGAAGAGAGAATTAATTGCTTGATTGTAATAGGGTGAAGTGCAATTCTTGAATTCTTTTATCATTGAATCATTGGGGCTTGGAGATGAACCAGGTTGTTATCTCCTTGGAAGGTCTATTCATTATAGTAGGGAAGTTTGAGACAGGAGAATGTTGTTCCTTTGTTACCCTTTGTGTTGTTAATTGGGCTACACTGGCTTTCAAATACATGAATTGTCAGTATAGTGTGTGTCCAAGTTTAGAGTTTAGTGACATGATCAGAAAGTAGTTCTGGTGGATTTGACTCAAAGAGGGTTATTTGGTACACATGGGCATGACAGGGGAAACAATGTTTTTTTTTTAGATTTACCCTTTTCTTGTTGATACTTGATATCAGTTTGGGTGATTGGGTTTTAGAGGAGTTTGGTATAATTTTAAGTGTATCTTGTCACTGCAACTTGATGACTCCAAAGAGCTAAGGTGTTAGTTTTGAGGAAGCAGTCCTGGCAAGACAGGGACATGGACATGTAAGTTGATTTTCCTAGTTCGTCATTTAGAAGTTCAATGAGTTTAAAGTGTGTTTTAGAAATACTCTAATACCCTGAAGATGTAGTGAGCAGTATGTTAGGTTTCATGCAGTGATTTAGGTATTACATGAAGTTGATAGGGATTGAAAAGGATTGTTACCTGACTGGGAATTATTGTATTGTGTATAGATTCAGATTCTAATTTATGTGTACAACAGTCACTGAACACAGGGGACATTTATTGATTTCTTGTTAATGCATGATACAAGTATAGAACTGTGGGGTCATTATATTTGTGTTGTGAAATAATATTTCAGATACAGAAATTGTCGTAGAGTAAGATTAATATTAGTTGCCAGTTGTTACATATTTTTGTCAGGATTTTAATGGTGTATCAGTATAATATCTAAAGTTTGGCATTTTAATAGCAGTGACTCATGTTAGTTTTTGTAGACTTGAATGTGATTATTTGATGCTGTTTTAATCCTCTTGACGGTATGGACGAGTTACGTCTATGTCCAGTGCCAGTATAGCTGGGGGAGGCGAGCATTGATTGACGCTGAGGAGTGACCGATCATGGGGTTTTTGTTTTTTGTTTTTGTTTTGCTTTCTTTATGGTTTCGTTCTACCCCGGTTATCGAATAAAGACCACTACAACCATACGAATGTCTCTCGTGTCCTTTGTGGGATCGCTTCAATTTATTTCTGGGTAATTTCTGATACTGATAATTTACCATCAAAACAAACTCAAGGCACTCTTCAGCTGCATACTGAAAATGTGGAATATTTCGTGATGTGGAAAATTTGGGCATTTTGCGCAGCATGAAATTTGCGTGAAAATAAAAATACACACAAATATTTTTGTTTGTATATTCCTTCTGCCCATGAGTCTAATGCGTGGGCGAAATTAAAAACATGTGAAATTCACCTTACTTGGCCGAGCGCGAAAAAATTAATCGCATGAAAATTTCCACTTTTACAGTACATGATTGTGGCTTCTTCATTATTTGCTAGATTGTGCAGATTATATTGCACGTCATACAGTGTATACATAAGCCTGCATGTATACCCTACACTTGCCCGTCTCTTTGGAGCACTTGCCTTTTAATCAATGTGAATGCAAGCTTCATATGAGAAAACAATTGTCCTCATCAACTCTAGTACCCCCATGTCAACACCCTCAAGATAAAAGGGAATTCTGATTACAAAGCAAGTCCCTAGCCTGTTCTGGTCAGCTATCATGTCTGTTGAGAACCAGAAGGGCATTAACTCATATATACTTTTACACAGAGTTAACGCCCTTCTGGCTCTAAACCGACATTATATTCAGATGCTTTCCAAATCAAGTTTCAAGTCCATGAACTGTCTCCTCCGTGACTCACTATTTAAAGGTAGTGATAAGCAGTGGACTGGTCTGTATTCAAAAAAGGAAACCAAGTTAAACCTGTCTTACAATCTACTCATATATGGATCACATAGTGTCAGTCAGTACAAATTACTGTAATTCTGCAACAACAACAAAACAAAAAACAAAATATATATATTTTACGTCATGATGACATATTTTTGTTAATATATTAATGAATATTTCTTCATAGAGTATACCAGCAAAGAGCCCAAGGTACTGGGGGAAATATTTTTGGGTAATTGGCCCCTTTTAAGGCTCCAGACTGCTGGTAATATTTTACTTCATCACTTATTTCAACTGTTGAATTCATGTCTGCCAAGCATCTGCAAATTACCCATATGGTTAGGATCAGTTCAGTTGTAATCCATCAATAGACATTTATAATCATATCAGAGAGAACCATGAAGGGATATGCAGGCCTACGTAGAAGGCAATGCATATAGCATTTCTCTCATCATTCTACAAGTATTCTATCCTGATGCTTATATTTTCTTTCAACCACTTCAAAAGCCATCTTGCGATGTCGTCGAAGCCAAGTCACCTCTGCTTCTAACTCTAAAATGTTTAATCGTCAAACACAATGCTCCAGTCGACGACTGCAGGCAGCCCTGAGTCAGCACATGCCCTGAATACAGTCGTTGAAATTCAAGTGCATGCGCACACTCAGAATGCACGTTGGTGTAGATGTAGAAAGCAGATGCGGTTATCGGATGGGGGAGGATGCATGGAGTGTACAGTATGCCAATGAGCAAGCCATGCTCATGATGCCTTCAGCAAATGTCTTTAGGAAGCTCATACAGATGTATAATTTGTACATTAGGATATTGTGTGTGTGTTTTTCAACAGTAACCTGTGTTCGTCATCACAACCACATGAATGAGAAAATAAGATGATAATGAACACTGCATAATAGTAGCAGTGGTTATCATATAATATTCTTGGTTGTTATAATGAATCAAAATATCTGATTTGCGATTGCATCTGATCAAAAGGAAATGGGTTTATGTATTTAAGGATGTATAGAGTTGCATAGTTTTTTCAGGGATGCCACTTAAAATTGATAAAAAAGTAGGAAAATCATCTAGAATGGGCCCTTGTGTACATAAAAAGTGGTTTTCTATGGCTAAAAATATGTTGAAAAAGTAGGAATTCCTACTTTTGTCTGAAAAGTGGCATCCCTGTTTTTTAAACACTGTAGGTTATTTTCTTCTTGGAAAATTTGTTGTCTCAACTATTTTTTTCACAGAATTAAATACATGTATATTTAGGGACAATGATTTTCCGCTATCACAGAAAATGGACGGAATTAGCAGAAATGGCCCTTTGAAATGGAAAATGCAATTTGGAACAGAAAATCATGGAAAACACTATCATCCATTGAAATAATATCAAAATAAAACAATAAAAACAAGACTGGGGGGGGGGGGGGTGTAAAAAACACTGCATATCTCCCTTCCAGATCTATTGAAGGGCAGGAAGAAAATTACAACCCTGAAAAAAATTTGGGAGAATTTTTTTCTTCATTATCTTTCCCCCCCCCCCCCCACTTCTGAGAGGGCCCAGGACTAAATTGGAATGACTGAGATCTCTTCTTGTTTTTTGCTCCTAACACCTCCATCCCCTCCCTGAGAGAGCCTAAAGAGAACCAGTAAGATTCCTTAAATCATGTTCATTGCTTGATTGAAAAGCTAGTTACTGAAAAATCCATATGGCACCTCAAGAGCTGAATTACATGGAAAATACATATATATATTCATATAAAAAGACAAGTTAAAATACAATTTGATATACAATTTGACATATATTATATAATTTACAAAAAGATAAAGAGAAAGAGAACGAGAGAGAGATAGAGAGAATCAGAAAAAAATAGAGAGTAAGAAGAAATAAGATGGGAAAAGATCAGATAAAGAATGGGAGTAATAGATGGAGGGAGAGAGAGAGAAAGAGGGGGAGAAGGAGAAGCAAAATGAATTATTCATCGTACTATTACATAACGTAAAATCGTTAACAAGTTTATGTTCAACAGAGAGCAGATTGAAAGAGAGGAAGGTAGAAAATGAAAGAGAGGTGGAGGGAGAATACAAAAGATGATACGGAAGAGGGGGATGACGAGAAGACAGAAGAAATTACGAAGAGAAATGTCCATAAATATAAAATAATTTGTTATTATAAGCCTATAGTATAACATAACAATAGAACAGTGATGACATGATAATGCTGGAACCTCAAGTACTTATATTTTTCAGCCCTATAGTAAAAACAGTCAGTAAAGCTTGATTTGTGAAATTCCTATGAAAGGGATCATGAAAATTGAAAATTGATAAATCTATTCTAACATGTGAGATATTTGATATTGCAATAATTGATTTCTTTATAACTCGATGGGAATAAATGATAAAACCTTTCATTCAGAAAGAGCAATGGAACTTAGAGATATTATAAATGTACTGGGGTCATGACAAATTTCATTTGACTATACGAATGATAATAATTGTATAAAGATTCTAAATGCATGTGATGATAGTTATATTGCCTGCCAACATCTCATTTAAAACTAAGTTCACAATAAGCGGGTACGGAAAGGAATTGGGCTATTTCTATGTCTCTCTGTCCTACACCTCAAGTTAATGGGGAAAATTATGTTGTCAGGAAACTTTGTGGCCCCCGTTTTGGACAATATACATGCCATTCTGCCCTCAAGTATATATAGGCTTCTGAACATGGCAGTACCTGTGGAATTGCATTAAGGATCTACATGTGCTCAACTCAACTCCAATCTTATCTCAATGATGTGACTTATGAAATTTAGTCTATCCCTTGCAGCAAGTCTGATACATGTACACTTTGGAAAGGCCAATCATATCTTCTGGCATTACACTTTACCAAATGGCTACCATTTTACACAACATTTTCAATTTACCTCCTTGAAATTGAAAAAGAGCATGCAGGAATGGCTGACAATATTCATTATTAAAAGATAAAATTTCTCCCAAAGCACTAGTTATAATCTCAAAATCATGATTATTGGCATCCAAATTTCAAGGTGATCCCTTAAACTGATGTGTAAAAATGAATTTTTATAATTATGTCTGCTAATTAATTAAATGAAAGTATTCACTGTATACTCCCACTATTCTACTTTAAAGGGGTAGGCTCAGAACTTCAGACGCCAAACAAGTTGATTTGATTAAAAAATAATAGTAATAAAATCTCCACATCACTTGTCTGATATGAAATTTATCTTTTTAATCAAAATAATTTGTTTTTGGGAGGTAAAACTTACCTATTACATTACTTGAGTAGATTTTGTGACTTTACTTCCCTTTAACTACATGTACATGCTTCACTTTAACCTTTTCAGGACAGGAAAATTTTCAGGCTAAATTGATCACATTTTGTTTTTCAAATTGGCAACAATAATATTTTTCTTTTAGTGCTACATGCTTCTAATTAGGTGTCATGTCTTTGAAAAAATATATACATGGTTAGGTATTTTGTCAAAAAGTTTTAAACATTGCCAATTTAGAGAAAAAGACAATGATTTTGAATCTCTCAATGTGTTGCCAATTTAAGAATTTTAAAGCTTATCCTTGTTTTAAAAATTCCTGGCATCAAACGCAATATGGTCATGCAAAGAAAATTGACATAGTGTGTGCAGAAATTTTTGCTCTTTCTACTCATGCATCTAGTATATTTTTTAGAGCTCTGATTCAAAAGTTATTGAGCCAAACCATAAAATGTGGTCAATTGTCTTGAAAAGGTTATACACTGAAATATGTAGAGTTGAAATCTTAGTTACATTTGCCTGGTTGAAATATATTTTTGATTCTTTCCATGTTATACAGCACTGATCTTAATGGCTGCTACATGTATATGAAGCCTGAGAATCAAGGAGTTGTAACTTACTAGAAGCCAAACAGGTTTGATGAAAGCGTAACACCTATAAACCTAAACAACTGCTCTCTCCCATCAATCAACTACCACATCAAACTGACACCACTCTTATCAATTAACATATTTGAGACATTCATACTCTTGGAAAAATAAACTCCACTTAGCTCAGGATGGCCACTCTCTCAGGTGACATCAGGTCAACCAGGCTATAAACAAAAACATGTCACTTGTACATGTACGTAGGCCTTCGATTAGCATTATGAATAAATAAAATCCTTGTGTGCCCAGCAGAAGAGCACAGAATGGATGCCCAGACAACATATCAACATTTTGAGAAAAACTCATTCTAAGTTTTGACCCATTCTTTAACAACATGTACACTAGGGTGTACATGTACATCTTTGCCACACATTTCAGCACTCACATTGTCTATTTGACAGTGATATAAAACTTCAATTTTAGGGGGGGGATACAAATTTATACTAAACTTCCATTGAAATGAGTTACATCATGATTCCTCTATAATCAGGGGCCGTATCTGTTTTATGTTAGTAAAAATCAGGACAAGTCACTGGTTAATGATTGCGCAAAGATGGCTGTACCTCGCGTAAACAGCTCTAGACATTTGCGCAAGCACCATTGATTTGTGTTTATTGCGCGCAATTTCAATGTGTTAAGACAATTAACATACTTTTCCTTAAAACATAAAAGATAACATAGTTTTCAGAATACCCCCCCGGTTTCTCTAAAATGTAATGATTCAATGTTTGAAACGTTTTCGATCTAAATCTCCTAAAATTATGGGAAATAAGGTAATTTGGAGCAACCTCGGATGATTTTGACTATTTTCAGAGCAGTGCATTATGTATGTGCATTTCTTTGGGTAAAAGTAGCTTGAAATTTCCTCTTTTTTTCAAAATTAAACAATATATCACCTGAAACATACATGTATACAATAATAATGCTATTATGCCTTGCAGGCTTTATCATACAAATCCATTCAGATTTTGTAGAGAATTTGCAGACGGAAACAATCCCTGAAAGACCCTGATATACGTCCATCTTAACTAGATTACATTAATAATAGTAGGTACCTAAAAGTTACATCACAGAGTTGCCAACTATTCATAGCTTTATTTTTCAATCAGATTTTCCTCAAATTTTATCATCTGTTTCTCTCATTTTTCTGCCTGAAGTTATAAAAAAAACGGCTTAATTTCAGGCTGGACTTCCCTTTTACAGATAAAGTTGAGCACTGGTCGTGTATATGAAAGTGTCTGGAAGCAAATGGCAAAGGTTAATTATAAGTACATAGGATTTGAATACATAAGGTGTGGTTTGAGAATCATCAAAACGACAAGGAAATGAAGAAATTGACTCAATATTGCTCAAAATCACATGCACTGCACATAGAAATGAGTATACTGGACTACATACACACACATGTGACATGAAAAATGGTTCAAAATGTTCAGCTATTTCTCGTCATATTTCGAATATGATGGCATATGAAGAGCAAACTTTTCTACTGTGATATTCTTCCAAACTGACATAAAAAGAATGGGAAAGCTGACAAATCTTTTTTCACCATTCCCAGAACTCAACCTTCTCTTTCATAGCATCACAGGAAATGAAACCTACTTCACACATTTTATCAACAAATGTATCATTGGCATGTGGTTACACATTATACAGGAAACATGCCGGAAAAAATATACACAGCCAGGATATAGTCTTTACAATCTTGGAATATTGCCGATAAACCCACATACAGTTGCATATGTTCCTGATACCGATATTAATAACTACATGTACACTGAATGGCTTACCGGTACTTGTAATAAAAGATACCCCTGTAATATTTAATTTAACAGTGAAAGGAAATATATAAACTTGACAGCATAACCCATAATAGCCAATAAATTGTATGCTTATGGGTTATTTGTGATTGTTCATGTCATGAAAATATCAATTACAAAAATGAACACATGTACATGCACTAGTTCATAGTAATGCATTTTAATGTATTATGATCTTGACTCGTAATATTTTGTAGACAAGTAATTGTATGTTTATTTGAAGAAAAAAAAAGAAGCAACCAACCAAACAAACCAACACAAAAAAAAGAAAGGGGGGGGGGGATACGTGTACATCATTGTAAAACCAGAAACCTTTGTGTGCATGAAACGTTCACAAATTTTGCAGGTCCAGTTTTCATCAAAGTTTTAAAGCCGCAATATAACTGATTTATAATAGTGAATGATTGCAATGAGCAAATTTATTGCCTTGAAGATGGACATTGTGAAGATTTTATGAAAGTTTTTGGTTTCACAGTAGTCTGAAACAAACAGGGAGAGCTGAAGCAGAAGATGGAAGGATACTGTACGTACCTCATTATGTCTCTTCTGCAGAGCTTGGTATTCCAACTTCATGTCATTCTCTCGGTGCTCATGTCTTGATACTGCAAAATAACCAAACACACAAAATATTAATGTTATAATAATAATAATAATAAATGTAACTTACATTATATAGCGCCAAATCCACTCTGTGGAGTGCTCAAGGTGCATGTAGAAATTAATTAAGAATTAAGGTACACAGAATTGTTTTTACATGATTTTTAAAAGAATCAGATGATCTGCACTTTTTGATATCTTAAGGAAGGCTATTCCATAATTTAGGAGACATCACTACGACTTACAATGCAAAATAACCATTAGAGCATATTATATTGCTGTGTACAGTAGGTCTACATGTAAAAAGTGTCATCATCATCATCATCATGGCAAATGGGAGAGGACAAGTTTCTTCATACATGATTGAAATGGAAGAGATAAGGAAAAGAAAAGTAAAAAGCAAACAACATGCATGATAAGGCAACTGAAAGATGAATTTTGGAGGTATTCTCTACAATAAATTACCTAAGACAACTATCACTGCCATTTTATTTAAGTGATTTATATTCCATACAAATAGAGCATTGTGGTATTAACAGAGCCCAATTCATTTATAGTCTAACTGGCTGGTTTCCTATTTTTTTCATATTACATGTACATGTACAATGTATGTAAATTAACATTCTCATTTGCTATCAAATTTCAAGAGTATACAGCATTCAAGTAGTCAGGGAAGTGTGATACATATCTCATACATGTACATTTTGTTATCATAAATGCATGATTCATGAAACTGATATTGTAAGCAGAATTTGAACTGCAGCTTTCACACTATAATGCATGAAATTACTTGTGAACTCTGCATGAGAGTGCAAAGATACGCCATGACAATACATGTGTAAGTCTATATTTTATTTAACTAACACCAACGCAACACAGCACAATCGCCTTGGCTAAATGCATGAATAAAACACATTCCACCTTTCCATTGAAAAGTATATTTGAGAGCACCACAGCTCTGTAACTCAATTCAGTTTCATTCCTAATGAATTGATGTGAATTGCTATGGCATGCCATTCGTCATATTGACAGGTAGTCAATTACATGTACGTGAAAGCTACAGTATGAAATGTGTATCCTAACGAGTATCTAAAAAACAAATTCACTATAATTACCATTTCATGTTATATCACTTCATATATATTGATATTTTTATCTTACTTTGTTAGGCCTTTTCCTTTTTTCTTTATTTGTATCTCTTGCCAACTTGCACTAGTGTAATCGTTATTGTATGTATGTACTCGCATACCCCAGGAGAGTGATTGATTCTACTAAACTAAACATGTACACTTCATGCACTCTACAATGTACCATTAGCATGATCAATTTCAAAGAATAAACTGTTTTACAGTGTTGAACATGAAGCATGAATACATGTATCGTTATCACACTAGTATGCAAGGTACATGTATGATATTCAATACAAACAAAAGATTATGTGCCAATATACATGTACATTGTTCATGTAGAGGTACATGTACATGTATATGACTGTACACACATTCTCATTGACTGTATGTTGTTTGTTGGTAAAATTTTAATTTTGTAACATGAAAGTACAGTGTATGACTTACATTGTAATGTTTGTAAACTGATATAATAAAATTTCTTATTGCCATCATTTCAATGTTAATATAGAGTACCGGTACATTGTAGTGATTGAATGAAACATGATTCTACATGAAATTTGATTGTTTGAAAAATTACTTAAATTAGAGGCAAAGTCCAATTCTAATAATCTTCCTTCTACTTAATAGTACAGGGACAAAAAAGTAAGTATGAAGTATAAAGTATAAAGTATTTCTAGTAAAAAAATATGCAAATTCAACGAATAGCCATGAGCATATGGGAGAGGTGATTTCTATTCACAAATAGGAATACACATATTATGTATGACATGACATGTATGGGGCTGATACAGCCAGATAATTTCACTTCTAATCAGTTCAATTTCCTCACTCATATCCTGATTAACATACAAAAATACGTCCCATTCATACTAGCCGTTATTTCTATCAGCGGCTACATGCAAGAGTATATCTTTGGCAAATTTTCCTCTGCATTCCTGGTTCTTGTCTTATGGGCATGTGTCAAAATGGTATTCCAGCTGTCCTTTAATACACACGGCTCTCCCTTGATTAATACTGTACATCATGAAAATTGATAATTATGGTATGTGAATCAGCAATTCAGCATAGAAACTAGTACTATACATATACACTGTACATGTATAGGATTGCTGTACAGTGCACATACATACTACATTTTTAAACTTTTGTAGTACTACAGTATGTTGATAATTTTTTTTCAGAGCATAGAAGAGAATGGAACATATTTTCATAATGTACATGTACATATGGGTTCATATTAAGTAAAGATATATATATATACAGTCAAACCTGTCTATTAAGGCCACCCAAGGGAAACAGAAAAAGTGGCCACTGTAGACAGGTGGCCTTTATAGACAGGTTCTAAGACACATATTTCTTGCTACAGGGAGGCAATATAAGTGACCACTATAGACAGGTGACCGCTATAGACAGGTGGCCACTAAGACAGGTTTGACTGTATATATAGAGAGAGAGAGAGAGAGAGTGTGTTAATAAAAACATTGCACACTCTATAATGTACATGTAGACCAAATCTTAATTAGTTCTTAATTCATGAGTATACTGTACTCAACATACAGTATACATGCTGCTGTTTTCTATAGGAAAGTACAAAGTAGAAGTCTCTAATCCCCCCCCCCAAAAAAAAAAAAAAAAAGAAAGAACAAAAAAATGAAGTTCCACACTTTGCTTCAACCTAATTTATGCAACCATAACACTTGATATCATCTCCACGAGGTACAAATTGACTATTTGCATAGAGCATATTATGCCTATATTCACAAAGCTGCTCTCAATATAATTGAGGCTGCATGACCCCATTCTCTTCAATTTCAATCTCTGGTGGCTTTCTCAGATTCGGCTGAGGAAAAAAATGGGGAAAAGAGAGAGTGCACGCATTTGTGAAAGAATGAGAAAGATTGAAGGAGAGAGTGCTTATATGAGAGAATGAGAGAATGAGAGAATGAGAAAGAGAGAAAGAGAGAAAGAGAGAGAGAGAGAGAGAGAGAGAGAGAGAAGCAGAAATTCAGCTCAATTTACAGAAACTCCCACTGTCAAGAGTTTGTGAGTTTGTGACCCCATACTCAACATTTTTTTATGATAGTCAGAGGATCTGTTGAATAATCTAACCTGAAATACAGTTTAGTGGTGTATTAGAATTTAGCAATTTAATCTTGTTGACATACCCACATACATGTAGGAACAATCTGCGTGATATATTTCAAGCATCATAATTTAAGATTCATATGTTGTCTATGCTCCAGTGTTGACGTGTACATGTAGTATGTACAGGTATATAAAACTGAATTATATTTCAAAGTTTATTTTGATCATTAAGATAGATTTCTATTAGGGTTCTACATGTATTATATGTTTGAAGCAAATATGGTCCCCACAAAAAAGGCCCACAAAAATGTACATCTGTACCATCAATATTGCCATCTTGAAATCAAAATCATTTTCATGAAGGCCTGTACATGGGATTTCAATTAGGAAAAGTAGGTGGCAATCATTTCTAGATAGTGAATATGTTGAAGATTATGTGGAGTATGGACAACAAAAAATATTATGAGTTACTGCCTACTCTACATGCAGTACATGACTTGGCTCTGATATGAATCTGTACAGCTACATGTAGCTACATTATAAGCACACATGAACCTGTTCATTATGCAATTACGAGGAGTCGTTGAAGTGGGTTGGCCAGGGTAGATTGCTTGGCATGTAAATCACCTGCAGGGATACATGCGATCAAGCAATGAAA
The DNA here is from genome assembly GCA_025617745.1 of Heliocidaris erythrogramma. Taxonomy (NCBI): domain Eukaryota; kingdom Metazoa; phylum Echinodermata; class Echinoidea; order Camarodonta; family Echinometridae; genus Heliocidaris; species Heliocidaris erythrogramma. The sequence goes on from CM046867.1 coordinate 19,782,663, forward strand.
GAAGAAAAGATAGATGAATAGAAAGGTAGAAAGAAAGAGTAAAGGAATGACATCTGCTTTCAGTAACTGCACATAAATAAAATGCTTAGGGAGAAAGATAGAAAGTACTAGAATCATGGACATACTAGAGATGCTACATGTAGAATGAAATCTGAAATGAATGATATTTACGGTGTACTTTTAGTATCTGCCATGTATATCACCCGTGACAGGGAAAGATGCTTTCAAGCAAGGAAGGAGAAAATAAAGATAGATAATGGAAAGAAAGAAAGAAAGAAAGAAAGAAAGAAAGAAAGAAAGAAAGAAAGAAAGAAAGAAAGAAAGAAAGAAAGAGTAAAGTAATGATATCTCATTTCGGTGTAAGGGCGAGTCCATGCCAGGTATAATTTAATCAACCCGACTCAATTCATAAGAAAAATTGAGAGTTTATGGAATTTCTGTTATGAAGCCTAGAAGGTACTTTAACAAGGGAACAGAAATACTATTTTTTCTGTTTCTTGTAAATGTATTTTATAGAATTTTTTTCCTGTATTTTTTTTAAAACAGGAACTTTATGATTTACAAGAGGAAAATTATGGAATAAACAGAATGTTTGAAAAATATCACTTATATATGTACTCTATAACTGTAATAACAATACACACATGTATGGTGTGTGATTCATTCCAAATCAATGTTACTGTCTTACATGTACATGTACATTTACATGCATTAATAGGCATTAATATAAATAATTTACATATTTGATGTTACTTGATTAACTATCAAACACAAATTGGCAACTTATTAAATTTCATTTTCTTATAGTTGTAGATGAAGGAATACATTTGTTTCAGACAGGTTTTGTGTAAAAACATATATGAGTAATGATTACATTGAAGTTGCATGTACGTTTGAATATTTTCTTTAGAAAAAGTGGAAATTTATGAATATTTATAGAACAGGGCAAATGAGAACGGACCTCGAAAGACACGTCACGTGGTTGCCAATTTGTGTTCGATAGATTACAACTTTAAGAATTCATAACTTTATAATTTCTTATTGAATTTGGTCAAACTTTCATTGATCTGTTTCTTTAATATTTCTCCTTCTTTTAAGACCAACTTGTTATCTGGGTGGACTTCCCCTTTAATCAACTCTTACTGTGCCAAGGATTTTAGCTCTCTTCAAATTTTTACCAAATTTGATCAATGCTTACTTTTCAAATGTCTCCACTTCATTAACCATCTAACATTTCACAAAATACTGTGTACATAACTTCTAGGAAATTTACTAACATTTCTTATCATACCAAGCATTATTACTTTACCTAACTTTATGCATAATAATTATTGAAAATTACATTTGAGTTTCTTTTTTGTCCATTATTTGTTTACTATTGTTGAAATAAGGTAATATCTTTTTGAACATAGATCTGCAATTTTCTCTGAAAATTTCTATGGTAGCATATAATTATAATCATATTTAGAATGCTTGATTTATGTTAAAAATTGTGATATACATTGACCACCATATACCTTTCCTGCATTCGAGCAATTGGTGAATGAAAATGACAAGTCTATCTGTCACATATACATGCCATTGGCACTGAAAGAGTTAAAATCTGTTCAGCAGCATTTGAAATATCTATTTTTTGTATTACCAAAAGCTCAAGACCTACAAGTACATGTACATGGTGGATATGTTATACATTTACAGATAGTATGGAGATGGATGGGATTTATAGACAAGGCAAGCCATTTATCATTTGGATTGCAATTCAGCGTATCTTAATATATAATATATCATTTGGGCAAGATTTGGCCTTTATGGATGGCTTAGTGTAGAGAAGATGATGCCTAGTGCATGATCGGTTGAAAACAAGAAGATTTTGTAACATGCTTTTGTGAAATTGAGAATAATTCAACAAATTTCCTCGTAAAAGGTCTATGGAAAAATATGTGATACTATTTTAAAATCTTGCTTGGAATAATTACTTCATTTCATAATGTTGAGGCTTTATTATTACATCAACATATCATTTACAATTCTATTTGTGCTCTGTATCCTACATGTACCTCTATTCAAAGCTTGTGAGCGTGTCCTATTAATTTTTACTTTTTATATAAATTATTGATAGAGGAAAATTTTGAAGCATTTTATGTTTCTACACCATTATGCAAATGGAAATTTATTTCACAATAAAATAATCATCGTTTTTATATATTTAAGTGTAAAAAACAGTTGTAAGAGTGCATTGTATTTGTACAGATTAAATTTAATTGGATTTGAGACATGTTAATTCAAGGATGCAAATATTAGATAAATGGAAATTACTGCTGATAATTTACATGTACTTCCCCCAATATTTTGCCAATATATTTTTCTGTTTCATTCATTCACTCTTTGATAGCCTTTTGCTTTGCCAACAGATAAAAGTGGCAAGCTAAAATATTGTATGATCTGAGACATGATATGTACATTGTATTAAGGATAGAAAAATGAACTAAACAGGAATTACTGCTGACTATAGACTATTCCTTATATTTTGTCAATATTTTTCTGTTTCATTCATTCTCTCTTTGATAGCCTCGTGCTTTGCCAACAGATAATCTTCAGTGACAAGCTGAAGTGTGGTATGATCTCATTTCCTCTTTGAAGGCTGTCATCGACTCAGGGTGGCAATGTTTCATCCACATCCAATAAAAACCACCGTTTTCCTCCCGATTTGAGCTTCATGAATATGATGAAAGACATCCCTCTTTGTGGCTGCGGCAAGCAAGCTGCAGCATATGTGCGCATCTCCTATCCATGCAAGGCTTTATCTATTTATAGACTCATCCACCCCATGTATTTTGCCCTACATCTACGAGATGGGAGAAAGGGTAGTGATGTCAAGCTTCGTGATTGTTGATTTCTGACCCTAGCCTCGTTCCAATACTTTCAAAAATTTATAAGACAAATTTATTAATAGCACCATATTATCACAAAAGAGTACTTTCACTTCGAAGTCTTCCCTAAAACAAATTTTGTGTCACTTTAGAGCAAGAATAGCACTGTTCTACTTGAAATCTCATAAAAGGATATCACCATGTTTATCAATGATTGCACAATGTCAGGCAATTGTCTTTAATTTACATATTTCTCTACTTTGTAAATATCCTTCATTGATGATGACTGTTTAAAGTACATTGTAAATATTTCAAGACTAACATCACTCTTTTATGACAAGAATGCTTGAATATTAACTGAAACCACCTAGTTTTTATGGTACATCAACAAGTTTTGGAACTAAGCTGGAAAGAAATACAGCAATTACAGTACAAATATGTGATGACAGCATATCCATCATACACCCTTCAAAGAATCCTTAATGACCTGAATTTCCAAAAGAGACATGGAAAGTAAATACATCATTCAGGCTTGAAATCAAGTTAGATGTGTACTCTAACTGCAAGAGCTCTTTCTACGTCCCTTCGCTCCTCATTCTGATGTATGTCGCACAGACCACTTTCTCCCCATATGGCACCTTAATGATCTCGACTGTCACAACGGTCTTCTGGTTTGGTATAAACATGTTGAGTCTATAATTATGAATTGATGAGCCTTTAGGCTGAAAGTGTTTGCATATATTGTACAGAGTGCTGCGTAGTGCAAGGTGCAAGTATTTTTATGTTGTGTTTTGTGTAATGTATATATGTACATGCATAATTTCCTTTTTATAATTCATCCACTCCAGAATACGCTGTCTGCTAAAAGAGCCAGAAGCAGCGGGGGAAAAAATGCTTTGTGTCTAAAGAAATAAATTCAGGATTTGCTTTAAAACATAACAAGATTTCTCTGCAGAGATCTTTACTTACATGTATATTACTGGTGGGCTTTTTTCTTTTCAGAGCTCTTTTAGAGGTTTTCATAGCTAAATTACTGTCCAAACCTTTGTACATTTCACTGGCCAGAAGGGTCTTAAGATGAATCAGTTAATGCTTACTGACTTTCAGCAGATGAGAGAAACATGCAACATCACAGAATCACTACATAACCCAGTTTTTTTGTCAATTGGCCAATCATTTTTTCAAACCTCTCACAGGTCTAACTAGACCTTCATAAATCACGACCTTGACTATGAAGACATGGTCACTACCAACATCATATTTTAATGAAACTATGTCAAAATAGGTTTACATCAGGGTTTTTATTCCTCCATGTATGTATGACATTGAAAATCATACAAGTGAAATACAATATTTCTAGCCTTGGCAGCGATGTTCAGAGGCATGTCATCATTGTCACGTACTCACGACCAACAGTAACCCGGAGAGGAAGAGAATTTTCCAAAATTATGAATGAATTATTCTTGCCTCTTCAAATTGGCATCATTTATATTTTTCCATCATTCTTACATTCTTGATTCAAATGAGAATGTAATGAGTAAAAATTACATAATGCAACAAAAACATTGCCAATTTATTGATTTTACATTCAATTATGCTTCAAAGTGACAATTTAAAGATTCAAAAGTACATGTACCATGACATACTGCATAAGAAACTGACTCTTGCTTTGTGCATACATGTAGTTCCCAGCATTCCAGATCAAAGGAGAAAATGTGCAAAAATGTCACCCAAAGATGAGTTTTTACTTTTAGATTTAAGTAGATCTTATGAATGGAAGACACAATATTTTGGTGATAAAGCAGTGGTTGCATAACCAAGAGGTTCAAATTGGAAACAATATTGATGTGGAAGTGCCTTTTCCCATTGGCACAGCATCAATCCTAAATTACCAAATCCCTTGCATAGGACTGAAGGTATAAAAGAAGAAAAGGGAGAGAAACAGATCAGTGAAAGTATGAGCAAAATCCGATAAGAAATAAGAAAGTTATGCATTTTTGAAGTTGTAATCAATCAAACACAAATTAGCAACTCAGTGACGTATCTTGCGAGCTTCTCTCCTATATGCTCGGTACAGAAAATCTCATGAATTTTAACTTTCTTAGTTTTGGATGAAGGAATAGATTGTTTCATACAAGTTTTGTGCAAAAACATATGAGCAATAATTATACATAAAGACCTGTGCATGTATGATGGAATATTTTTTTGGAGGAAATGGAAATTAATTATTTTGGGGGTACAGGACAAATGGGAGAGGAGCTCGGCAAGATACCTCACAGAATATCTCACAGAGTTGCCAATTTGTGTTTGATTGATTACAACTTCAAAACTTCATAACTTTTTTATTTCTTATCAGATTTTGCTCAACTTTCAATGATCTGTTTCTTTGATTTTTCTGCTTAATTACTAAAACCAACTTGATATCAGGTGGACTTTCCCTAAAAGCCAATAAGCCATAGCCCAACTGCATCCCTACTTCCACTTGCTTTCTTTAGTGCTTCGTTAGGAAAAATAATATCATTAAATCAATCTCAACGGCCCAAACACACAAACAAATATTCTTTCAAATTCTGGAACAGATAAGAGTCTGAATTTACAAAGTTTTCTTCAACTGGAGGGTGTATTAAAAAGTAAGTGTGAACAAGACTTACTTTGATCGCTGTAGTTCTTCAACTTAAGACCAGTCTGTTTCCCACTCATCTCCATTTGCTCCACTCTCGCCTGTAGGAGGCGCTTATCTTGGTCGTTTGCATCCTCATACTCCAAGAATTTCTGTATATAATATTCCAAAGACAAGAAACATACCAGTAAGGGGAACATTACATGTAGAACATCATCCATAACACATGTTCATGTATGTACATGTACATGTATGTAATGCACATTTTGAATGTGTATCAATCACTGGAAAAAAATATTTTGTGTACCTCGAGAAAGTATAAAATTTATCTGGCATTCTATAGGTCAACAGGTTTAGGAGTACAGTATGTAGGAAATATAAATGATATTAACATGAATGCGGGTGCGCGGAACCGAACTCCAAGTTGGGTTACATGTGAGCCCTTATCCTGGTGAGCGCATACGGGTGTGTCGAGTAGTCTACTCACAATGTGTATAGTTTAAGTGAACTTGCAATATCTCTTTATAGAAGTAATATTTGAAGCCAATATTTTGAATATAGTATAATGACATGGAACCTCTATTACAGATCAAAAATATTTTTTGTCATTAGTATTTTCGCCCACACAGAACATACATTCATAAAGAAATAAATGTACACATTTGAGACCATACAAAGTCTCATTTTTGGAACTGTAATGGATAAAATTATAAAGATAAAGAGAAATGTCCATCCTATTTGAGAATTATTGTCAAATTAACTTTTTGGCTCATCTGCCTGTTGTGATCAATGCATATATATACATGTATATTCCCATTCAAATCCGATATGCCTCATGAATAATGCTTTGGAAATTGCCCCCATTAAACTATTCCTGATCAATCAACAAAGCACACAGTACAACTGTTACACATAAAACATACATACATGTAGCTTATTTTAAGAGAAAGTTGAGTTAGACTGGGTTGAAAAATAATTTCTGAGCTTTCTCATTCCTTCAATTTTGGCAGAACATCATCTACTAGAAATGTCCCCTGAAAAAGAAAAGTTCTAGTTCAATGCCCTCATAATCGAAATACAACAAGAAATAACTGAAGAGTTCGGGGCTGAATATCCGTGCCTACATGTGTATGCAGTCCCATATACCTATTTCTGTGTGCAGTGCATGCACTTTTCAACAAAACTGGGTCAATTTCTTATCATTTTGGTGATTCAAAAACCTCACAAGGTACACCAGTTCTTATGTAGACATGATCTACCATTCTCTGTTGCTTTGAGACAGTATCTTTCATATAATTGCATGACCAGGGCCCGTTGCATAAAACTGACCATTGACGGTAACTTTACCATCAATGGTAACTTCCATGGAAACCTTGATTTTGATTGGCTGCGCTGTTGAGTGATGTTACCATGGTAGTTACCATTGATAGCAGAGTTACCATTAATGGTAAGTTTTATTCAACAGGGGCCCAGAACTCAACTTCATTTAAAAAATACAATGTCATTGCCATTTCACAAGCCTCGGCTACATAATGAATGTACATTTGCACCTACATGTACAGTGTACAAGCATCTTTTACATGTACTTTAAGGACAAATATTGACATCAAATGGAACCCCCCCCCCGCATACATTAACATGTACAGATCTTATATTTACAAAATTTTACACAATGTCTGCTTTCCAAAAGTCAAGTATTTGAAATTAAAGCTAAGCTCCATGGTTTGATTGATAGTATGTCAGATAAAATCAAGGAACTTTGAACCTCCTTAAAATGAAATTGAAATGTTTTATGTACATGTAACATTCATTTTATTTCTATCTCATCTTTATTTAATTCACAGGCAAAAATTTAAAATGTGTATAGAAATGAAATGAAAGGATATAAGAAATTCTACATTAAGAATTAAAGGTCAATACTACTTTTTAATATTTTCAATACATACTGTGTTTTCCTGTGGAATTTTTTTTTCAAGGTTGAATTTTTTTTAGATATTGCACAGTGTTCAACAAAATCATGCTTGTGTTGTGTGAGAAATTTGCTTGATTCCTTTATTTTTATCAGAAATGTTACGAACGTGTGTTTTGTAACAAATGTAGACTTAAATTAAGTATTTAATTTCTTCCCACAAATATTTACATGTAACTGCTGCCATAATACTTTTCTTGGTTTACTTGTACTCCCTTTAACTATCATTCTTCATTTTAAAAAATACCAGCCAGATGTGCTCAGGGGGCCTCATTAAGCTGCAGATGTTATGATAATTATCAGGAATTAATGAAAGGGTGAATCTAAAATCAATCTCCACTTGAATCCCTGTGTGTCCTTAGCCTACAGGCCTCCAAAGAAAAACACAAGTGTCTCACAAAAGCAATTTACTCACTGCCGACGGGGTCCAGACAAGCATTAATGTTGCTTGTGTTGCATTAATGTACATGCAGTTTTCAAGTTGGTGCTCACAAGATTTGTCTGTGCAGTGCAACTACAGTGTACATTGTATGTACACTAATGCATGTACATGTATGCACATGTAGCAATTTAAAATGAAACTGAATTATGCGATCTTCTTTGTTTGTATGAAGCTGTATTCAAATAAATATGATATCTGCAAATATTTTTACAATTATGGTCGCTCAAATGTAGTGTTAGACACATGTACATTTACCATTTACCATGATATCATACTGTATACATATATATATATATATTTCATTGTTTTTGTTTTTTTAATGTTTCGTTGAGAAATGTTGTTTAATATGTAAACTATATACCCATGTACAAGTATTCAATATACCGGTACCATTTATATTATTGTAAATATGTTGTGCTCTCATACCCCGAGAGGGGGTCGATAGAGTGAATAAAATCTTATCTTATCTTATCTTCTTATCTTACATGATATTTTAAAACCAGAATCTTTCACGAATGTTTATAGTCAATAACAGGTGTTTTTTTTTGTGGCAAAAAATTGTAAGAATTTCCACAATTTTGTGTTGTCACAAAAGTGATTTAATACATGTAATCCTGCTGCATGAAACTTTTGTGAATCTTGAAAACTCCTGAAAATTTCATCCAAGCGAAAATGTCTATTTTTACAGTAATTCATTCTATTAAAGTCTGAAGTTTTGTATATAAACAAATGATGTACATGTATGTATGTACAAATGTAAACCATTTGCACGTTCATGTACCGGTAGTGCTTAGACTGTCAATGAAGGATATCCTCTTTTTTGTATACGCCCGGTATTCCTCATGATCATGAATACATTGTATGCAATTTTTTCCTAGGCCCTAATACACTGAGGAAGTCCCCATTGTGATTAAGTGCTTTCAAGACTAATTATAATGAACGACTTCTTTTCTAGAGCAATTAGCGGTCCATTTTATTACCAGTAAACATGACCAATGCATGTGGACCACAGAGTGAGATTGTAACTTTCCCATAAGGCATCCAGAACACAGCATATTTTAAAGGCCTACATGTATGTACATGATTTCTACATTCATATACATGTACAATGTACATGTGCAGTTAATTGTAAGTAAATATATATTGGTTGATTTTCAAAATGAAATGTGCTCAACTGAAAATGCACATGTAGGTTTCAATAGATAATTTACTATGTTACTGGCCTTTAAGAAAGCTCCAATAAGATTTAAAATGAGTGCTGATTCTGAATACTGAATACCCCAAGATAGTACTACTACTACATGTAGCGTAATACATTCATCTCCAAAGATCCCCTACTTTTTGCTATTACAGTATATCAAAGTTAAAGGGCAATCCATCCTTGGTAATAAAATGATTTGTGTGAAAGCAGAAAAATAAGAAAAACAGGATGGTAAAAGTTTGAAAGAAATCGGACGAGGACTAAGAAAGTTATGGATGTTTGAAAAATGAGATCACTACGTCTATGCGAATCTCAAATTGGCAATTTGGTGAGTCGATTGTGACATTTTTGTGGACAACTCTCCCGTTTGTCGTACACAAAAATATCATTAATTTTCGGTTTTCTTTGAGGCGCTTTTACCTTCGGGGCAGTACTCAAAATATATTGGAGATAGCATATTGTTGTAGGTCCTCATGAAAGATAAAGATCCTACTGAGTAATACATTTTGAAAAAAGTGACATTTTAGTCATTTTGTGTGTTGGAGCGAATGGGGAAGTTGTCCACAGCTATATCACAGTGACATTACTTACATGTATTTGGCCAATTTGAAATTCCCATATTTTTATTTATTTATTTATTATGGTATATGACGATTGACCAGCAGCACAGGGGCTGAAGGGGTCAATTTACAATCAGATATATATGTGTATATATGTGCATATATACAATAGAATGGCATCAAATATATAAAAAGATACATAATTGGAAGCAAAACGAAAATACTAAGATTTACGCTACACAAATAATAAGATAACAAGTGTGAAAAGTGAGAGAAAGAAAGAAAAAGTAAAGAATAGGAAAGAAAAGGGAAGAGAAATGTATATGTATAGTGATTACAACTTTCAAAAATTCTTAACTTTCTTATTGCTTGTCCGATTTCGTTCAAACTTTCACCAATCTGCTTCTCTTTCTTTCAAAGCAACTTGCTATTAATTTAACCCTTTCAAGAGAATTGACCACATTTTGTGGTTTGGCTCAATAACTTTTGATTCAGAGCTCTAAAAAATATATCAGATGTATGAGTAGAAAGAGCAAAAATTTCTGCACACATTATGTCCATTTTTGTTGCATGACCATATTGCGTTTGATACCAGGAATTTTAAAAAACGAGAGTAAGCTTTAAAATCCTTAAATTGGCAACACATTGAGAGGTTCAAAATCATTGTTTTTTATGCAAATTGGCATTTTTTTCAACTTTTCGACAAAATTTCTTATCATGTATATTGTTTTCAAAGACATTACACCTTATTAGAACCATGTAGCACTAAAAGAAAAATATTGTTGTCGCCAATTTGAAGAACAAAATGTGATCAATTTAGCCCTTAAATAATTCCTGTCCTGAAAGGGCTAATTAGGGTTGGATTTCCCTTTTAATAAAGGGCAGTCCCGGGAAATTCAGGAGTACAATACATGAATGTCTGTACATGTAATGAGGAAGGGCAGTTCGGAGTGGTTCAGACACAATTAAAGGTTCATTTTTTTTCCTTTTCATAATTTTTTTATTCCATTATCCAGATTTTCAGAATGAATATTACAAATTAAGCACTGATTACACAATATAATTCAACATGGCAATAGACAAATGAATACAAATATAATTCCATAGCATGCCATTCATAGATAAACTATAGTACAACTAAATGAACAAGGTATAGATTAAAATCATAGGTGACGAATTAAAGTATATAGGGTACTGTATAAGCTGATATTTTCGCGTACAGATATTTTCGCGAATGGCGACCTCTGCCACATATTCGCTTGTTGTTAAATTCGCGTTCACCACCACACAAGATATCTAGGGAAATTCCCTGACATCAACCAGTTTACGATCATGCTGTTTGTAAACACTTTCGCGTGTTGTTAAATTCGCAGGGGATCTTTCATTCGCGAAATTCGCGAAAATAAAACCCTCGCGAAAATAACAGCTTATACAGTAATTGTAACAATGAAATTAAAAAAAAAAAAAAAGCTGTTTGTAATATTATCTGTATGTCCTCCTTCCAACATTCAAAATAAGTCCATTTTTTTAGATGTAAACTTAACTTATTTCAAGCTATTGCTTTTTTCTGTTCATTATCTTTACTTTCTAAAAGTGCATTATAGATTTCTTTCTTTGTTCGGGGCATTCCTTTTGATCTCGCATTGTACATCATATATTTTATGAGTATAATTAAGTGGTTAATGTACATTTTTACAGTTGTACATTGTGTTTTCCTCAAAATTCAAATCTAGAATCCTGGATTAGTGTCTCCCTGGTTCCAATTCAGTCACAATAGCAAATAATACACACAAGCTGATAATATCACTGTGATAATAAATCCCTATAAGCCTTTGATTATCCTGTTATAATACATGTAAGCAGATCTATCTGAATGTTGTGTTGAAGTTACAGCTACATACATGTATGTAGTCACATGATTAAAATTACCTTCTTGTTTAGTGTTACCAACAGTTTGGAGTAAAACACAATACGTAAACACTGCAATCCTACAATCAAATATATAATTTGACATTTGAGCTAACATGTAGTGCAATGCAAATGTACCTGTATTGCATTTTGCTATCTCTCTCAAATTCCACAAAAATACAACCCCCCCCCCAAAAAAAAAAAAAAAAGTGAAAAAAAAAAAAACATTGTCATACATGTACATGTACATGTACATGGACATGTAGTTAAGGCTATAGCAAAAAGTGACAAGATTTAATAAATAGGGTACTTTCTGCATGGCAGACAGGAAATCAAATCTAACATTCAAATGTATAAAAATAAAAAGACCATATTTAGAGACAGAAGAAAATGCAGGTCTGGATAAAGTATTGTAACAAATAATCTACATGTATACAGCTCATACACAAATCTATTGAAAACTAGCACATGTACATACATACAAATGTATGTACAGTAATTACATAGTAAGAAGGATTTCATCAAGTGTCTTGTCAGTGATTTTTACCAACAAATTTGCTCTCAGCCAATCTGATGCAAGGATTTCAGTAGCTTATAACAGTTGTCGGTAAAAATCACTGACAAAACACTTGATGAAACGCTCCCCAGGGCTACTCTTTATCAGCAGACTTTAACAGGTACATGTACGTTTATTTTATGATGTCTGGGAGGGGGAGTGATCTCATGTAAATGTACTACTGTACATATACTGTAGTTTGGAACAATGCAAATCACATACGGTAATACAAACATAACATTAACCTCCCCTCACATTCAGAATCATCACACATCAATTCTCTCTGCGGTAGTATGAATTATGTGTGAATAATTGGACAGAAACGGAAGGCCAAGGTCCCCTGCAGAAGCACTCTTCTTATTACAGACAACAATCTTTGTCATGTGATGACTGGGCTACACATGGAAGCTCATATAAACAGGATTAGCCTCACACACTACTCATTACACGAATGACTCATATTGCTTCAAGTCTATACTTTGCCTCAGTCCTCTGACAGGCTAGCCAGTGTACACTACGTAGTGCCTGCCACAATGAATAATAAATAACTTGCAGTAGCATGTATAGTACGATTACTACTAAAGTAGGAAGCAAGAAAGTGATACCCTTTTTCAGTTTGCATTTTACAGCATGCAACCTGCATTCATGTACATGTATATATATGTACTTGGAGCTACAAAATAGTATCTATGGTCAATTAAACACATGTACACATATATATGTATTCTCATTCTCCTTCTCATTCTCATTCAATTCTTATTCTTATACATGTACATGTACATATACATACATTCATATATGTTCTTCTTCTTGTTCTTGTTTTTGTTCTTGTTCCCATTCTTATTCTCATTCTTATGAATATTATTATTATCAATTCTACACATTTCATTTTTTCCATATTAAAACAAAATGTCTGACTTTCATGTTCTCATAAATTTCATTTTATTTTCAAGGAAAACTTTAATGCAAAATAGCATGTAAATGTAGGTAACTGGTAGGCCTTTTACACTTGCAAAATTTTGCTTCGTCCCGTACTATCGGTGGGGCTAAATGAGGATTTAGCCCCACCAATAGTACAGGACTAAGCTTAGCCCACTTTCTGTTCACACTGCATTTTACCAAAGTGGGCTAACTCCAAGATAGTACAGGATTACTGTAGCTCTGGAAAAAAGCAGGGTTAGAAATAAATGTCAGACTGTGGGGATAAGCGCTCTGGCTAGGGAGATAGTACCGAACTAAAAACTGCCAATGAGAGCAGCAAAAAATATAGTCCAGGGTTAAGGATAGTACGGGGTCAAAAATATCAAGTACAAAAAACCTACATGTATAGGGGCTATATTAGCTAATATGCCCAGTAATCCTCAAATTGGCAAAAATCCTACCTAGGTCTCGAAAAAACAGTGAGCAGAACAGAGGTACTGAATTTCTATAGAGTGGAGGTATAAAGCCTTAAGAGCTACGAGCTCTACCGTCAACTGCTCGTGGTCTAGTGGTAAAGAAATCTGCATGGTCGAAGTATCCTTATTCTACACCGCACGTTCTACAATGTTGCTGGTTCGAAACTTCGAATCCCGCTCTTCTTGACTGATATTTTTTTCAGTTATGAATTAACAACATTTTAGTGTTTATTCCGTTGAAAATGACCAGAATTTCAATAATAAAAACACAAGAAACTTGACTAAATATTCACTTAGTCAGGCGGATTTAATAGTGGCTGGGCATAACGAATTTGGCCCCTATAGGTCAACTATAGTACCATATATTGCAATTTTTAGTAATAAATTGTTCATTAAAGTGCATGCTAAATTGCTAAATGAAACAGTGTCAAGTTTCATTTGATGAGAGCGAAGAAATAAAAACTTCACATACTGTAATATTCTGTATTGTCTGTCTCATTATAAAAATACAAGATGTTTTTTGTTTCCCAAAGTTGTCAGAAAATGATTCAAATGGTCTGTGTTCTCACGTACACAAATCCAATGCATTTTCCTTTGAGTAATATTTTATTACTACCTTCTAGAATCTAGACCCACTGCAACAAATTCTGTGATATACAGTTCAATGATTTGCTTGAAGAACCCGAGAGTTAGGTCTACATTGTACTTTTTAGTCTGTAGACTAGACCTGAGCCTATTTATAACATCAAAAGTATTTTGTTGGTATAATAAACAAATTTGGTCTGAAAGCAGTCTCACACATGTGCAAGGTAATCTGAAAGTGTGTTTCATATTTGCATGACCATGAGTGCAGGATTTTTTTTCTGTTTATTTCTATTGCCATAAAGAATAAAATACATGACATAAAATAAAGACATCATGTTCTCACACCAAAACTTGTAATTAAAATGAATGGGTAAACAAATTATGACATAGATTAATTTCATTTATAACCAAGATAATTAAAGTGAAAATGAGAAAAAGAGAAACTTATTAAAGAGCTGTAGATCTAAAAGCCTTAATTGTCTAGTATTGGTAGTACATGTAAGTCCTCTAACAAAACAAAAAAAGACCTCTTGTAGAAGATCGAGGTTAACTTTTTTATCATTAATTTAAATTCAATTTCAGTGACAGTCAATTATACTTATAGATAAATCTTTATGCCATTAATGTCAGCTGACCGAATGTACATGTACATTGTAAATTTACAATAATGAATGAATAGGGTCTAGTACAGCCTAGAGCTCTAGATCTAGACACTTTGTTGTGAACTTCAACTCCACTTTAAAAGGAATATGTCTTCAAATAAATAGGAAAGACTTCCTTTTGCGACAGCCACCAAATAACCCGAACCCCTAACCCTTAGACCGAAAATTCTGTCTCTCGTTCGTTAGCTCTTCACTTAGAGACAGAAACGGCCGTATCACTCTGCTGTGCAAACCGAATACACATTGACTTACACACTATAACAGTTTGAATACGGCTGGAAGATTTTCAAACGGAGAAAACCTTGGACCCTGAATTACCTGAAAAGGAGCATTAAAAGGAATAACAGTCAAATTGGTAAGTTGAACATGTTCGTTTAAGTATAGAGCCTAGGCCTAATCCATTTAATTTACACAAATATTTTTTAAAATCGTAATATTCACATTTTAACGACGACATGCCTACTGTTCCTCGGCGGTCAGTGAGTTTGCACAGGCGAGTGAATGGAGCGTTTCTGTCTCTAAGTGAAGAGCCGACCCTATCCAAGTAAGAGGCTAACGAACGAGAGACAGAATTTTCTGTCTACCCTAACCCTAGGATTCTGGAGTCCCCTAAAAATTCTTCAATATATATATATAGAGAGGTCTAATATTTAGCTTCCTATTTTAAACTTCTACATATTTTTTACAATTTCATTTTGGGTGGCTATCGCAAAAGAAAGTCTACCCTTCAAATATAATGATAAACTAGATTCTTTATTAGGCCTATCAGTCCCCACATCACACACATACATTCATAATAAACATTTTGACTTTCTCATATTTCATTAGCCGGAAGTTAAATGGCCAAGACCCCAAATCCCTTATTAAGAAAAGAGGTGAATCTTTTTGGTATCATAGACTAGTGTTAGGGTTAAGGATCTACAGTAGATCTTTATCGGCTCAAGAACAAAATTACCAATCAATGAATCATGCTCAATCATGTGCAATCATACACTTACAGTACACAATCAAATATATTTAATGAAATAAATCTCACTGGTCGCCTGAAATCAAGAAGAAAAAGAGAAAAACATTTTCATGATCTATCTGGTATCCCACCCTCTAATTTCTAACTGTGGTGTCCGTCTTGACCTTGCAATAAACCAGGCAAACATTGCGACCTTCTAATAATTCCACGCCCATTTCAGAAATGCATTTCAAGATCCACCCACCTGTTCCGACTGTTTTCGTAGCTGTTTTTCGCGTTCATACTGAGTAATGAGCTGCTCGTTGTCGTCTTTAATCAATTCCAATTCCACCTCATGTTCCTGATTTTCCGTGACGGTATTTTCGAGTGTTTCCAAAACGTTGACAACAAGTGGCATCAATTCTTTGACGACGTCTTCATCGTAAGTTTTGATCATGCGCTCAAACTCGCGATAGATGCTAGCCGCGATACCCTGTACCCTCTCTGACATGACCGAGGGCCCCGTCTCGTCTCCCGTGCCATACACGGTCTCAAGCCCGTCGTCCATCATCTTGAATTCGGCTACTTGTTTCGACTTTTAAATGACCAATCGACGAGTAATTCCAATAGTTTTTCCACGGATACGTTCTTTAGATCAATGGTTTTAGAAGCGTAAATAAAATGTGTTAGAATTGAAGAGAGCTTTGCACAAACTTCGCGTTATTTTACGGCCATTTTGATCGCTCACAAGCACAAGATCGGTGACACATCATTCGGAAAGCTATTATGCTGAAAAAAATTGTACTACGATACGGCAAAAGGTGGCGCTATACCAGAATTGATTTGGGATTACACTTGTACTTGACGGTACGTCCTACATTAATTCTGATTTTTGGGGGAGGGGTAGGGGTAAAAAATCCCATGTGGTGCGTTTTTCAGAGCTTATGTTAAAAACGATAGAGCATGAAAGTCGAAACTGTTGCCGACTTATTCATTGATGACTTAAGGAAATACATGTGTAATCCTTTCTAACTCATAGTGTTTATACAGTAACGAGTTGCATTTGTTGAGATCACATTTGTAGGATTTGTGGAATGTTGTAAAAA
Source organism: Heliocidaris erythrogramma (assembly GCA_025617745.1). Taxonomy (NCBI): domain Eukaryota; kingdom Metazoa; phylum Echinodermata; class Echinoidea; order Camarodonta; family Echinometridae; genus Heliocidaris; species Heliocidaris erythrogramma. The sequence goes on from CM046867.1 coordinate 19,799,485, forward strand.
AGTATTGTGCAGTCTGCTTAATCTTCATATATTTCTCCTTCACTCTCTCCATCTTCTTCTCATTCTCTCTCCCTCCCCCTCACTTTTTTCTTTATCCATCATCTCTCTCCCCCTCACCCTCTCTTCATTTCCTCTGCCATCACTATGAACGCGATGACAAAGAGAGCGGACAAAATATACAGCTCCTCATTGTACCCTCCACAATTGTTCTGGCAGACAAAGGAACATCCCTTCATTGCTATTGTATAAAATAAGTAGAACAGGTGAATATGCATGTGACACCTGTTCTACATACTTTTACATAATAGCAATCAAGGGCCGTTCTTTTGTCTACCAGAGTAACTGTGGAAGGTACAATGAGATGTATATTTTGTCCGCTTCTTTGTTCGCCATGTTCATAGTGCATCCTCTTCAGCTGACAGCTCTCCCTCTTTCCCTCCCACTCTCCTTTATCCCCCCCTCTCTCATCCTCCTTTCATTCCCTCTCTCTCCCATAATCTTCCACCGTCTTCCTCCCTCAGAATCACTCTTACCCATGCACATAAATGGATAAGAATTTTAAAAACATTAAAATTAATTTCCATCACGTTTCACCAAGTTTGCACTTCAATGTAGGTCTCTTGTAAACAAATATTCTCAATTAAAATAAATTAAAGGAACATTTCTCATTGTCTTGGTATGCCTGTATTAGATTACAAGCTTATCAAGCCAATGCACAGAACATGAATAAAAATAGGGATATCATTAACTGCAAAAGAAAAAAAAGAGATATTAAGTTTCACAAAGTACAACTAAATCTTTAGAAAGTCTCAATCGATTTCTGTCCTCATTTTATTCTAAATTTGAAGAACATAGGCCATTCAGTTATACAAAAAAAGAGATCATTCCATGGACAAAAAAATATGCCTAATGTAATACATGTATAAGATACTAGCCACCTAATATTATCAAAAGTTTCTCCTTTTTAGGTAACAAAATGTGAAGAAACAATACATCAAATATTCCCATTGCACATGCATGCAAGTGCAAAATTTGTACCAAACTAGAACAAAGAGAAACTCCCAAATACAGAAATCATACATGCACTTAAAGACCTCAGTCTGACCCAAAACAACCATATATTGACGTAAAGCTTAGTAAACAAAGAATATAATTACCCTGGTTATTCATAAATTTTCGTCTCCGTTTATCCATAAAAAATAAAAAAGATAATTTTGTTGGTCCGCCCCCTCCCTATGGCGTAACACTGCAGGGGGTCGCTAGACGTGTGACGACATGTCATGTATACAGCTCCGAGTGCGTCTACACGATATGTCGACATCAAATTTTCACCCCCCGCAAAGTAGCGTTCCTCAGAGACGGGGCCCAAACCACCGGGGCTCAACATTCGGGACGCCGTTACTCATTCCACAGGAAACGGAATCTCATGAAGTTGGTTTCAATTTGTTCAGAAAATATATAGCTCCCCGTGGATGAATAAAGGGTATATTTCAAAATTCGGTCAGGCTGAGGTCTTACTGCTATAATTTGTCAGAGTATCATGACCATTGCTTAAAGGGATCATACACTTTATTCTTAACAATGTCTGATCTGATTCAATCTGATGATTTTTTTTTTTGGGGGGGGGGAGGGGGGATGGACATCAGGTTACAAATTGTGTCTAGCTTGAGTTCATTTTATATTCCACATCTATTTTGGATACATAATGTATGAAACAGTACAAAATCCACTTTGACTTTGTTTCCAGTTCAACAGATTTGGGATCAAACATGAATCGGTGGTATTACAAGTTTACAACTAAATAAATATTAGTGCATCAGAATGATTCAACTTCCTTTATCTTGGATGCATGTCTGGCAATTTCATTTGCCATCTCTTTCAACTAGTATAAATATACATATTTCAACCATGATGATAATGTATATATTTTTTTCTAAATTTCATGTATATGATATATATATCAACAACAGTTGTACAAATGTGATAACTTATGAGTAACAAAATAATTGTCAAAATTTGTGATGATTATATCTGTACAATACGGTACAGTAGAAAATTCATGATTTTAACTGTAGAATGCACCCCTTCTGTCACAATATCTCATTGGCTGCCTGCTAAAGAGCCATTACTGACATGGACACTACACACACACACTTGGCCCAAACTCTCTTAATGCAGGCATCCAACAATGCACAGAAATATAAATACATGTACGGTACAGTGGAACCCTGCTATAAAGAGCATATCATAACAAACTCTTGTCACAACTAGGTTTCAATACAACAAGACACAAAGACTTTCTTATAACAAGGTCCCACTGTAATATATCTTGAATGGTCTTGTGGCATGATTCATACATGTTTTCAGGTAGCAGGGACTATCATGATTCATAGAAGCCTAGCTGATCCAAAACAATGGGAGCTGAAATGAAAGAAAAGAAAATGACATCAGATTACATGCATGCACATACATGTAACTGTAGAGGCAAAATTTTGATGTAAACATAAACCTTTGTTTTAATAGTTGCTCTTTCATCGATATTGTGTTACATATTGATCCTTGACAGTGTAGTCATATATAATAGGAGAAAAAATACAATATCTGACTTGCATGTATTACAAAATTATTGACCCAACTGGCATCATAGCAGTGGATCTGCATTTAATTTTGATAACCAAATGCTGCATCTGTGGTTCAAGTAACTTTTAATCAAATAATCCCTCCCGTTTTGATGGAAAATGCAGAATTTGTGGCAGCTTTAAATGAAGTAAATCAACAATGCTAAAAATCATAAATTCACAACATTATGACCTCTAAAACATCTCTGGTAGAACAAAATGCAAGTAAATTACCCCATAGTTTTGGCATGCAGTAGCTATAAGGTTAGTACTTCATCAAGAAAAAGAAAAAGACATAGTCATACTCAGTCTCAATACAGCTACTAATGCAGCAAAAATTGTGACGTTGCCAAAGACCGCTTTCCTCATCAAGACCTGCTCTTCCTGAGACTTTTCAGGTGGTGCTTCTGGAGGCTGCATTCGAAACATGGTGCTCTGGTCTGGCTAAATTTCCTGATAAATAACCTGTAAATTTGAATAAACAACACAATTCACATGTACATGTATACATGTATATTCAATAATGCAGCTTTGTGGCAACATGACCAAATGGATTTCGCCGTCTTTAATTACATTAACACTAACAGTATTCAGCTAAGTTAGACCTAGACCCGAGGCAGTATTCTGAGATTTATTTTATCTCAGATAAAATCTGAGATTTTAAGTCAGTGAAATAAAATGCCCTTAAAATATTTTAAAATCGGTATTCTGAGAACCATTATAGCGAGATTTTATCTCATCTAAAACACGCCCATTTATGATGCCTTAACCAATAAGAAATGTCGTTAGATTTCACTTTCATCATGCTCAGCCAATAGAATTGTTCTGCCTGTCTGGGGCAAGAGAGCGTGAATGCGCTATTTTTACAATTTTCAATACGCGTGCATCAAAGCGCAAATGCTTTGACTGAGATAAATTATGAGATAAAATCCGAGATAAAATGTGGTCTCAGAATACAAAAAGATAAAATAAAAATTTTTAGAGATAAAATGATGCTCAGAATACCACCCCTGGTCTAGATCTAACTTACATCTATTTATAATTTTCTAGAATTAGTTCGACTCTAGGGTCCGAGAGTCAGTTAGCTAACTCTTCTCTTCTCTTCTAACTCTTAGCTAATTCTGTCTCTCGCTCGTTAGCTCTTCATTTAGAGACAGAAATGGTCCTATCACTCTGCTGTGCAAACCGAATACACATTGACTTACACACTAATAACAGTTGGAATACAGCTGCAAGATTTTCAAACGGACATGACAGAGAATACCTTGTACCCTGAATTACCTTTAAAAGCAGCTTTAAATGGATCATTCAGTGAAATTGATAAGTTGAACCGATTCCTTAAATAGTAGAGCCTAGGCTAGGCCTAACCAATTCAATAATATGTAAATCAAGATATATAAGGAAAAATCAAATTATTGCAATTTTTCCAACTGCACGTCGGCATGTAGTCAGTCGGTTTGCACAGCAATGATCAGACCGTTTCTGTCTCTAACGTCTAATGGGGTGTTGCAAGAAAGTTGCGATTGATTGCAAGTTGCAACTGATCGGTACTGACCAATCAAAATCATTGTTGCAAGCGCATCCTCTTGAATGTGCAGACCCTGAACCATTCAGAATGGTTGTTCTAATTTGCTTTACAAATTACAATTGATTGCAACTTTCTTGCAACACCCCATAAGAGTAACTAAGAGTAAGACCTAAGTGAAGTCTGAAGAGCTAACGAGCAAGACTCGAGACAGAATTTTCGGTCTAGGCCCCTAGTGTTAATGTAATTAAAAACTTGAGTTCATAGTTCCTCTTGAAATAATTCTGAAGTGTAAACTCTGAACGTAAATATACAGTCAAACCTGTCTATACTATAGTGGTCACTTATTAAAATATTGCCTCCCTGTAGGCCTAGCAAGAAATGTGTGCCTTAGAACCTGTCTATGATTTTTATAAAGGCCACCTGTCTACAGTGGCCACTTTTTCTGTTTCCCTTGGGTGGCCTTAATAGACAGGTTTGACTATATATTTCGAGGAGATGGTGCACGTGTGAGATCAGGAAACGGTGCCGGTGCAAAGGGAGCATGTCACGTGTCAGCTCACTCTGCACTGCACTGCACCGTACGTACCATAATATGCATACCCAGCGCAGCCGGGCCCGGAACTTGGGGCACATTTGCTTGCGCTCGCGCTCCTCCGCACATGTGCACAATAACATCACATAACATGCTCCCACTTTGCATAGAGAACGAACAGCGACAAATTAACGAGAACGAACTTGATCTTTCACACTACATTCATCGCATAATGAAACTGCCATGTTCACTTACCTTCAGTATTTTGTGTGTTTACCGGAGATGCAGATCAGGGTCAATATTACACCAATCAGTGAAAGAGGTATCGTAGCTAGCTATTTACGGTAGATCTTTCTCTTAAAATGGACCAACCTGCGCTGTCTTCCTAAGTTTGCTCTTACAAGTTATAGTTACAGTATATACATACATGGCGCTTACGCAATATCGCGCGTGGGGCTGGCGCTGCATGCCGGCTGGACGTGGCTAGCTAGCTGGCGCGGCCAGCCTGATCCATGAAGCCCAAACCAGGCGGAGCTTGTGTTAGCTGGGTATGGTGTTACCTGCCCGGGCCGGGGCGCGAGGCTAAGCCGTTCCAGCTGATGATGGTGTTGGTGATTGTAATAATTATATTGGTTATCTGATGAGTGATGATAGTGATGATATCACTCAGTGATGATGCCTTTCCCTTGAGACTTAATGGCATAATCGTGATATAGTCCCCACCATACCCTAACCCTAACCCTAACCCTAACCCTAACCCTAATCCTAAACCCTACCCTAACCCTAATCCTAATCCTAAACCCTAACCCTAACCCTAAAACCTAACCCTAATCCTAAACCCTAACCCTAATCCTAATCCTAAAAAAACTTAGATTTTTTTGAAGCGGGGACTATTTCACGATAATGCCGACTTAATAATGGTGGTGATGTCTGATGATGATGATGATGATGACGATGATGATGATGACAACAGTGACGATGATAATAACAATGTCACTGACAATGGCAATGATGATGCATGATGATACAAGGTTAGAGTGCGACCTGCTTGAGCCAGAGGTGCTCTAGCTGTGTTTTGAAGCTTATAAGTCAATGTTAGCTCTGAATTCTTTAAAAGTCTGGGCAATCCTAGGTTTTAGCAGTCTAAATTATTTTAGGTTGCTAACTAGGGTTATAGGGTTAGGGCGGCTTGTCTCGAATGGGTGGGTTGCGGGATGGGAGCGGGAACGGGCACACCGTTTCGAGACAAGCCCCCCCCCGGTTATCTCGATTGGACGTGTTCCCAGCGAGAAGTTCAATGAACGCGCCACTTTGAGACAACCGGGGGGGGCTTTCCTCGAATGGGTGTGTTGAGTAGACTTTTGTAACAGACGTTTTAGAAATTTTTGAAAAATGTACTCTTGCTGGTTTTTTCGTTTTTCTTTTGTCTAAGATGTAGAAAATATAATAAAACAGTATCTAAAAACAGCTTTTGACAAGGAAATCATTATTTGTGCAAAATAAATAGGAGAATTGAATAATTATGCATTAAAACACACGGGGACGAAAGGGCAAGTGGCGTAGCTAGGATTTTTTATTTATTAATTTTTTTTTTTTTTGGCGTGACCTGTTAAATATTGTGAAATTGTGTTACAGACATGTGCTGACATAAGCCAAGGTGTGTTTATCATCTTTCCAAAGTTAGAAACACCTTTTAATGCCACTATCATTATATCAATAGCCACTATCAAAAGTCAAAACGCATATCAAAAGGTCGTTTGTACCCGGCCCCCCCCCCCCCCCCCCCAACTCCCCATACAAGGGGTAGGCCTATGCTCGTACCTCCTTTTCAAAAGTGACCCCTATCCCGGGGAATTTTCTGAGATATTGGACCCCCTATCCAGGCAATTTAGGAAATTAACCCCCCCCCCCCCTCCTATCCCCGGGGAGGAAACCACCAGAGTCTGCGAAAATTGACCCCTATTTACATTTTCCGGGAATATTTTTTATACGCATCTTGTGTGCGCTCTATCAAAGAAGCACTAAATTTTTGTTCAAAAAAGTATGCCGGAGGATACTTTGGATTCAGCAGCGTTTCGCCGCCGCCGCCGCCGCCGCGTCACATTCTTGTGTGCGCTCTAGCGGTCACATTTCTCGACGAATTTCTTTCAGACTTCCTGTGGACGTGTATCTTGGTAAAATCTGGACCCCTATAATTTCTGGTGATGCTGCCCCCAGTGTTCCGTCTTTTATAGGGTAAAAGGCCATATTTTTGGGGATAGTTTGTGTGCGCTCTAGCGGTCACATTTCTCAACGGATTTTGTTCAAATTTTGTATGAAGGTGTCTCTTGGTAAAATCTGGAACCCTATAGATTTTGGTGATGCTGCCCCCAGTGTTCCGTCTTTTATAGGGTCAAAGGTCATATTTTGATAGATGTCTTGTGTGTACTCTTGTGTGCACTCTGGCGGTCACATTTCTCACCGGATTTCGTTCAAATTTTGCATGAAGGTGTCTCTTGGTGTAATTTAAAAACCTATAGTGTTTGGTGATACTGCCACCAGTGTTCCGTCTTTTATAGGGTCAAAGGTCATACTTCAGGGCATGGCGTGAGTGCACTCTGCAGGCCACATTTCTCAACGGATTTTGTTCAAATTTTGTATGGAGATGTATCTTGGTATAATCTACACATGTTTAATTTTTGGTGATGCTGCCCTCATTGTTCCGTCCTTTATAGGGTCAAAGGTCATTTTTCCATTTCTTGCACTCTTACTTCTGCATTTCTCGACGGATTTCATTCAAATTTTGTATGGAGATGTATCTTGGTATAATCTACACATATTTAATTTTTGGTGATGCTGCCCTCATTGTTCCGTCCTTTATATAGGGTCAAAGGTCATTTTTCCATTTCTTGCACTCTTACTTCTGCATTTCTTGACGGATTTCGTTCAAATTTTGCATGAAGGTGTCTCTTGGTGTAATCTAAAAACCTATAGTTTTTGGTGATGCTGCCACCAGTGTTCCGTCTTTTATAGGGTCAAAGGTCATACTTCAGGGCATGGCGTGAGTGCACTCTGCAGGCCACATTTCTTGATGGATTTCTTTCAAATTTTGTATGGAGATGTATCTTGGTATAATCTACACATCTTTACTGTTTGGTGATGCTGCCCTCATTGTTCCGTCCTTTATAGGGTCAAAGCTCATTTGTCCCTTTTGTGCACTCTTCTGCATTTCTTGACGGATTTCATTCAAATTTTGTATGGAGATGTATCTTGGTATAATCTACACATATTTAATTTTTGGTGATGCTGCCCTCATTGTTCCGTCCTTTATAGGGTCAAAGGTCATTTTTCCATTTCTTGCACTCTTACTTCTGCATTTCTTGACGGATTTTGTTCAAATTTTGCATGAAGGTGTCTCTTGGTGTAATCTAAAAACCTATAGTTTTTGGTGATGCTGCCACCAGTGTTCCGTCTTTTATAGGGTCAAAGGTCATACTTCAGGGCATGGCGTGAGTGCACTCTGCAGGCCACATTTCTTGATGGATTTCTTTCAAATTTTGTATGGAGATGTATCTTGGTATATCACTCAACACATTTCTTTCAAATTTTATATGAAGATGTGTCTTAGTGAAAACTACACATCTAATTTCTACACCATCCTTTTGTTTGAGGGAGGGGATGGGGGAGGGTCTTTGTCCCTCCTTCAAATTGCTGCCAGTGCCGGGGGATACATTTAGCATTGCGCGGCCCCAGCAATGCACATTTCTAGTTATTCTTGGTTGCTTATCTAGTAAAAAAGGGTGATCGTACCATTACATTTACTGTGAATTAGACTGAGTTACATGTAAGTTAGTGTATTGTTCAATGTTTTTAAAACTTCTTTGTAGATTTCTGTGTTAACTCATTTGTCAGTTGAAAAATTTGAAGATCACACATTTGCATTAATTAAGTCGGTTCACAGTTTTCATTCTTTGATTTAAGCCTTAATTTCGCTAGATCATGATAAATTTTGCACTTCTTAAATTGGCAGATCCATGGTGGACAGAACTTCACACCAGCATCAGTGGTCATCCAAAGTGAACAAGATAAGGAGACTCCTCTCATTAGCACTGCTCCTGGCCTTCCCATAGTGCACCAGGATGGCTACGAGTCTTATCTTCCTCCAGGTCATCGTTTTCAGATGAGGAAGTTCAACAAACTTAAAGGTAATTAACAGCGTTGTTCGAACTCATAGACGTGGTGAAAACTTCTTTTTATAGCTCATCTATAATTAGGAGTGCACACTTGTGTGCGGGCTTGAAATCCAAGGACCAGGGTTAATAATAACATTGTAAAGCGCATTGAACTATTCATGTAATGTGCTATATAAATGTAACATATTCTTTTTATTTTTATTATTACAATGTTGCTTTGGAGGCAGTCTAATTTCCATAAGATTTGCACTAGTCTAGATATGTCTGATCCAACAGTAGCCTTGAAAAGTTAAAAAGTATTGGGAGGACCGAAACAGATGGGGTTTTCTGTCCTACTGGACATATCTATTTCTCATTTGATGATGTTTTTTCTATTTGGGAATTCATTTTTCCCTCATTTTCCCCATAGATTTATTAACATGAATAAAAAATCAGAAAGGGCGATTAAAGAAAAATTTTATCCATGAGATGTTCTTAATTATGCAAACTGGTCAGCAGTATTTTAGCCACAAGTAGAATTAGGAATTCACTTTTAGGAATTCAATTTCTGTGATATATTCCCAGGAAATACTGTTAACGTGGAATATTTGGCCAAATTCATTATTATGCCCAGCCGCCATTAAATCCGCCTGACCAAGTGAATAATTAGTCAAGTTTCTTGGTTTTCATTGTTGAAATTCAGTTATTTATAACGGAATAAACGCTATCGTTATCGATTCACAACTGAAAAAATTATCAGCAAGAAAGAGCGGGATTCGAACCCGGGACCTTAAACGTGAGTGCAGTGTAGAAAGAGAATACTCTGACATTCTGACCAGACGCCTTTACCACTAGACCACGAGCAATTGACAGCGAATCTGATCTTGCTGCACTAGATCTATTACTTAGTTTATTAAGGTTTTATACCTCCGCTCCATACAAATCCTATACCTCCGTTCTGCTCTCTGTTTTTTTGATATCCTAGGTAGGATTCTTGCCAAAACGAGGATTACTAGGCATATTAGCTAATATAGCCGAATATTTTGCGGTGTTGAAATTTGCGTGCATTTCGCGCGTCATGAAATTTGCGCAAAGATGACAACAAGCAAATATATTTGTTTATGCATTCTCTTGCCCATGAGTCTGGCATGTTGGCAAAATTAAAAACTTGGCTGAGCGCGAAAAATTAATTGCGTGAAAATTTCCACTTTTACGGTACAGTTCACTTCTATGAAATATTATAATTTGTTCTAATTTGGGAAGGCGGGGGGGGGGGGGGATTTATTTTAAAACTCCTCTTTGACTATTAACACTACTCAATTCTTTTGTAGATGTTCTCCTACATGATGGGGTAATATCAAAGAAACAAATCAGCAGCCCTGTTCACGTTACCAAGGACGAGCTGAAGTGTGTTCACACCGAGGAGTACATCGAGAAGTTCTTTGAAGGCAAAACGAGTGTAACAGAACAACGCGTCACTGGTTTCACATGGAGTGAGGGGTTGTTGTCAAGATGTCGGTATGAAACAGGTACAGAGGAATAATCTCCTCCTTATATGTTTTTATGGCTTGGATGATCTCTAAAGAATTTTTAAAATTGAGTATTTTTATGCCTCCGCCCACCGAAGGTAGTGCCGGAGGCATTTTGTTTTCGGGTTGTCCGTCTGTCCGTACGTACGTCTGTACATCCACTTTCTTATTCTTGCGATAACTAAAGAACCACATGAGGTATGAAGTTCAAACTTGGTGGTAGTATGTATCACCATAGGAAGATGATCTGATTAGATTTTGGGGTACGTAGGTCAAAGGTCAAGGTCACAGAGGCCAATTTCTGGAATTTCAGATGTTAGCCACGTTCTAGCGAGAACTAAAAAACCATTTCTGAGGTATGAAATTCAAACTTAGTGCTAGTATGTAACACCATAAGAAGACAATATGAGTAGATTTTGGGATATGTAGGTCAAAGGTCAAGGTCACAGAGTCCAATTTCAGAAATTTCAGAAATTGCAGGTGTTAGCCTTGTTGGGTGATATCTCAAGAACCATATGAGGTATGAACTTCAAACTTGGTACTAGTATGTATCACCATAGAAAGACGATCTGATTAGATTTTGGTATACGTAGGTCAAAGGACATGGTCAATTCTGAAATTGCAGGTGTTAGCCTTGTCGACACGATATCTCAAGAACCATTTGAGGTATGAACTTTACACTTGGTGTTAGTATGTATCACCATAGAAAGACGATCTGATTAGATTTTGGTATACGTAGGTCAAAGGTCATAGAGGTCAATTCTGAAATTGCAGGTTTTAGCGTTAATGTGATATCTCAAGAACCATTTGATCCATTAAATTCAAACTTGGAACTAGTATGCATCATCATAATGAGATGAACTGATAAGATTTTTGTTCACATAGGTCAAAGGTGACAGGTCATTATACAGGTGTATGTTAAATTAATGTTCTTTTACCTGTGTTATCCCCATATCTCAACTATTTGGTATTCATGACTAGTGGAGATAAAGTGATCAGACTTTTGGATTATAAGGTGTAAGGTCAAATGTCAAAGAGGTCAATTAACATGTAATTAGAGGCTTTTTATTCTGGTTATCACAATATTTCAAGAACAGTTTGAGCCATCAACTGAATTTTATAAGCCTTTTGTTATACCATATCTCAACTATCTTGTATTCATGACTAGGAGGAGATACCTATAAAGTGATTTGACTTTTGGATTATAAGATGTAAGGTCAAGTGTCAAAGAGGTCAATTAACATGTAATTAGGCTTTTTATCCTGGTTCAATCAAAATTTAAAACAAGTCAACATGAATGTGTGATATATTTCAGATCTGGCAAGGGCGCGCAGTCGAGAATCATCTAGTTTTCTTTATGTGAATTGTGCAAAATTGAATCTATATAACCACCCAAATTTTGCTATGAATCTAAAGCAGTTGTTTGGGTTTCCCAGATAGTAACCCAATTAAAATTTCTGTGATATTCCTTATTAGGTTTATACTTGAAGAGAATTTTCTTCAAAACCTTTTTATTACAAGGCAAACTTAGCACTTTAAAGTACCAATAACATTTTTAGAAGAAAAGTCATAAACAGAATTCATCTGACAAAGCATTATAATTATATGTGTGGGTTTATAATGTTTTTTTACGTGATTGCTGATAAAGCAAAGTGACCGGCACATGTAAAACTGAAACCAGGAGATATTTGGATTTACATGTATGTCCTGTCCAACCTACTTTTTGAGAGAAGATTAATGCCTTACTTTAAAGGATGTAGAGCATTTGTTGGAATCTGGAACCTTCATCTTCAGGTTCCAAGATCATTGTAACCACTGCACCATATAAAAGCCTCCTTCATCTATGCAGTGGATGGATAGAGTGACATTTTATCAATCTCGCACAACAATTTTAGAGTGTCTCTTTTTCATGTTGCAGGTGGCACAATCCTGGCAGCTGAGCTGGCCCTCGGAAGAGGTTTGGTGTGCAATACAGGAGGGGGCACACACCATGCCTTCCCCAGTCATGGGGCAGGTTTCTGTCTTCTCAATGACATGGCAGTCGCTGCGAGACTGATGGTAGAGAGAGGGAAGGTTGACAGGGTACTCGTTGTGGACCTCGATGTCCATCAGGTGAGTTCTAGGTTTAGATTATCTTGGGGTCTTTTCTCACCGATACATATAGCTTGCCAGTAAGAAGATTTTTCATTGCTCATGTAGAATTTTTGACCAGTGTATGATGTTTGATACGTACAGCTTTAAGTCCTATCTGAGGGACTGGGTAATAGAGAATTGTCTTACCGTAGAGTACTAGTGCAACAGTTTGGTTTTTAAGCTGGGACCTACCAGTTTCAATTCCCTCAGTCTATCCTCAGACCCATCGACTCTCTCTCTCAAAAAAAATGGAGGCCTGCTGACAATTTTTCAAATTTACCCAGCTACTCTCAGTCCTTGATCTCTCTCTCTCAGATGACAATGGGAAAGTAAAGATAATACAAGACCAAAAATCCTTCTCATATAATTGCTGAACTTGCTATTTTACCCATTTCCTTTATCTCTTGTCATAGGGTGATGGCACAGCTCTTATCTTCCAGGAATACCCAAGTGTGTTCACCCTCTCAGTCCACTGTGGCAAGAACTACCCTGTCAAGAAGCAACAGAGCAACCTAGATGTCTCTGTAGATCCTGGAACAGGGGATGATGAATTCATGAGAATCATTCAAGACCACATACCCTCGGTCCTGAATAGTTTCCACCCAGGACTGGTTTTCTTCGATGCAGGTGTCGACCCTCACATGGATGATGCTCTCGGGCATTTGGAGTTGACTGATCAAGGTAAGAAAAATGCATTGAAACTGTTGTCTGTATTGGGAGTATGGTACGATTGATTTGCTCACATTTTCCACTCAATCTGCAAATCTTATTTGCATATTTCAGAACAGTTCAAAGTATTTGATGAGAATTATAAGGGCATTTTTAAGACTTCATTTACTCTATAAATTTTGATGTTAGGGCTTAACAGAAAGAGCAGTTTCCTCATATTGCTCATATACTTTTGACCAGTTATTTAGTTGTATTGTAGCAGAAATTATTTCGGTAATCAAAATTTGATAGACATGAAGATTTACTAGCAGGAACATGTGTGAAATAGCACATTTATCAGGTACATTGGTGTTCTCGCATTTTGGATAGAATTTTTTGTCAAGCAGAGCTGCACATTATTTTGGGTGATTTTAATCCATTGTTCTTGACCAATTACTCAAGATTCACAAAATATTTGATAAATTCTATGTTTTAAATCATGAAATTCTCTATTCCTTCTAGGTCTATTTAGGAGAGATCACTGGGTGATCAACGAGGTCATCAAGAGGGGAATTCCCTGTGTAACAGTCATAGGAGGGGGTTATGACAAAGATGTTGATAGGTTAGCTGCTAGACACTCCATTGTACATAGAGCTGCTAAGAAGGTGAGATAGTACAAGGAATATTGTACAGGGACGCACTCTAATGAGGGCCAAGGGCAAATGACCCTCTTTTAAGAAATAATCTTATATCATGCTCTAATGTTCCATTAGAGAATGACTGTCATGTTTTATCAAAAATCTTGCAGTGATCCACTTATTAAAGTGTTGAGCAAATTTTATGTTTTGGTTTATATTGGCATACGTGTTAGGTATATTTTTCTAATGTAAAGCCTCTCGCATACATGCGATAATATTTTACGAATTTGGATACGAATGGTAACGATGTGAAAATCCACGAATGTTTGCGATTGACTGCGATACTTACGGAACAGTTACGGAAAAGTTACGAATGTTTGCGATTTATATGCGATATAACCGGAAGTGACGTATTTTCCGCGCGTTTTCACAGCGTTTCACAATTCTACAGCAACTTTTCATGACATTCTCTCCACATTTTTCCTATTGTACACTGTTCACCATGGCTAATTCGCAGATATTCGTAATATTCGCACTAATTCGTATCAAATTCTTGGCTGTCAAGTCATTACGAAATATACGAATGAGTTACGATAGATACGAATGAAATACGAATATGTTACGTTACATTACGAATAGTTACGTTTCCTGAAATTTTTGAACATGTTGAAAAAATTCTGCGAAGCCTGCACTCGGCTGCGAATTCTTACGAACATTTACGAACGTTACGAACCTCTGCGAATGTTCATTACGAAATGCTGGGAAAATCTGCGATTTTTTTGTCGCAAAGAATCGTACCTTTTCGTAATGAACATTCTCAGATGTATGAGAGCTGCTTAAGGGCCATTTGTATCTATTATTTATGTAGTTAATGTATAGAGAAACAAGAATAGAATTTTTTTTTTTTCCTTTTTTTTTTGGGGGGGGGGGGGGATTATCTGTTTCATATCGCTGATCAGGAATTTGAATTCTTTATCATCTATACCTCTCTCCCATAATTAGTACAGCAGCATGTTAGGAGTATGAAGAACCTCATTTCTATTGATATTCTGCTTTATTCTTTAAAATGAGATATTCTGTACATCATGTTGTTATGTTGAAAATTATGCCACAAACATGCATATGTACAGTCAAACCTGTCTATAGCGGCCACCGAAGGGAAACGGAAAAAGTGGCCGCTATAGACAGGTGGCCGCTATAGACAGGTCGGCGGCCATTTTTATTTTTTTGCACATACACTGTTACACGCAACAAAGTTAGTGTACATGCATCCATATATATCACTTAGGAAAACAAGCTATAGATCAACAAATTTGACGTATGACATGTCATATGATATATAAATGTTAAAATAATATGCTTTGTTGTCAATAAATGAGAAAAACAATAGATATACGAGCAATCTGTCATGTCTGTGTAAAATGAATTTTCCCTCAAATTACCACGTACGTACCACCCGCGGTAGACTGCTTTTCTTGATTTTTATAGTCTAAAAACGATGTCTAATCATGCTTTTGCTTCCTGTCAAAAAATTACAATAATAAGTTTATCTTTTGAATAAAATCGTGCAATCAATTTTCATTCAATAAATATTTGCCTTTTGAATGGTTTAAAAGAAGTTTTAACTGTTTTTGAGAACAGGCGATAGAACTAGAAGGTGCTCGCTTGCATTCGTCGAAAGTGCGAACGTCGACAATGGCCTGGATCGCCGGTGGACGATTCGAGTCGAGTTTTCACGCCGTTTTTCAGCAGGACAATCTCTCGTACATGAAATCGTTATTATTGATCTTTAAAAAAATAATACTTGGGTAGTATTTTATTATTTTCACTTTCTAAAAAAAATCACTCGTTTATTATTTTTTTCAAAAGTTTTAACGCTTTAAATTTTTTTTTTTATAAATCTTTTAAAAATAAAAAATTATATTGCAGTGTACGAGCCTGCGCTATTGCGCAATAGCGATCAATATCAATGCAATGCCGACCGCTATAGCTTAGGAGAACAATACAACTAAAGTGCAGGGGATTGCAGCAGGATGGTGCGAACATTACGTAAACGAACAATACTACTAGTGCTTAATTCTTACTAAAAAGACTTTTAATCTCCAATTAGTCGGCAATGTGGTGAAACTATTAGATCTTCATGGCCATTGTAGAATCTAATCACGACGTTTGTGTGAGAGTGTGACTGAGCTAGGACTCGGTAAACACATCGCGCCTATGGCAAAAAACTACTTTTTTGTGCATGAAGCTACGGCTCGACTCGATAATAGTGGCCGCTATACGCGGTCAGATATTGTCCGAGGGATACATAATGGGTGGCCGCTGGCCGCGTTAGGCAGGTGACCGCTATATGCAGGTCTACAACACAGTAATTTCCTGCGGGGGATTTTTTGGTGGCCGCTATAAGCAGGTGGCCGCTATAGACAGGTGGCCGCTAAGACAGGTTTGACTGTAGTTATATAAGAAATCATACACATTATGAACTTGTCTCAATGAGACATTTTCCTTTTTATTTTCACATTTTAGGTATGGCAAGAAAGGAGTCTGTGATGTAGCAATGGTGATTGATTCAAGGACTTCAGTACCAGTTTACCAGAGCCTTGTTCAGGTGCTAAATAATGTTTGTGATATCTTCTATATTGAAGCTTATGACATTATCCTAAAGTTACATGTATATGTTTTGTTAAATCATCATGAAAAAAAGATTATTTTCATATGTATTTTGTACTTGAAAGGGAGAACTTTATGTTTATGTAAAGATATTTGTACTCTGTATGGAGAATACCCTCCGATGAAAATAGCACAATCATTAAGAAAATATTTAGGAAATTAAGATTAACATAATATTTTTTTATGGACTGAACTTCAGTTGATGCATGCAAGTGGGGGTGGTAGAAATATTTACAAGGTACTCCAGCACCACCTTCAGTGCATCGGCACTTCCGTTTGAACTTTGCAGTTTGATATGCAATGTTCCTTCCCAGCCTTCTTCAAGCAGCTGAAACAGGTGTGGTTTTCTTTGATCTTTTTCAATCTTTCTGACTGGGACATGGCCATACGCACTAAACAAGAAAAAGGAGAGGTACATAATTGACAATGGCCCGAACAGGGGCAAAAGCTAATGGAAGATCAATACCGTCCAGATGTGTAAGTCCAATTACATCTTCCATTGTAGCCATATGGACAGTTTGAATGTTAATCTTGTCCCTTGTGTACACTGATGGCATATAGATCTTATCAGTAGACAGCCATGTGTCTACAACTAAGCTCACCATAGATGTCTCAATGGAGTTATCCATCTTGTCTAACATGGTTAACCCAAGCTTTTGACGACTTTCCTTTAATAGTTTAGCTTTGAGCTGGTG
This sequence comes from Heliocidaris erythrogramma, assembly GCA_025617745.1. NCBI lineage: Eukaryota > Metazoa > Echinodermata > Echinoidea > Camarodonta > Echinometridae > Heliocidaris > Heliocidaris erythrogramma. The sequence continues at coordinate 19,816,627 of CM046867.1, forward strand.
AACTAACATCTTAGTACAGAAGGAGTGCATAGAGCCTGTATCTAACAAAGCATGGGTGTAAACAAAGTTGCCTCCCCTAGCAGCTGACAGGCACAATAGGAAGAATGCTCCTTCTGCTGACCCCTGTAAGCAATAATATCCAAGTATCCATGGGAAACTTGACTTGGCGATTGACTTGGTGGTTGACTTGTCGCCGATTCCTGTTGTTGACTCCTATTAGCAACATGTAGGAACTTCAATAGTGTGCTTTCTCCCACATCCCTGTAGCTTTGTTGGCTTTTGCACAACTATCACAGGACTCACCCACTCGCTATTGCTATTGCATAGGCATTCTCATCCTCATCCTCAACACCTGTAGCCAATTCAAGGGTATAGAACACATCTTGCACTGCCATCTCTGCACAATGCCACAGCAAACCCTTTTTATGTTCACTGTTCGCCACACCCTCCTCCCTGCAATGTACAGCTCAAAACTCGGCACCGCTGGAACATCAGTCTGAGCCATAATTATGACATCTGGTCACCACGAAAAGCACCTCTTCCCCTATTACCGCCATCACACCACCAAACCGACCAGTTCTTTGCAATTCAGGGTAATTTTGTTCTGGGTCTTGTGTCGGTCTTATTAGTGTGATTGAGGTATTAGGAAGATGGACAAGGAAAAAAGCCATCAATTGATAAATGTAAAAAAAAAAAAGGGCAAATTTCATTTTCTCTACATGTACAGGAATTCATTGCTACTGAATTGCCATTCACAATAATAGAATTCCATTTCTACTATATATGTAACCAAATTTCAAAAGAGTCACAGCAAAACTGAATTAAGTCAAAATCACATTTCGATGGAGAACAAGAAAAGTCCAGGCCGGTCCACTCTTTGATATCGTCTTCCCATCTTTTCTTCTGTCTTCCTCTTTTTCTTCCACCTTTCACTGTGCCTTGCAGGATGGTTTTTGCAAGACCCGAAGAACGTGAAGCATGCCATATCAGTTTTGCGCTTTTTCACGGTCGTGAGGAGTTCTTCGTATGGCCCAATTGCTTGGTAGATGATGGTGCGGACCGTCTCGTTGGTTATGTGGTCTTTATACAAGATGCCTAGTATTCGCCTCTGGAGGTCTGCTGTGAGGGTCCAGGAGTCCCAGGCAAACAGGTAGATGGATAGGACGAGTGATCTCAATCGTATCTTGGAACTGAGCAAGACCAGGAGTGGCAGGGAATCCAATCCGCACATACAACAGTTTGGTGGTGCTGTAATAAAAGAAAAGATTTTAAAAAATGAATTAGAATTTCAATGAAATAGAAATTCTTTTTTTTTTGTGAAAAGGCCATGGCCTGAATTCATGAATACTTCTGTAAGGGTAGTACAAGCAACGTACATGGCCTCATGTCCAATCATAAATGGCAATACAGGCTACGCTTATTTTAAACCATAGTTTAGACCATGGGTTTACCCTTCTTTGTGAATTGTGGCCAATGTGCTTCTTAACAAGGTGTCAAGCTTTTCATCATGAACTGAAATGGAAACTGTCCTAAAGTGAAATATGCCAGTGTTGCGAACACAACATGCACTGGTCTACATGATGGTAGAGGTACCTATTAAAAATATTCTAGTAATTTACACAGCAACGCCTTGTGTAAAACTAATGTGCAAACAAATCAGACAGGAACTAACAACTGCCTACAAAAAATTACTTATACTGACAAAAATCTCTATAGCTGCACTACAGAATCCCATAAATTATTCATCATAAGAATATAAAATGTAAAGTAAATCCATCCTTCATCAACAAATATTTCTTTCATCATTCATCAAGACAAATTTACAAAATCTATAGGAATGCAGATATAAATATCATAAATTTGTCAACCGGGGCATCGCTAGCGGCAAATGCGCCACCTCTGTTGGCAACAAAAGAAAGAGGGGGGGGGGGGGGAAGAGTGAGGGAAGAGGAAATATAGGGTAAAAAAGAAAGGAAGGGAAAGGAAAATAAACACTAAAAAGAAGGAAAGGAAGGGAAGAGAAAGAAGGAAAAACTGGTCAAATTTTTTTCTCGCTCGCTCAAGTCGCTCGCCAAAACATTGAGATGTTAATCTTTGGGCAAATGGCGTCCCTTCCCTTCCCTTCTCTGTTCACAAAGTTGGGGCAGCAAAACTTGACATTTTATCATAAAAACATTGTAGTTTTAACACTATGACTTACACCATTACGTTGTTTTATATGAATGTACTTGGTGCCTCCAGGAAGCTTTTGAAGAACACAAGACAAATTGTTTTGAGAGGCATTTTCAAAGTATTGACAAAAACATACTGGTGTCCCATGTTACATCCACAACCACCTTTTTTTTAGATTGCCAGCATTTCTACATGCATGATACCTTACAAAGCTAAATCCTATTAATGGGTACATTGTGTTATGGTGCTGACTTAATGAAGCAAAACTTTTAACAAAAGAATAAATAACTTCCCTGAGTTTATCATGAATGTTGTGGGTGTAACGGTTTCCAATCAAATGTCACAAGTTGTGGATGAACGGGACACCAAAGAATATCTGCAACTTTCATCAATAACTCTTGAAGTCAGTATACTCTCATTGCAGTTGTTGTTGCATTGAATTAAATAGAGAGCCTAAAGTAACCAGGCAAATATTTATCATCAAGAGCATTATGGATGTCTCAAAATAAGACTTTGCGGATGTAACACAGACACAATGTCCGGTTACATCCACACGCTGGTTTTTCATAATTATTTCCAAAATACATTGTGGAACAACATGTTTATGATTCTCAGATGCTTTTTATTTTCACCAGAGATAGAATGGCCAAGTAAGAAAATTCTAACTAGACTTTTTCATCAAATTACAGGGGATTAAAGAAATAATGCCTCAAAAGGTGCCCAACTATGTGAACAGACCCATATCCACATATTGAAGAAGAAAGGTTCCAGGATAATTATATAACTTATGTAAGTAAACTTCTGTAATTTTCACCTAAAAAAAAGTTCAAACAAATTTTGTTTGACTCGCTTCACTCTCTGAAGTAAACATGGAAGGTGACGAAAGAGGATATTTACCTGTAGGTGAGTGTAGATCTATTTGCATGTTTCTAGCATGACTGTGTCTGCTCCATCATCAATTTGATCAAATAAGAGATGTCACGCATCTGAAAGCAAAATAGAATGACTAGTCAAATGTATCCATAACAGACTATCAAACCGTTTTCTTAGGCGAGTATATGGATCTGAATGAAAGACTGAAAATAAGAGTTTGTAGATATCTACTGAATCATATACATGTACCTGTGAACAGCCCACACCTCCCTGCCCTATATATATCCACTTATCCAGGAAAGTATTAAAATGCATTTTAAAAATAAAATTCACTAGTATGAAGGGGTAGGTCCATATAACTGAAGTTTGCCATTGGATTTCTCCAAAAATAATATGCATGGAATAGCACTAACCAAGATAAAATATTTATTCATGCTTATGCCCAACATACATTGCGAGCTGAGTTAGCTACATGGCTCGCCGACGGGTACGGGTACGGGTACGGGCGCGGTACGACCGTATACCGTTGCACTGTACAAGTAACTATCCCGACAGCTCAGCTAGCTAAAAGCTGGTATATCACTGGCGCCTAGCGCCTGTAAGTGGATGTTGGGTATAATGTATAAACGGGCTTACCATAGATACTATGTATCTCTCTACATGTACGAAACACACATAGCGTATTGCCAATGTCTCACAACGAACGCATGAGGACGCTAGACCAAATACTGTTTGAAACGTAGATCTGCCGTTATTTCAGCCAGAATTTTGATTTCAAACCCACATTTATTTTCTTTTTTAAAAATAGTAAATGAGCTCCAATTTCTATCTTACTTTCACTTGTTGCTAAGTATAGTTCTAACAGTAGGATTATATATCATTGGACCACTTTCACGCTGAATTTGTCAAATTTTGCAAAGCTACACAATGCCTTAAATCACAGCGGGGAATTATTTTTTCTTAATCTTGAGAAGGTCTGCTTCAGAGGCGATCAATATTGCTGTAGAATCAGCACTTTACTTCACTAGGATTTTCCCATTGTTTTTCCATAGGAAGCAGTAGCCTACCTCCTTTCTCGCTATGCTAGCTTTGTAGAGAAGTTGTTTTGAAGTGGGCAATAAGTTCTCATTTATATATATGCTCTGTTCGGACCACAGACCAAGCTCAAGGTCTTTTACTTTCATGTCTTTTAGGCCCTTATGTAGTTTGCACACTTTGTCCCGTGCCTTTGTTGTGCCAGAACGCACAAGGCCTGCTACTCCTCGGTTTTCTCTCTGAATCTCCTCCCTCTGTTTCCAAACTAATGTTAGGGCTAAGACGATGGGATATGTCAATATGTTGGCCAGTAATGCTGCTATCAATCTTTTTGATGATGGCCAGAACGATGTCCTCGACATTTTCCCCAGGGGTTTCAGGAATTCCAGCGATCTCTATATTCTGACCTCTCAGCTTCTGTTCCAAGTACTGGACATTTGACTCCAACTTTAATAGATAGTTTAGATTGGGGACTTCAGAAGATTCTTCACTCCATTCTGTAATCTCTGGAATTCTCTCTTGTAGCGACCATGCTTGCCACATGCATAACACTTTGTTGGTACCCTACAATTCTTCTTCAGATGGCCGTTTTGATTACAATTATAGCAATGTAATTCCTCATGTTTACTTGGATTCTGCCTCATTAGAGCCTGAACCACTTCACTTAGTGCCTCTTTCAATTGAGGTATATCCTCTCTCATTGACAGCCTTGCACTCAGACTGCAGGTCCTATGCAGTCTCGCTTGAAATGTCCTGTGTCATTACAATTCCAGAACTTGAGAGACTCTTTCCTTGGGTGTGGCGGTCCCCTTAGCTTGGATTGCAGAAATGAGAGCAATGATTATATCTGTGCCTGCTGCGTGGCAATTTGCTCTTCTTGTTTCTTTATCATTTTGCTGATGTCTCCCTCCACTGTTGCTTCTCTCATTACTGCTTCCCTCTTGTTCTTCATCTTATCCTGCCCCATAATCTTAATGAGATGATCTCTAGTGTTGAAGAAGGATAGGTGAGGTTTTTCGCTTATTAACCTCCTCAATTCCATCCGCATGCCTCGGCCAAACGATCCTTCAGCTGTGTTTCTCTCGTATGCTTGAGGGAAGGGTCGAGAAGGATCCTCCTATTGCATATCCTGACGAGCTCTAAGGATAGGGCACTATATCCTCACCATCTGCCTGGCTATATCTGTAAAACTTATTCTGCAGTTGCGGCAAGTTACCACTGTCCCCCAAAACCTTAGACAACACCAGAAAAATCTTATTGGGGCACCTCTTAACATCCTCTCCTCTGCCAAGGATTTCCCTATGGGCCTTTCCAGATAGGTGTTCCGTTAGGAATGTTGCGTGCTCATGCTCCTGTAGACTCTTAGAAGCCATGACCATCTACGCATCTTCAATCCAGTCTTCAGGCAGAGGGATCGCTTGCCTTTTCAGGCCGTCCACCAAACTTCTCTAACTTCCGCCCTAACGAAGTATAGATATAAGGATATGTCCAACAGCCTCCTTGCATGTCCTGCGTGCTCCTATGTGCTTGGAAAGAAACGTGCAGATCATGTGTGCGATGCAAGGATTTTCTACGAAATCCGTCGCAGACCACATGCAAGGAGGTGCATGACCGGTTGTGATCCATCTTCAAAGGGTCTGCAGGCCAAATAATAATAATAATAATACCACTGTTCTTGTATAGCGCATATCACATTATAATATAACGTCCCTATGCGCTTCCAAAGGGTTTTGGATATTATTACCCTGGCTTTAGCTCCGGCAGCCATAATCAGCGCACAGTGCATTTCAAGTAATAAATCCTGCCAGGTACCCATTTACTACACTTGGTGGAGAGTGGCAAATGTGGATTAATGTCTTGCCAAAAGACGCAAGTGCCAGGCTGAGATTCGAACCCTCAACCCTTGGATTGAGAGTCAAGTGAATGAACCACTATACCACGACACCTCCAAATGATCTCTAATGCTGTACAAAGAAAGAAATATGATACCAGTAAATTAGCATGGTTAGGATATTGTAGGCTGTGGATGAAATGACCCTTTGTTGCCAATATGACCTTGATACATGTATATCGATATAACATGAGAAATATGTTTGTTCTCTATTCACATTTTTTGTTCGTGTACAGACGCATAAGTCGTAATTCAGATTCATAAAAAAACATTGAAAATCATGATTTTGATGCAGTTTCGTGAATTTTGACAAATTAGGCGTCTTTACATGTACTAAATATGACAAGAATGGAAAAGAGTATACACACACAAGCCCTGCATTGCATTATGAAACACAAAGTTATTTTTCTTGTACCGACTGCAATAACAACCATAATGTTATCATGAAAACATAATCAATAATTTTTCAAAAATAACCAATTACATGTACAATGTTGGTGAGAAAATTCTGCATATTTTATTTTTTGAATGAACAGATGTTATCAAATATTTCTTGAGTTATAAGAAAACATGTTAGGGGGAACTTACTGTTTTTGTTGAGTATATATTACTAGTGATTGCACTTACATGGCATTCTTGAAAAATGTAGATCCATCATTCTGATATCTGAGAGAACAGAGAGGTTTAAACATTCTCAGAGGTTATTATCTATGTACTGTTCATAAACTTCTTGGGTAATAATGACAGGAGTAACAAATGATTATGAAATGGGATGCTGTCTTGTCTGTCTGTTGGATATACACAGAGATGCCAACCCTCCCGATTTCATCGGGAGGCTCCCGAAAATTCACCCCAAATCCCGCCCTCACGATCACCAACTTTATCCTCCCGAAATTACGATATTTTTGCACTAATCACTGATCAGAATATGAGAAATATCGTCTGCTACTTTTAGCGTGTAGTAACTCCATAGCATTCACTGCTACCAAATTCTACGTAAAAGGTAAAGAAAAATAAGGAGCAGCGAAAGATCTCGTGCGATCATGCATAGAAATTGGTGCATGGGATGCAGCTGTATGCATGCGATACGCTCACTGTGGCCGGGCCCGGCGACATTAAGAAGATCATGGATTCTATACTCAACATGATCAATCCATTTGATGCCTCTCTTGAGAGAGAAAAGCTCTACAACATCACATCTGGGCAAATAGCGCCACAATCTGTGCTTCAAGACTTGCGCAGATAGCTGGTGATGATTTTTTGAAATGACTCTGAGTCAATATACTCATCAAACTCTTGAGATGGAAATGATGCCTGCATGTCCACGGCAAGTTGATTTGCTTGAGCTTGATCTTCTTCTGAAAGGGTCTCACTGAAGGCTTGCCAACGCAAATGATGAAGGGCCTCACATACAAGCTTGTGAGTCCTAAGACTTCTGTTGTAGTGATGGCCACTTAAGACTCCTTTCAAGGACCCAGCAGCAACAACTTCTGATTCAATAACACTATCCTGGAATCCGGCATCCCCAAACCTCCGTCCTATGCATGCAAGATAAGCCATTGCAGTGTGAAATTCGCCCATGCGAAGAACATGTCTGTTCCTAAATGTGTCATTTTTCCATGTGATTTCCTGGGCTTTTGCATAAAAAGCTTGATCGAAGACTACTACGATCCTATTTAACCCCAACTGGTCAGCAATCGCAACACTGCGACAAAGGATTGTGTAGACGTAATTCATTTCGGTTGGGCTGGCATCTATGACAGGTAAATATCCAATCTTGTTAGCGGCGGAATGTCACATCTATGAAGTAAAGTGTTAAAACCACTCCAACTTGGTAATACATGCGTACTTGGAAGCTTTTTAAAGAAGTAAGCACTATCCAGTCTTTTTGAGTTTTGTTGGACATGGATATGGTCTTCTAACTCAATATGGATGTGTTGCTCAATGCTTGGACCTCTCCTCTGTCCTCCACTGTAGTATTCAGTGTTTGCTGCTGGTGGCTGTATGGACCTCTTACATGTTCTTATAATAATAAATAATAATAATATAGACACTTATAATGCGCAAAAACATATCCACCCAAAGGGTGCTCAAGGCGCTTACAATTCAATTGCATATAAACTTAACCTAAAATACAATTACAATGATAACATTAACATTCTTTCCACAGAGCTACACACACTTCCAGTGCGAAAGGCAGTTTCTACCGATGGCCTCTGCAAAATTATGCCATTTGTGTTATGTGTTGTTCCCTTGCCCGAGAGCGTCTCCTCTCCAAAGTCGTTGTTATCCCACACAAGAGTATTATGTACGAATGGCACAATGTTTGGGGGAATAAAAATCTCGCCGCGTTGAATTTGGAGTTGAGCGAGGGCAGTGTCATGCTCGAGGACTGGAGTATTTGAAATGCAGTGCCCTAATCCATTCAGTAGCCCAATGAGTTGTGCTGAGCCAGTGAGGTGTCTCATAGACATAGCCAAGGCTGAGTGCTTTGGCATAATATTCCTTCCTCTGGAAGCAAGATTCATTATGTCTTGACATATTGAAACAATCTTACTTTTCTTTGAGTCATGTACAAGCACCCTTGAATCATCTACAGGGAGTTCAGTAGTTACACCAACTGTCCATGCCATGAAATTATACAATGCATCTGGTATTATAGTTGAAACTTTTGCCCCCATCATTGCCAGATCTGAAAAGTATTCCACTTTTTACTTTTAAATTTTCAAGTACTTCATAATCTAATAAGATCATACATCAATCAATCAATCAATCAAGCTTTAATTTGATTTATTACATCTTATAAGTTAGAGAATGGGACTATTTTTATGAAGGACCTCTAGACTATGACCTTTGACCCCATGACTATATATATGACCTAAAACTTCTTGTGACTTATGAACAACTTTACGAACAACTGGTGATACTTTCTCGTGCTCTATGAGATATCTAAAATTTTCCCTCTCATTTCAACAAAGTGTGACTGAATCCCCCCCCCCCAAAAAAAAACACCCATTAATTTTGACAAATACTAACTACTGAAGTGGGGCTTGTTTAACAGCAAGAATTCTTATCCACAAAGATTGGATTTCAATTACTTTATCTGATGGAAATAAAAAAAATGATTGAGAATCTGATTGGTGATTAGCACAAAAAAATGGGTACCGGTCATGCAAAAAGGCATTTGTAACTTTACGAACAGCTTTATATTAAACACAACCAACATATTTTTTTCTCTTCTAAATTTTAATGTATATGATATACAAAATCATACCTGTTCCCAACATCTTATGAGGAGACTGATGACATCACCCACTTATTATTTCTTCTGTATTTTATTATATTAAATACACAATATTTCAAATTTTACAGATTTCACAAAGAGGAAGCACTTGATTGCATCAAAATAGGACCTAACAATGGCAATTACACACGTTCAGGAATCGTGTTTCACATTATAATGATGGAAAAAATGAAATATTTCATATTTCATATAATAAAATACAAAAGAAATAGTGAGTGGGTGATGTCATCGGTCCCCTCATATGCCTAATGACCAGGATGTGCATATAACTGCTATGCGCAAAAATATCAAAATGTCATAACTTTCTTATTTTACATCTCATTTTGATGAAAATTTCAGTGTTATGCTTGTTAGAATTCATTCATTTCATTTCATTTCATTTATTTTTCCATTTTCAACAGAATATAACAACGTAATTACATCATAATTTCATGAACCATTTTTCAACAAAATATACCGTTATTACATCATAAATAATATCATGAACCATTTTCAACAATATAAAGACAAACGTAAATACATCCTTAATAATATCATGAACGAAATGCATGTAATAACAATAATTTTCATTCAGTGTAATTTTCAAAGATAATTATAACTATAAACAAATGCTGAAAATGGAAGGGAATGCTAAAAAGCAAAGCTTGTATTTTGCAAACCCCTCAACAAAATTTCTTTAAAATTTATATAGCAAGTATATAAATAAATAAATAAAATTATAGCAGAATGCAGAATGCAGAATTAACAGAGAATTTACCATAAGTCATGGGGATGATGATGATTCCATCTAAAAGTTATAAGTTTCAATCAGTCAATTTCCTACCAAGAATCAATTTGATTCCCGGTAGGAAACCAAAAGAAAAGTCTTTAGTTGTTTCTTGAATGAGTGTGAACTGGGAGCATCTTTAATATTCGAATTAAGATCATTCCAAAATTTTGGTCCGGTGAAAGTAAATATAGATTTTGTGAAGATAGTTCTAGTAAGGGGTAAATGAAATTCATTTGATTGTCGTGTGGAGTATTTATGAATAGCCATATTCTTACAGAATATATCACTGAATAGTGCAGGTAACAAGTTATTATTTAATTTATACATGATTTGGTGTTTGGTGTATTTTCAACTTATTTAATTCATCTAAAACAAACTTTTCTTTGACAGGAGAAAAAAGAAAACAACCTTTCGACACACCCTTAGTGTCGTCATATCAGGGTAAAAAATAAAGAAATACAAGGAGCTAGGACCAACAAAATTACCTTGTTATAAGAGGGTTTTGTTATATCCGATCTATTTATAACGAGGTTCCACTGTAATACCAATAGCAAATTGTCCGTATGTAGATAACAATTCATAGGAAACTATAAAATTTTGAGTCCATAAAGATTATAGATTAATTTGCACCAAATACCAAAACTATCCACTGGTTTAGATTTTTTCAGTCTTTCAGTCTCTACATATCTCTTGTCAACACCTTCAGAACACTCCCAAACATGGTAAACAACGCACTGCCATTGTTGAGTCCACTGGACATAAAAACATAACTTTCCCTTAGAGAAAATTTCACTTTAAGTGGATTGTGGGGTTAAACAAACAATACATAAATATATAAACTAAAGGATTACTTGGGGAGAACCACAACTTAGGCAAAGTTGACAGTATGTTATCACATTTCATCACAACCTGCATGCAACCTAAAAAAAACCTAAAATGAACAAAGCTATTACAAGTGTTGTTCAACAATTAGTTTATTTCAAAGAGTCCAAAAATGCAATTTATATCATATTTGCACATTCCATGACAGTTCTTTCAACAATAACCCCTTCAAAAATACACCTACAATAACTACAAAAGGGCTAAGGAATTTGCAAAAACCAAAAGCATGAACAATTGAATACCACGTACACTCTTTAACATTGAAAAAAAATACTGCAATGGACTTGAGGAACCTCTTATAACAAGGTCCTTGGGACCATTAACATTACCTTATGTAGGGGGTGTGACTGCATGTACATGAGAAAAGTCTGAAATAATCAGAAATGCCTTAGCGTTTTCAATGCATTCAAGGTTATAAAGTGGGTTCAGTGAATAGCAAAAAGACTGAATAGCAAAAAGTGTGAAATGGAGAAAAATCTAAACATCACAGGTTATAGTATATAAGGTTTTTGTTATGTCCGACCTTATCGGGGGGGGGGGGGGGCAACTGTCATTGAATGGTGGACACCATGCTCTACATAGACTTTCAAGAAGAACCCTAAACATGTAATCATCCTTTGATCTTCCCCCACCCTTAACAAGCAATTGGTCATGTTTTGCCCACCCTAAACAAATAAAATATATACCCTAAATCTGTATCAAAATGTGCCATTTCTCAATCATTAAAATATACACAACCTCAATGCGTAAAAATATTGATGATGTTGAAAAGCATACCCTTTTTTTTCTCTCCAAATTTTGATGCCCTTTCAACTGTACGCGCATACATCGCCCATCAGTGAAAAACAACCCTTTTTAGTTTTACATGTTTTTTTGTACGAGCATGGTGTCCACCTTTCAATGGCAGTGCCCCCCCCCCCGGAACTTTTAGAACAAGTTCTACTGTACTTACAAGATCTTTGAAACCAGGACATTTGGTTTGTTTTATTGATTAATCTTGTTAATATCACTTGTCAACAAACAACAAAGGAAATTATTTCACTGGGACAAAAAAAATAAATCTTTATCGAGTATTATGTACAAAATGATCATATCTCATAAAATTAAAATGAATCAGGTTTTCACTCTTATATGGCCAATGTGGTAAAATTAACATTTGTTGGCATGGGGGTAAGGATAAAAGAAATATTCAGCACATACATGTATGATGTACATGTAGTTACAAGTCAACATGATTGCATTCCAGAGAAGCTTCCTCAATAGGTCTGTCAAAAGTTGACAGGAACAGCTTCTAAATATGTGTGAAACTTGACAAGTGCTACATGTAGGTGTTGAGAAGAAGCTAATTTTCATCTCTTATAACTAACATAATTTAACAACATTCATGAGTGATGAATGATCAAATTTTGGTTGTGCAAACCAGATGAATGTTCAATTTCATCGGTATAATTGTGGTGGCACGTACAAAAAAGTAGTTTCATATATATAGGTGATTTCAAAACAGTATGGCTTAGAAAAGACGGCCATAGAGTCTGATAGAGATAACACTAAATTTAACGTGTGCGATAAAGCGTTCATTGTAATTCTGGGTAATCCTGTATGCTGCTCACACATAATTCTGGAATAAGCAAAGGCAGAACATTCCTCATTCCAGGTGCTAGTTCCTGCATTGACTATGAAAGATGACCCAGATTTGCAATGAATGCTATTTGGCACATACACTCATTTGCATTTAGAGCTGTCTCTGTGACCGTCTTTTCCAACACATTTAGTTTCAAAATCGCCATAAATTAGAAACTATTTTTGAAAAGAATGCAATAAAAACACAAATTACAGACACCTGTTCCTCTAAAATAATACCCATAAAATCGTACTAATCTGCAATGTATTACCAAAATCTGATTATCATTCATGTACATGTACTAAAATGTTAAAAGTAAAAAAAAAAAAAAATATTCAACACCTAGTAAAAAATAGTGTTTATCTACAGTATAGGCCTATATATGTATATATTATTTGAAAGTTCCAACATGTAGATAATACGATGCCAGTTCATATTGCTAGTTCCTCCATCACTGGCACCTGCTCTCCATCTGCACCTTCCCTGAACCCAACATAGCGCCCATTATCAGCAGGAAACGTCTGGCGAATAGTTTTCAGCACACCTTTTCCCAGGATTCCATGTGTCCAGTACGTGAACATGCGGTATGCTGCATAGCGATATGATCTGCATTTTAAAAAAAAGAAAAAAAGAAAGAGGCAAATATAAGCTATTGTTATTTTAATCCCAATAAATCCCCAAATTTTTAGATCTGTATCAGGTCACTGATAATAAATGATAATTTAACTGCCTTGAGCACCTTTATGGTGGTGAGTGCGCATTATAAACCGACTTTATTATTATTATTATTATTAAACTGCTCAGGTCAGTGGCTGAATGTCCTTCAAAATTCAATAGCCTAAACAGCTAGTGACACTGGACTTTTTTTTTAAGAGTGAGACAAACTTTGTACTTAGCAGAAGTTTTTGGTGGTAGTGCAGTTCTGCAGCACCAGGCTGATATCCTGATGAGTGCAGCACTACAGTGAACACCGGATAAAGCACTGCTGGTGCATGCACAGCGTCTGTGCATGCATGTGTCGGAGTCCAAGGACCAAGGTGTGTGCTTTTCAAACTATAGCCTTTGTCATTGATTTGTTGTTCCGTCAATGTCGGGATTCAACCGAGACTGATAAATCTGCCTCCTTTTTCACATTTGTGGTTACGGCGACCTAAACACTTCCGACATATATGGTCTTCAAATAATACTGCTTGTTATACACTGATACAGGAGAGGCAGTACGATGACGTCAATGTCAGAAGTATTTGTGATTTATTCCGGAACCACAGACTGCACAGCCACAGTTCACACAAAGTCTCACAGAAGGCACATTTATTGGTCTAGATTTTGCCCTGTGTGAATTTAAGTGGCACTGTGATTTAATTATGTATATGTATTACTAACATTGTCTCAATAGATCTTATATTGCAAAGAAAGACCCCAATGGTCGATATTTCGATATTATCGAAAATATGCAATATCAAAAACATATCAAATTCACGATTTTAATCTCATGAATAATTCCATATATCGCGTATGACACGATATGACGAAAATATCGTCGATATTGACAAATATGTCATGATTTATTAACCAAATATGCACTATAAATGGTATCCATTTCACTAGCGGTTCTTTTGACCACTTTCTGAAAACAACAAAACAGGCATGCGCCAGTCTCAGCCCTAAAACTAGATCTAGATCTAATTTTAGTAACCAGAGAGCCAGTTTCCGACTAGGCGATATATCATGTTATCGGCGATATTTAGGTGACGATAATCGCCTTATGTTCAAATCAAATATCGACCAGCACTACCCCAATGTCAAGAGAGTGCCAAATATTAAATATTATTAGTACTAGATCTAGTAGTAGTAATCGACCTTACACATTCTCAAGTATCTGTGGCAGTCGTCTTCTCGCACGCCCTCCACAATCCAAACGGGCGACTAAGGCTGTCCTCAAAACTGCTCGATGCATGCATACTGGCTGAAAATCTGCATGGTCTATGACACAATTCACGTCGTCGTTGTTTATGAACTGTCCACAGTTCCCAACTTCATTACAACAGACACACTGAATCGGTGAGTCGAGAGGCTCACAATTACCACAGGTGCACCAATCTCGATTGTTCATGCGGTCCGGCGGGTTCGGGGGAGCTGGCCGATCGTCACCGCTGTCGGTCCCGTCTCCATCGCTCTCCTCGGCTGCTGCTGGAGCTTCACGCATGCGACGCAGTTCCTGCTTAGAAAAGACAGGCTCGTAAGCATATGCCGTCAGTCCTTTCGAACCATCCATGATTGAGTTTACTTTATGATCCCGAGTAAATCACAATTTTGAAAACCGTACGAAAACTAGAAATAGAACGATGTGAAGACTGAAATTACTGTGCACAGCCAGCTGTCAGTAATCGAATCTAACCAGCGTTGTTTACTGGTACGGTATACGGTACCGGTACGTACATGCATGAAATCGCGATATACATATGTACATGGATCTTTGTACATATGTGTAGTGAACGCCACGTAAAGTTTGTAAATCGAGACTACGTGCAATGTTGCACAGGCGAAACTGCCCGTTACCAATTTAAAACTAGAAGTTATGTTGGGATAAATTTTCTTTATTTTGACCTCTGAAATTATACACCGCCACAAAAAAATATTTGATGACTTATCATATATATAAAATGCTTTTTGAGCCTCAAGTATTGGCTATTTTAGCACAAGATTACCAAGTATAAATAAGGGAATTGGCGATGCGGATTGACCAATCAGAGACGGATTCTTTCTACTCCGCAAAAACGTCACACCCCCGCGATTGGCGGCGGCAAGATCGAAACGATGGCTGCACGCACAGACGTGAATTCGTCCACCGAAAGCTCTAAAATTCTCAGATATTTCTCCCTTTTCAAAAATCGTATAAGGGTGTCTCCTGGACCAATGTAGGCAGTAATAAACGCCCACTAAAGTGGATAATATTCATGTTTTGGGTTTATTTCCCCTTTAAATTCGTTCGCTATCCTCATATTATCATGACATAACTCCCCTTGGATATTAATAACATTCTTTTTAATATTCTTTTGTTTGTTTTTACAACCTAAATCTTTCAGATTCTTCCACAACTTTTTAGAATCATTTTTATGCTCATCAATTTGATTTTGGAAGTATTCATCTTTAGCCTGTCTCACTTTTCTTTGCACCAAATTACGTAAAAGTTTATATTTCTTTTCTAATTCTAAATTACCACAATCCTTTTTCATTCTTTTAAAAGCTATATTTCTTTGTCTTATTAACGAAATAATTTCAGCATTCATCCACTTATCGGTTCTTTGCTTAATTCTTACTTGTTTTACGCACATTACACAGTTCATCGTCAGTTTCTGACATTTGTTCTATTTCCTCGATTGTCATTGCATTGGGCGTAGCCTCCCTAGCAACTAACCTTACATACTCTTCAGTACTTTTGTCTGTGGAAGATTGTTCCTTTGCTCATTGTTAGTCTAGAAAGCGCATCTGTGATATTTGTTGTCCCTGTGCGATAGACTGTCTTGAACGTGTAGGGCATGAGTTTCATTACCCATCGTTCGATCCGGGCATTTGGTTTGGATTTAGGACCATACAAGACTTCTAGTGGCTTGTGGTCAGTGATTAGCTCAAAATCAATACCATAAAGGTAAATGTGAAATTTCTCACATGCCCACACAACAGCTAACGTCTCCTTTTCAATAGCTGAATACCTAGTCTCAACATCCGTTAGTGTGTCCTACTGGCATAGCTTATAACTCTGGTTTGTCCATCGTGGTGTTGTAGTAACACTGCTCCTAGCCCTACATTGCTAGCATCTGTGATAAGCTGCGTAATTCGCTCTGCATCTAAAGCGATAATATCCTAGCGTTTCCGCATTAGTTAGGCATTGTTTCAATTTGTCGAAACTCTCTTGCTGTGTCTTGCCCCACACAAAAATTGTGTTTGCGTGCACTAGCTTCCTCAGTGGCTCTGAAATAGTAGCCAAATTTGGAATGTATCCGGCGTTTGCCAAGCACCTTTCGCAACCTCTCGTTATGCTCTTTCTTTGTCTTTCCATGTACCACAATATCATCAGATATGTGTTGCACACCCTCACAATCACTCAGAACTTTTGAGATTACCCTCTGGTATTTCTCTGGGGCGGCACTAATGCCAAACATCAGACGCTTGTATCTGTATAGCCCCTTGTGAGTCACAAACGTTGTTATCTTTCTACTTTCTTCGTCTAGTTCAATTTGATGATAGCCGTATTTGAGATCTAGTTTGCTAAACACCTCACTCCCATTCATGTCATACAAAATCTCCTCAACAGTGGGGATTGGGTGCCTTTCCCTGACTATGGCCTTGTTTGCCTGGTGCATATCTACACACAACCTAATGTCCCCATTTGGTTTTGGTACTGAAATGACTGGGCTTACTCATGGAGTGGGCTCTTCTACCTTCTCAATTATGTCTGATTGTTCTAGTTCGTCCAGTTTGTCGCTCACCTTTTGTCTCATACTGTATGGTATTCTATACATACGTTGGGCTACAGGGGTCACTGTCTCGTCTACATGCAATTCTAGTTTGTAGTCTGCCAATTTACCTATGCCCTCAGAACATTCTGGGAACTCATCATGTATTCCCTCTATGAAATTGATACCAATTTGCAATACTCCTAGCTGAGTTGCTGTGTGTTTGCTCGACAGTGCTGGTCCATTTCCTTTCAGCACATAGACATCTGCCTCTATTGGCTCTTTTCTTGATATTGCTATTTTTGGAAGAGGTTCATCGTGGTGAAGAATAATTGAAGAGAGTTAATCAGTTGTCTCACGATGTGCAAACGTAAACGTAGGTAGTCTGACGTTTCGGCTGCTATATACTGCTAGCCTTAGTCATAGACAATGAGCCGAGATCACGCTGAGCGGGTCTTAAATAGCCCGGAGCGGCCGGATGTACGCTCGGACCACTCGCGCTGTGATTGGTCGCTGCCGTTGACCAATCACCGGGCGCGGCATTGTTCCCTGCCGTGTCGGCGCTGTGATTGGTCGCTGCCGTTGACCAATCACCGGGCGCGGCGTTGTTCCCTGCCGTGTCGGCGGGGGGGCGCGCTATCCTTGGCCGGTTCTAACCGGTTAGCTGCGTGGCGCTGAATAGCAGATAGCCATTCGTTAGGGATGTCAATGCCGTTATCCCTGTTAATGTTATTCGAGTGCAATCGGATTTGAATAGCTTCTTTCACCCGGCCAATGTTTGTCCTGCGCAACGCAACTGATATTATCCCAGCCGGTTGTTTGCACATCGTGAGACAACTGATTAACTCTCTTCAATTATTGCTATTTTTGTTGAGAATTTCCCACCCAACTCTAGTGGTTGTTTTGAACCATATGCATATAATTTCTTGTTTGTCTTCTCTGACTTACATCTTATCCTTCTGTCTTCTAGAGACTCCCACAACGAGCTATCAATAATGTTAATTGACGCTCCACTGTCTACAATTACGTCTACCTTAAACTTATCTACAATTTCTGAGATTGTTTCGTACTCACAGTTTGCAGCCCCTGTCACATTAAACGAATAGACATCATACAAATTATTTGTAAACTTTTTATGCATAAACTTTTATTTGTAAACTTTTTTATTTGTAAACTTTTTATTCCTAAACTTTTTTATTTGTAAGCTTTTTATGTGTAAACTTTTATTTGTAAACTTTTTTATTCCTGAACTTTTTATTCCTAAACTTTTTATTTGTAAACTTTTTTATTTGTAAACTTTAATTTGTAAACTTTTTATTTGTAAACTTTTTTATTTGTAAACTTTTTATTCCTAAACCTGTCATGGACTATTTTGCTCACTGTAAACGTGCCTGTGCTCGCCCTCAATGACCCCCTTTGAATGCCCAACCCCCCTCAATTATATGCCTGAATAACAAGAAAGTCATATATTCCATCACTTAAGATTTCCCTTTCATCTCCAATGACTTATATATTACACCTTCCAATATAAGTAAATTTGTAATCAGGGGTTAATTCTCCTTTAATAATAATAATGATAATAATGGTGCACCCATGCTGCATGTGGATGATTCCATTCACCTATTGCGGATGGTCGTGCTTCGGTGGTCGGAGTGGGAGTTGCGCAAGTTTTTTTTGACAAGGCATAATATAGGTTTTCCCGCCCAATTTCATCAGAGTTGCATTCGAATTCATGAATAGGCTTTCAAGTTTGAACGATTTTCGTCATTTTTCTGCTCTCATGGTTCATTTTCATTCTTTGAGCATTCAATTTCATTTTATATCATTCCTTTTAAATTTTATTTCATTCAATTTAGAGAGAAATCCATTCAGTTTAATGATGCGAAGTTGTCATTCAATTTCGCACAAACTGGATAGACGTTCAATTTTGTCCCAAATACCAATATCAATTTCATTTATAGGCACACACCTTCACACTTTGAACGTTGGAATCAATTAACATAAACAAGTTCTGTAGTTCCATGTCATTCTTACCTCATTTTTTTCATGTATGCAACCCTTTTCACTGTTTTTGATTATATAATTTCCTTCTCATTTTCAAATTTTCATTTTCAAAGTTTATTTTAATCATATTTCTTGTTCTAGGGAGTCTTGCTGGTTGTCAATTGCTTCAGCCAACCTAATTCTGTCCGTATTCGAGATATTCATGTACTATCTCCTCAAGCCGCCGCCGCCATAGTCATGTATAAATGAATTGTATGCAGGCCCCTAGGAACCGGGTGTGCTGGGGATGGTGCAGCACCCCTATTGGGTTTGAAAATGAGAAGGAAATTATATCATCAAAAACAGTTCTCGGGAGTCTTGCAGGTTGTCAATTGCTTCAGTCAACCTAATTCTGTCCCTATTCGAGATATTCATGTATTATCTCCTCAAGCCGCTGCCATAGTCATGTATAAATGAATTGTATGCAGGCCCCTAGGAACCGGGTGTGCTGGGGATGGTGCAGCACCCCTAGAAGGCTGAGGATGTGGGGGTGCTGCAGGGGGTGCTGTATAGCCAGCAGAATTCTGTTGACTTTTTTTTTGGGGGGGGGGGGTTTTGCTTGTCAGAGATTTTGGGAGTTAAAAAGAGGCCCCAAAATGCTCAGGACATTCTTTTTTTTTTGCTTGTCAGAAAACTTTCTGAATATCACAAAATCCTGGATCCGCCACTGGCTGTAGCACCCCCAATTTTCTATAGGGGACACTTGCCCCTGCATACCAAAAACATTTTGTTTTAATCTGCTCACAGCACCCCCAGTAACAAAATCGTTCCCGGGGGCCTGATCGTATGTATAAATTAGGAAAGTGGAGTTTTTTGAGCTTCAATGACGGTTTGTCAGAGGAATGAAAAAGTTCAGTATAAGGCAAATGTCCCATTTCAAGGTGCATAAAGTTTGCATTCTTTATTCAAACAGATGCAGATTACAAAGAACATAAGCAGTAACGAAAAACACTGCCCAAATGCTAAAATTGCTTGCCTTTTCGTGAATTTGAATTCCTAAACGTTCATCAGGTCAGTGCTGGTGCGAATATGAATGCATTTTACGTGCATTTTTAATTTGAACGTGCTTTTTTGAATGAACTAGTTAGCTTTTTGAATGTTGATCTCGGTGATCATTCAAATTTGCTCGAAATTGAATGATCGCATCGTTAAATTGGATGCAATTTTGACGAAATTTGGCGGGAAAACCTATATTTGTCCGACCTAACTGCTCGTAATATATATGTGCGATTCGTGTTCAGACTGTTTTAATATGGAAGTCATATTTATGAGATGAAATTTGGAAGAACTGAAGCATTATTTCTTCACAGGGTACCTTTAACCAATGAACCAATAATAACAATGTTTTTGTGTATTTATGTATATATAGAGTCTTTAATTGGAATACTGCCTCTTTGTTGTGCTATTCATTGCAACAGTGATATATTTTGTATGCAACAAAAGTGATATCATTAATAAAAGTGTATTTATTTCAAATTCTGCACATTGCATTTTATTTTTATCAGAGCATCTTTGTTAAAAGAATCATTCCTTTTCTTCCCTGCTACAAAATATTAATGAAAATCATCAATGGACATACAAATAGGTGACATACATAAACTTAACATTTTTTCCAAAACAGGCCTAGAAGGAATAACATTTCAATAATATTAAATGATAGTAAAGATTAAGAGAGAGAGAGAGAGAGAGAGAGAGAAAGAAGGGAAACCTGGGTCAGTTCTCATGTCCAAGGTGCTACTTTCACTGATATGAGCTTCACCCCAGAATAATCCTGCACTTTGATGTTGTTGTGCAGAGTTATGAGCCACTCCCTTGTCAAGTCCCAGGTATTCTTTACCTCGTGTTAAAGGGGAAGAAGACCATCCTGATTACAAGTTGGTTTTAAAAGAAGCAGGAAAATTATAGAAACAGATCATTGAAAGTTCAAGCAAAATCCGATGAAAGATTTGAAATTTATGAATTTTTGAAGTTGTAATGAATAAAACACAAAATTGGCAACTCCGTGACGTATCTTCCGAGGTCCTCTCTCATTCTCCCTGTACTAAAAATATTAATTTCCATTTTCTCTAAAGTAAAGATTCAATCATCCATGCACCTTAGAAGTACATGTAATCATTCCTCATGTTTTTACACAAAACCTGTGTGAAAAAAAATCAATTCCTTCATCAAAAACTAAGAAAATGAACATTTGTGAAATTTTCTGCTGGGCAAATGGGAGAGGAGCTTGCAAGATATGTCAGGGAGTTGCCAATTTGTGTTTGTTATATTACAACTTCAAAAATTCATAAATTTTTTATTTCACTCATCTGTTTCTCTAATTTTTCTTCTTTTATTCAAATTAACTTAATACCTGGGTGGAGTTCCCCTTTAAGTGATTATCAGGGATTTTAGTATACACTACCCAGTATTTGGTCAATTTAATTGATGGCCCTCCTGTAATTGGGACCACACCAAGTCACCAATATAAAGTAAAATGAAAGTTTCAATTTGCATTATGTTCCTTACATGTACATGTATTTCATACTACTAACATATGATACACAGAATGACTAAATACATATACCTTGGACTCGTCCCATATATCCACAATTAATTTCCACTTTCATTTCACCAACATCTTTGGTACATTTCTATTTTCCAAATGAAGTTTCATTGATATTTCACTTATCCCTTTCAGGACAGGAATTATTTAAGGGCTAAATTGATCACTTTTTGTTCTTCATATTGGCGACAATATATTTCTTTCACTGCTACATGGTTCTTATGTGTAATGTCTTTGGACGAAATATATGTTGGTAATTCTGTCAAAAAGTTGAAAAAATTGCCAATTTTGATTAAAAAACAATGATTTTTAACCTCCAATATAAAGGATTTTAAAGCTTATTCTTGTTTTTAATTTTGTTGGCATCAAACACATTATGGTCATTCAACAAAAATGGACATAGTGTGTGCAGAAATTTTTGCTGTTTCTACTCATGCATCCAGTATAATTTTTAGAGCTCTGAATCAAAAGTTACAAACCACAAAATGTGGTAAATTGTCTTGAAAGGGTTCCTATTGTAGTCTCTCTTATCCTCCAGATACTAAAGAGAGGAACCATCCGGTTCCTATAGGCATGCAGTGGGTTAAAAACTTAATGTTACTGATCCGTTTAATTGAAATTGCTAATGGAGGATCAAGCTTAATCTAATAAGCTTTACTTTTTAGCATGGGAGCAGTGTGCATTCACACCAATGCTTACAATCCGTTAATTATTGTTAATTATCTTGACACGGTAAAGCAATTTGTAAAAGAGGTAAAACAAACAACAGAAAAGATACGTTGAACTCATATTCATCATGTGAAAAGATCTTTTATTTCATGAAACATATAAATACATGTCCACATGTATCTAAAAATATAGGAATGTGGAAATATAGAAGCACACTCTACATATTTGTTTTCAAAGTTGGCTTTCTTTAAAATATATAAATCATAAAATTCATTTAGAACCCAATTCAATGTCTTTACAAAACAAATATTTACCGTTTCTTCTTTCCAAAGGAGTAAAAGTAGATAATTAGAATTCATTTACAATAGTAATTTGTTGGGGTTTTTTTCTTCATACAAGCTGTACATTAGCATGTCAAATTGCATTTCTGTAATTCTGGTCATTGAAGCTTATTAAGCAAGATATCACTGAAAATGAGCAAAGAACTGATCTTATTTTGAAGACACTGTGCAGTTTAAGCATTTGGATTAAAGCTCTATTGTTATGGTCATATAGGGGGTATTCAAAATTGTCAGCCCCTATCTTACAATACTGAGATAAGTTCATAAAAAATAACTTTTTCACATTTTTAAAAAGTTTTTCTTCTCCCACTATTGATATCCCCACTTTCGCAAAAGAACTATAGTAATTATAGTAATTGCTAGTGATATATTACGACGAGTACATAGTGTATTAAGATATTATTCCGAAGAGCCTAGAGAAAGTAATAGCTAGATTTATATATTTGGCCCATTAATAAAAATCAATCATTACTAACATTTCTTGATAACAAATCGATATAATCATATACTATTAAGAATGGAATATGGAGGTAGTTGATTTCACACTGTGGGGTGCTTATTCACACTAAATTTTGTAAACTTAATAGTAGAAGGTATACATTTGCAAATCTCACTGTATATTCAACTACAAAAGTATACACTGAATCGCCTATTGCAAATAAAAGAAAGATATACATACTAGTAGTATACAGTATAAATTCATTATTCACTGCATACAATTATGTTTCAGCACAAATTACTATGACATTAAAAAACTTACATTCTTAAATAGCATGAATACAAATCAAGATATTGCATAAATGTATACAAATAAATGTATACGAACAAAGTGAATATCAAAAATATTTTTCCAAAAAAATTCAAGGTGTTGATATCAAAAAATACATCAACTATTATCAACCTTTTTATGAAGATGTAAGGGGAAAGCTACAGAGGAAGAAATGTTTTCAATAAGGACACAGAGAAAAAACAACAATTAATAAGAAGAGAAATCAAGTTAAAGATAGATAGATAAGACAGCGGAGAGAAAAAGAAGAAGAACTGAGTGAAAGATAAAGAGAGAAATTATCAAAGGCAAATATGAATATCACCATTACGTGCAACTGCTGTTTTTTGATTTGTACAAAATAGAAAAGGAAGAACAGTATTAGGCTGCATATGGCTACACAAATATTTTTCCACCTCTAAACCAGTGTCAAAATTACATGCAATTATTGCATTGAAGCGAAAAAAATAAGGACGGAATAATCATTTCATAAACTTTGGTAATCAACTGAAGCACATTCAAGAGTGAGCACATCTTTGTCACATTTCATTTCATATTGAAGTTTGTATTGTAAACGTAAAAAAATACACAAAGAGAACTAGTATTAAAAAAGTAAGAAATATATAATGTTGACAAGTCATTCAAAATTACATGTACCTATAAGGTACAGCGTAGCAATAACATTTGTACTTTAAATATTACTATCAATATAGCACTAATCCACAAATACATCTGAAGAAGAGTACTGTCTTGTCATAGTAATTATTTTTAAAATGAAATTATGTGGCAATAAAATAAATTCTTATATTTTCACGTATATTAAAAATTATATCAAGCTTTCTCAGGTGCATATTGCATATGTTGGAACTGATCATAAAACTTGACACATGCTTTTTCAGCGCAAACTTCCTCAACAGTCAAGACTGCACTGCTAAAGAAATGTGCAGAATTCAGATAACCATGTATTGCAACTCTCATAGGAAAAAAAGAAGACATCAATGGAGACATTCATAGACATCTCACCTTTCCTGCCCTCTTTTCCACATGGCTCTCGCTCTCTCTCTTCTGCCTATCCGTCTTTCATCTTTTTTGCCTTTTTTCATTCTTTGTTCCTCTATATATTGCTCATGCTCTGTCTGTCTCTTTCATCTTGTTTTCCTCTCTTTTAATCATACTTTTTTTCTCTCTCCCTTCCTCTCTCTCTCTCTCTCTATCTGTCTCACTATGTCTCTTTCTCATGCATCTCTTACACCTCATCATTCACAAGCTCTTTTCTTCTTTCCTCCCCCCCTCTCTCTCTCTGTCATTTATCTTTTATCACCATTCACTTTCTCATCATCCTCATCCTCTTTCATCTCTCCATCATTCTCTTGACCAGCAAGTAGCTTCTTCTCTTGTTCTTCCCTCTCTTTTTCTAGCTCCTCCAGCTCCAGCTTTTTCTTCTCCTCTTCCCTTTTTCTGATCCTCTCCTCGTACATCTTCTGCTCCTTGCGCTCCTGCATGGAGTTGAAGACCAGCTGCAGTGATTTGGAGAGCTCCAATTTTTGAACTTCTTCATTCCCTGGAACAACACAGAAAATATAAATCCATTGAAGTGAATAAATTTACATGTGACTCTAAAAAACGAAATGTTGTGATTTGAATGCGCTTGTCCTTACAATCTACATGTATGTCCCTTTCTCATCTTGTTTTTCCCAATAGTCCTACGTGTAATATGATACATATATTCAAATATTTTATCTCTTATTCAAGGAGAGATATTTAAATTGTTACAACAAATCTGCATTAATGACTGCACACAGGTGACTGCACATAGATAGCTGAATACATGGATGGTTCATTTATCTGTGCAAACACCAATCAAAGGGCACAATTTAATTTTGGAAAATGGCATTGAAGAGAGACATACTGCAGCTTTTTGTCTTGCACTCATCAGAGTATACCGCAAGAATGAACAGAAAGCCAACAATATAACCGGAAACTAAAGGAACAAAGCGCGCAAATTTAATTTTGCTTTGACAATTACAATCTCTCTACTATTAAAGATAGAAGATTCACAAAACCACTCTTTATTCACTTGTTGGCTTCTATCTTCTTCATTATACATGTACATACATACATATATGGGAAAAGACAGCAGTACAATATGAGGCCTTTATTGTTTAGTTTGATTTGATGGTATTATATACATGGATATTTATTGTAATCAAAATGTTATATAATCATGTCTTTTTCTTGAACAGTTTTTCAACATATTTAGTTAGTTTCATGCACAATTCAAGAAAAAAACTAGATGAATGCCTCCGCCATCACCAGATTGGAAATGTATGGCATACATGTACACTCTAAAAAGGATTGGTCCAACAAAATTACAAATCTTTTCACTTAAAAAGCACAGGAGACAGAAAATTTATTTCATTTCATTTTCAAATTAAAAACTTACCACTGATGACTTACAATCATCAAATACACCAAGGAAATAGATATTTTATAGCAAATAGACCACTGTCCCCTTGAAATTTCTAAAATAGGTAGGCCTAGACTCCATACATCACGAGCCATTTTTATGTATATACTGACCTCTATGACCTTTGAACTTTGACCTTGAGACCCTAAAATCTAATCCGTTCATCGTCCCTCACATATGCATACATGGGCCAAGTTAGAGGTTGATTCCGTCAAACAGTTCTAAAGTTATTTCGAGAACGAACCATTTTAATGTACATAATGATGCCTCTGACCTTTGACCTCGAAACCTTAAAATCTAATCAGTTCATCGTCCCTCCCACATGCATACATGGGCCAAGTTAAAAACTGATCCAAAAAACAGTTTTGAAATTATCACGAGAACGAAATAGGGACATACGTACGGACGGACGACCCGAAAACACAATGCCTCCGGCTACCACCTACGGTGGGCGGAGGCATAAAAAAAAAAATCAAAATTCGAAAGTGCTGAACTGTATTTTAGATTGGAAATCAATGCAACTGTTCGTCCCTGAAGTGAATTTTACCACATATAATGGAAAACAAAATGATGTTAAATCTTTTGTTCAATTTACAATCAATGAAATGGATTCTTACCCATCATCTTTGTGGCTTCCTCCCCATCAACTAATGGATTGAGCCAGGTTGATTTGCGGACATTCTTGGCCTCGAGACCAGTTCCTCGTGGGACGTAGATCATGAAGACGATCTCTGAGACATCTCTCTCCTTCAGCATCAGGTTCGGCTTGGTGAAATC
Source organism: Heliocidaris erythrogramma (assembly GCA_025617745.1). Classification (NCBI taxonomy): domain Eukaryota; kingdom Metazoa; phylum Echinodermata; class Echinoidea; order Camarodonta; family Echinometridae; genus Heliocidaris; species Heliocidaris erythrogramma. The sequence goes on from CM046867.1 coordinate 19,843,236, forward strand.
CTCTGTGGAAAATAAAAATGGGATGAATTGTGAAAATAAAACAGGATGAAATGTTGAATCTTCCCTTTAACCCTGTAGATAATCTTAACTCACTGAATACGGTAGTATGCACTAGAGTCTTAGGCTTTAGTCTATGGCATATGCGTGTTAAACCAAATCAAATTGTATCCAACAGGTTAAGTTCTGGGGACAGCTCATTTAACCTGCTATCAATAACAAGTTACAATAGCTGACACACAGTATATAAGCTACTGAAATCATTGAATTTGATTGGCTGTCTAAGCAAATTTGTAATAGCATTGTGGCATTCATTATTAATGGCAAGTACTTTTACGAATGCTGTGGTATTCAAAGGGAATTACCTTTTGAAAGAACCTGCCAGTAATTCTTTTTCAACGTTTACTACTAACATGCATGTGTTTTGGACAAGCAAATATAAAAACTTGCAGAAAATCACATACACTGAAAGCACCAAAACACAAAAATTCATATATGGGACTGTACACTTTACTGAATAACCCAATAACCATAATTTTAACACTGCTCTGAACTTACTCTTGGTTGCTCCCAGTATGGCATTGTTGATCTCTCTTTGAGATGGATGATGGTCGCATTCCTTGAGATAAGATGGTAGATCTTTGGCTGACATCTGAGTCTCGGGATGTATTCTCTTAGCAAAGATGTACTCATAATCTGTAGGTTTGCAATACAGGGAGTCATGAGAACGATAATGATAATTTACTGGATTGTAATGCACAGGTGATGATGATGATAATGACAATAATAATAAAATATCTCAAATATCTCTTTAATAGAAGAATGTACTCATAATCAACTGGATTGTAATATAGGGAGAGGTGATGATGATGATGATGATGATGATGATGATGATGATGATGATGATGATGATGATAGTGATAGTAATAATGACAATAATAATGATAATAATGATTGCATTAATAAGTTTCTGAGGGTGGATTCTCTTAGAAAAGATGTACTCAATATCGACTGCACTGTAATACAAGGAAAGCAACAATAACTTTAATACAAAAATTTTTTAGAAGGGAACAAGGCATATGTTGGGAGATGTGCAAGTTTATAAAGACGGTACGCAATGAATTTTCAAAATGTTATGAACAAAATCACTGTTTGAATGTCTTGTTTTGACTCACATTTCTTTTTATCCATGAATTCATCCATCTGCCAGAGGTCCAGGTGTATCCTAGGTTTCTTGACACCATGCCACCTAGCAATCTTCTTCATCAGATTGTAGTAGTACTTGATGAAAGACTTGAAGGAACCAGCATGAATGCGACTCTAAACAGTGGAGTAAGGGAGGGGGTGATATTGCATGTTACTACAGCTATGATCATTACAACTGAAATATATCACATGAATGAGAGCACTTTCCCAACATAAAGAGTACCGGTAAGCACTTCTCCCTCTCATTTATAACACTCAGAAGCGCCTGTATAGAATTTACACTAAATGGGGTATAACTTTACAGAAAGAAAATAAGTAGCCGGGGCTCGACACTAGCGGTGGTCCGGAGGTCAAAGTCCACCAAATTTGAAAAAAGCAAGGAAATGGCGGTCCCAAGGTGACCACCACAAATTTTGAATCGCCAATCCCCCCAAAACAAGGAAAGAGCTTAAACGCGATGTTCAACTGCAACACACATTTTCACAAACGTTTGCGTGTTGATAAACAGCGAGTGATGTGCATGTGACGTGATTCAATGTGTGTAACATGCAACGCATGTTGTGTGTGTATGTGTATTTTGTGCATGGCACGCGATATGTATGTAGGCATGGCATGGCAGTGTGTGAATTGTATTATAAAAGCTGTTATTTTCGCGTACAGAAATTTCCGTGAATGGCAAGGTCTCAGAAAATTTCGCGAGATGTTGTTTTCGCGGTTTGCCAAGTGACCAAGAATAAGGTTTTAGAATGTCCGTTTGAATTGCTATTTTCAAGTACGTTACGTTGGTATACAAAGTCTTGCTTTTAATTTGAACATAAACTCGGCCATGTAAAAGTTGGTTAGATACTTCAAAAAATTGGCTTTTAGATTTCACTTTAATTGTAGCTCAAAGCTGAAAAATTATGCCACAATTTAATTTCCAGTAAGACATTTGTATTCTTTTATTTAATTTGATTTTTTGTTGGATTCCTGTTTAAAAAAGTTAGTTTTGGTGTCAAAATATTGAATTTCTCTGAATATCCTTCCTTCTCAAAAATGTATTTGTCGCGTGACTCACGTTCGTGATCACGATAGCAGATTTTACGATCGCGACCATGTGTCCTGTGACTATACATGTTTGAGTTAGGAAGAATAATCAGAGAAATGCCATATTTTGACACCAAAACTGAGTTATTGCAAACAGGAATCCAATAAGAAATTATATTAAATGAAAGTAAAAACCCAATTACACACACACACACACAATGAAAGGTCAAACACATGTCATAAAATTGAAAAAAATACCGCAAACAATAATTCTAAACATTTTGAAAAAAAATCTTATTAATTCTATTATTCAATGTGGACCACTAAAATTAAGTGTGGTCCACCAAAAATGAAAATAAGTCAAATTTGGTGGACCAACTTGACCAACCAAAGTTAGTGTTGAGCCCTTAGTAGCCATAGCACAAGAAATGTGTTTCAAAACATAGCTCTCCAAGAATATTTTGAATGATTGATGAATGAAAAGCCTCCTTTGAAGAAAAGTATCAATTTGTGAAAACCACCAATACCACCAAACTAAAAGAAATATTGATTTAGATGGGAAAAGATTACATTGATGTCTTTGTTGATAGAACTGATTACTTTCTAGTGCATTACTCACCTTTTCTTTAACTTTAGCCAGCATTTTCCTGATGATCATCCCCCTAACAAACCTGTAAAATTTAAGAAGTAAAATCATATAGATAAATTCAAATAACTTCTGGCTGATAAAATCAAACAATGTGTAACGGAAAAACATAATGCTTGTTTCATTATGTGAGTGGGTGTATAGAACCCCCCCCCCCCCCCCCCCTCTCAAGCATTATTAGTGTCATTGACATGGGATTACCAACAATTTGCTTTCATTAGAAACAACAATTCCCTTAGCAAAAGTGTAGCTATTCATAGGTTTAGTATATATATATACCGATATCTGAAAAAATTCATGGGTATTTCAAGTGAAGCTCGCACATCACATGCCACTATGTTGCCAATCTAATGAGTACAAATTAGCAGTGATTAATCACTGGGCAAAATCAAGTAGTTCTAGATTGTCGATTTTTATTACAAACCAATACAGATCCTTTCAAACCAAATAAACAGAGCTCAATATAATGAATGGATTTCCCTTTAAAGTGTGTTCTGATTTGCTACCTCTGTATACTGATAGCTGCTCTCTTCATCACTGCTTTAGACACACCCCTAGTCTCAGCACTGAATAACCTATAAGATGAAAGAAAGCAATTATAAACCTTTCAGTATCTGGAAACTTACATAAAAATAGATATTTATTTGTCAAAATAAAGCAAATCAACAATAATCATATTTCAAGCGAAAAAGAAAGCAGACAAACCCTACACAAATTTATCTCAAAATGCTTTATAAAACATATTAGGAAGTTACAAACAAGCAAGATTATTGCCTCCTAATGTGTTGAAAATAGAAATGTGCCTCTAATCTTTTCAATGGTCCTTCAAATAGCAAATGGCAATAGATCAAAATGATTGCATCTAAAAGTTTCCATTTTTTAAAGCAATATTTCAATCAGATTTTGTTTTTTTCTTTCTTATTTTGTTGATAACTCTTGAATGGGATTACTCTCGTACCATAGCCCCCAAACACTACATAGTACCTTTTATATGTAAAATAACATGGGAAAATAACAACTTGAGATATCTCCTCTGTATTACTACTATGTTAACTACAAACTCCAAATCCTCAATGCAGTTACATGTATTGTTTTGGGTGTATACAGATACTTCAATATACACACTTAAAATGCATCTCAGTTGTCTATTAATGCAATGGACACATCTAACTTGAAGCTTTAATAATTACATCAGTGGGAGATAATTTTCTATTTTCAATGAACATTCAAAAGGACAAAGTTAGCTGTGAAATGTAAACTTACTCATGAATGTCAACACTTGGTCCTATTCTCTTCAGGAGGGCCATCTGCCGTCTGTTTTCAGCTGCCTGTCTGTAAAGATTAATTGAGAGGGGAAAAAATGTTAAAGATACAAAAAAAGTAATTCTTCAAGGCAAAGCCTGCTTATGTAGACCAGTGGTTGTTCACCTGCAGGCCCCCATGACCCTATCAGACATTCTTTGTCACCAATATGGAAACATGACAGTAGAAACCGAAAATTTCTCCATGCACAAAACTTCCAAGCATTCTGTGGGAGGTCCAGATTTACAAATGTTCCAGGTCGCAAAATATTTGAATCGCAACACTTTTCTTTTTAAAATACAAATTTGAAAAATTTAGGGCTACCAAAACAGCTTTAATTAAGAAATACATGTAACAAAAGTTTCTAGTTCAACAGTACCCTAAATTCTAATATGGTTAGGATGATTGAGGGGAAGTGCAATTGTGAGTATAACAAATATGAAAAAACAAGAGTGTAAATCTTAACAAGATACAAACAGTATGACTTACTCTTGGAGTAGCATGTTGCGTTTCTCCTGCCGGAGTTTACTTCTATTGAGTTTGTCCAGCATGTACTCTCTCTCAAAGTTCTTGAAGGTGATGTCATCTCGCTTGTACAGGGCAACTTCTCTACGCCAAAGATGCTCCAAATATGCTCTATAAAGAATGCAAACCAAACATTCCTTTAAACTGACAAAAACTGTACTATTTGAAAACAAATGCAGATGTGACTGTTATAGACACTCATACCCATACTCTCAAAAGCAGCATAAGTTAAACATGGCTTAACTTTCCATTGATTTATGGGAGACCCAATGTCAACCCCTAAGTTGGGGAGGAGGTGCAATTGGAGGTGTCGTGGTATAGTGGTTCATTCACTTGACTCTCAATCCAAGGGTTGAGTGTTCGAATCTCAGCCTGGCATTAGTGTCTTTTGGCAAGACATTAATCCACATTTGCCACTCTCCACCCAGGTGTAGTAAATGGGTACCTGGCAGGATTTATTCCTTGAAATGCACTTGCGCTGATTACGGCTGCCGGAGCTAAAGCCAGGTAATAATATCCAAACCCTTTGGAAGCGCATAGAGACGTTGTATCATAACGTGTTATGCGCTATACAAGAACGGATTATTATTATTATTAAGTTAGAGAAACAAAATCATTTTTTTCATGGAATGAAAATTAAAAACTAATTTCATAAGAGACAAGTTTTTGTATTTTCATTTAGTTACAGAATTATGGTGATTTGTACAGGATGAAGAGGTTGCCATTTGGCATTCAAGAATCTGTGGACCAACTCTACGCACTTAGGCAAGGTTTGCACCCTAAAAAAGTCTGAAACAAAAAACAAGCCATTAGTGATATTGTGTCTCGCCTACTTGCGATAACTAGAAATATCGCGATCTCTGTTGCCATGTGACAGGTCCTCCAAGTGCATAAATCTACATTATTAATGTTTGGGAAGTGACGCTTACAAAGTTATCTGTCATAAGAGAGTCTTGCAGATAAACTTTAACGTTTGACCTCAAATGACCTTTGACCTTACCATGTGACCTCCAAAGGCACAATAACATGCAGGTCCCCTCAGTACATCTACAACCCAAGTTTGGTTGAAAAATGAGTGGCGGTTGCAAAGTTATCTGTCATAATATTTGTGACGGACAGATGGACGACGGACGGACGCCATTTGGATCTCTTAGTCTCGCCTTCACTTCCGGTGAGCGAGACAAAAATGGTAGAGCATCAAAATTAGGTAATTGCCTGAAAAGTCACATTCCTGAAGAAAAGAAAGAGTTGACTGACCTTTCTGACTCGAATGCTTCCCTCTCCTTTTTCTCCTGTCTGGCCTTCTCAGCCTGACTGAGTCTCTTCTTAGCTGTCTTCGTTGAAGACTTGTTGAAGAGCTTCTGGATCTGGACAGAACTCTTGGCTTCTTGTTGCTTCTGGTAAGACTCATACTCAGCTTCCTACAGATGAGAGAACATACCAAAGAATTAGTGGTTAGTTATCATGTAATTATTATTATTATAAGTATTTCATTCAGCAAAGACAAAACAAAACAAAATCAGTGAATAGAAAACAACAGTAGAGTTAGAAGAGAGTCACATGGATGCTGGGAAAAGACAAAAAATAACCAAAGAACTATAATGTCTTCTTTTCCAATCCAGGTGACTTTACATAAATGAAATAGGATAAAATATTGAGATACAACAAATAATGAATTACATTTGCAATTAAGTTTGGACACGATAATCATTGACTTAAGATTTTTGTTTTAAAACCCCAAAACCCCAAGAAAAATGATGTTGCTTTGTGTACATGCATATAGCACCAGAAAAATAGTAGGTGCATACATATACTCAAACCCAACATTATACATGAAGTGTGACTCGGTTCAGTTATTCAATCTACATGTAATATTAGTTTATTGGAAATGTTGATTGGAAATAATAGCCCATGTCTGAGAAATCCTATCATCATGACCAGGTGAAGGTTTCACAAGGCAAATGGAATATCAATTGTGAAAAAAAAAATTCACTTATACTCAATCCCCTAAGGAAAGGGATTGAGATGTTGCCATGTGACAAAAACACATATTTGTAAAATCAGCACTGATTTTCTTATTTACTATATAAATCTATATACCTACCTATTATGCCAGTAGTCTTGACTACGGGACCCCTTCGAGAATTTAACACAAATGAGTCACAATATTGTGCGCACCCCCCGTAATCCTATTGTCCCCTTCGCCACTCACGCGCGTCAACACGCCACGGCCATCTTCCTCTTTTGCGAGCAACCCCAAGAAGAAACATGTTGCTTGCAAGGTGAGGGGAAGGAGGGAGGGTCATAGGTAGGTATATAGATTTATATAGTAAATAAGAAAATCAGTGCTGATTTTACAAATTTACTGCAATAAATCATATATACCTACCTATTATGCCAGACCAGCGCCAACTCAAAGACCGGGAGGCATGTTTCAAGCAGAAGGGAATAGGATTACACCGAAGATTACAAAGAAGACACAGCGGCCTTCAAGGTGGCTGACGCAAAAATAGCCTCACCTGCAGGGACATCCCTAAAGTAGCAAGAGATGAAGGAATTGGGCGAACGCCCATAAGCAGCCTTCAAAATATCATCTAGCGCCACACCTTGAAACAGAGCCCAGGAAGTGCTGACACTACACGTGTCATGAGCACAAGGCTTACTGTCAGGTAAAAGAGCCTCTGCGCCAGCGGCCCTAATAGCCTCGACAATCCATCTAGAAATGGAATCAAGAGAAGCAAGAGAAAAAGGCCCTCTAGTGATCAGGAACAACTGATCATCCTTACGATAAGACTTAGCCTTATCAATATACCATTTGAGAGCCCTAACAGGACACCAAACTTTGTCCTCGCGCACTGACGAAAATCCAGAAAGCGGACAAAGAAAAATCTCCACAGGGCCAGAGGCAGCCGTTTGATTCTTGGCCATAAAAGAAGCCTTAGGAATCAATCTAACACCTTTTCTCTCCCAGCGAACATGACCAGGAGCAAGACAGAGAGCATGAAGAGTACTGCGCCTCTGCCCAGAGGCAATAGCTACCAAAAAGAGCGTCTTAACCGTAAGATGATGAAGCGGAGCTTCACCCAACAGTTCAAAGGAGGTTTCGCCAAGGCCTCCAGGACCTTAGGCAGACTCCAAGACGATACTAACCTAGAACAAGGAGGACGTTTCAGAAGAACGACCGAATCAAACCACTCAATAGCGGGGAATTGGAAATCCCCGAACCATCTGAGAAGCCTGAAGGAATGGCCCCGATCGCCGATCGGTAGCCTCGGATAGTAGAGATGGATCTCCCTTTGTCAAATAGCGAGATTAGATAATCCGAAATTGAACCAATAGGAGCCTTAGACGGGGTTTGATTTCGCTCTTTACACCAGAGGAAAAAGACCGAAAGACGGGAATTATAAAATTCCCCTAGTAGAACTCTACGAGTGGACATTAAGAAATCCGCGGCACTATCAGAGAGACCCGACAGGGGCCAAGCAGTCAAAAGAAGGGACTCTGGATCGTGGTGAAGAATCCCCGAGAGGGGCTGCAACACCAGATCCGCCCTTAACGGAAGAAGGAACGGTTGAGCCACCAGAAGGCTCATTAGCTCCGGAAACCAACTCCTCCTGGGCCAAAAAGGGAGCTAACACAAGCACCCGAGCCCGATCTTCCCTGATCTTCCGCAAGACTCGCGGAATCAGCTGGAAGGGAGGAAAGGCAAACCCTCGAAGATTCTCCCAACTGAGAGAGAAAGCATCGAGAGCCCAAGCTCCCCGATTGCGCGCACGGGAGCAGTATTTCGGAACTTGGTGGTTTAGAACCGACGCAAAAAGATCCACTTCCAGTGGACCCAGGCAACTGCGAATGCGGAAAAAGACCTCTGGATGGAGCATCCATTCCGATGGAAGACACCCGCCCCGAGACAGAAAATCCGCAATGAGGTTTTCCTGACCGGGGATGAAAAAGGCCACGGGTGTGATCGCCATGCGACACCACCTCCACAGCTGTGCTGCTAGGGCGCTCAGGATAGCAGAACAAGTGCCTCCCTGCCGATTGAAATAAGCCGCCACGGTGACATTGTCCGTGAGGATCAGACTGAACGACTGAGAAGTCGACTTCTGAAACGAAGCAGAACTAACAGAACTGCCATAAACTCCGGGCCACTGATATGGGGAAGAGTCCCAAGCTGAGACCAATCCCCCGCGACCGTGCTGTCATTGCAATGTCCTCCCCACCCCAACCGAGAGGCGTCCACCGAAAACGAGATCGACGGAAGAGGGGTACCGAAGGGCTTGCCTCGCGCGATAAACTCCTCGTTCGTCCAACGGGAGAGAAGAGACTTGATTCTTATTGGTACTGGAATCCCGACCAACAGAGAATCTTTTCCCAGCTTGAGAAACCTGAGGAGATGTCTCTGAAAAGGTCTCATGAGGAGCCGGCAGACCTTCAGAACATCGACTAGCCTGGCTAGAAAACCCAGGAACTGAAGCCTCTGTCTGGCCTTGACCCTTCTGGCCAGCAAGAGCTTGCGAGCCGCAGAGACAATGATGAGAATCCTGTCCCGACTGGGCCAAGCTATGTCTAACACAGCCCCAGAAAAAAACTGGGCTGCGAGTAGGAACTAACTCTGACTTTTCCCAATTAAATAGGAAACCTAAGCCTTGAGAAAGACAGACGAGCAAACGAGTCTCGTCTAACAAACGATCGTGTAACTCCGTTAGGAGAAGCCAATCGTCCAGGTAGCAAAAATAGCCGAAGGCCGTGTCGCCTCAGAGAGGCTGCCAGCACGGCTACAACCTGAGTAAAAACCCGAGGGACTGAGCGCAGCCCGAAGGGAAAAGCGCGAAAGCGATAAGTCTCTGAGAGGAAGGAAAACCCCAGAAGATCGCGCGAAGCGCGATGAATGGAAATGTGGAAATACGCATCTTCGAAAACTATCAAGACCGCGTAGTCCTTCCTCTTGATCAACGGGAGAATGGAGGCGAGAGTCTCCACCCGAAAATGTACTGAAGTTTTCCCGAGCGCTTGGGAATAACAAAAAGTCGGAGAAAAGGAAAAAGACAGCCAGTCTCTTACCTTCTATAGCTCACTTTTTCAACAGAGATTCGATCTCCGATGAGGCACGAGAACAAGCGAGGGCTTGTGAGGTGACCGAGTTCCTATAGCCCCTCCGGGGAGCGGGGCGGACAGATCTATGAAGAATCCGTCTCGCCCGTCAAAGAGAACAAAAGCGTCCCCGGAGATGGCCTCCCAAGCGGGGAGAAAGGAACAAAGACAACTACCAACCAAGTCGCGGACAGAGGCCCGCGTCGACTTCGGGTGAGCGCGACCAAGACTCTGCGACGGTACATGACCGAGGCAGCTACAGTGGAAAACTGACCACTGCAAACCAAACATGACGCTTAAAAAGAAGCGCCGCTTCAATGCGTCCATACTCCAGCTTGAAATCCTCCGCAAGAGAAACACCCTCGGAGGAAACCCGCTGCCTGAACCCAAGCGAAGTCGAACCCTGCGCGCGGGCTGACTGCAAGTCAGGGAAAAATCAGAACAAAACAATCGCTTCCACCCCACAAAGGGAGAGCGACCGAGGCTCTGCCTGCCCCAGCGATTCGGAAACCGAAGCCTGAGAGGCCGCCTCTAAATCTGGTTCCGCCTGAATTGTTCGTGACAAAGGATCACGAACAAAGGCCGAAACAGTCGGATTCACCCATGGACCACCATAAGACTCCTCACCCGACGGAGCCCCGAGGCTGCGAGAATAGGAGGCGCATGTGATCCCGTCACAGACAAAGAAGAATAAACCATAAAAGGTTAATTAGTCTCAATGTCCGACCCCAACAAAGGGACAAAAGCAGGGGATGTGGTGCCTGGTACAAGGGACCAACCCTGAGTCTGGGCAAAGCCCGCCTCACACCGAACATCTCAGCTTGAGAGGCCGGTGGGATAGGCTTCCTTCTGATTGGCTCAACAAGAGCCTAAGTCGAAACCCGCCTTTTTAGAGCGTTTATTCGGTTTCGTTCGGATCCCCGAAGCCCTTCGGGAACACGAACCGAACCCTCCGCTGAGGGACGCTCACCTCCCTTTATGGGAGAAGTGCGCTGAGGGTATTGAACCCAAAGACGCGCACCAATTACGGGATGACCCGGCATTTGCCCACCGACTACTAAAGGCATGTGAACTCGCTATTGAACCACTAGAGAGCGGCGATAGGAGAGCACTAGCAGTCACACACACAGGTCAGCACACCTGTTGCTCCGTAGAGCGCCCATAAAATGGGCTCAAGTCTACCCATCAGCTGGCAAAGCAACAGCCCGGGTAGCACTCGTTCCCCCATACGGCGACGGCCAGGGGCTATTCAATATCCAGGTGCGAGGGCAAACTGGGACAAGATCCCAGTATACGCCCACCGACTACTAATAGTATGTGAACTCTTTATTGTTCCGCCCGTGGGCAACAATAGGAGAGCACTAGTAATCGTGACCTCAGGTCAGACCGGAAGTAATCACTCGCTCGGTGACCGCACTTATGGATATAAGTCTGAGCCGGGTGCTGAAAGCACCCAGTGCGAGGGCAGACCGAGATGACTCGGTATGTGCCCATTGACTACTAAAGGCATGTGAACTCGCTATTGAACCACTAGAGAGCGGCAATAGGAGAGCACTAGTAGTCTCGCACTCAGTGCGAGGGCGGACCGAGATGACTCGGTATTTGCCCATCGACTACTAAGTAGTCACGCACTGTTGCTCCGAAGAGCGCCCATAATTGTTAGCTCGAGCATTCCCATCAGCTGGCAATATAGACAGCCTGGGAAGTACTCGTTCCCCCATTGGCATCGGCCGGGGGCTAGGGTTTGAGAACCCAGACCAACATGGGCTGAGCCCGTGAGCTGCCCTGCAGTAGTGGGACGCGTCTCCCCTAACGGGTTTAAACGAACGAACGCTACCGTACGGGAAACACATCTCCCCCTCTGATCTTAACGACCGGGGGATTGGATTCGAGATATCCAAACCACTAGTGGGACGCGTCTCCCCTAACGGATTTAAGCGAGTGAACGCTACCGTGCGGGAAACACATCTCCCCCTCTGGTCTTAACAACCGGGGGATTGGATTCGAGATATCCAAACCACTAGTGGGACGCGTCTCCGCTAACGGATTTAAGCGAGTGAACGCTACCGTGCGGGAAACACACCACTAGAACCTGACGCCACCCACCCCGAAGCCACGGGCATCGGAGTTGACGTCCCAAGCTCAGTTAACGCCACCCGCCCCGAAGCCGCAAGCTCCGAGACTGGCAAACTCTGCAGGGAAACACCACTAGGCAACTTACCTGCAGCCCTCCATCCTCCCCCATGTACCGAAATACTCGGGAGAGTTCTGGAGGGCCGAGTCGTCTTGCTAGACGACTCTTCGGAAGAAGCAGGTCTCCGCGACCTAGCTGCTTCTTCTTCCGAACTCAAAACACTGCAATAAAACAGACAAATATACCAAAATACTTTGACTGAGTGCAGGTAATAATAATAATAAATTTGGAGATACGCACAACAAATTTCACTGCAAATGACAACAAAATCCGAACCCAAAGGCTCGGTGCCAAACGGAAACACCCATAAACACACAGATATAACTACGTGGGGCTAACCGTAAAAGTGAAAATAATTGCCAAGAAAAAGGAATCAAAATCCCTTTCAATCGGCAAAAGTGACGTACAAAACACAAAAGTACTATAATCTAGACGAATATAAGTACCGAAAAGTGCTTTTACGATGCGAAAAAGCGCGCTGAAAAGATACAAAAAGACCTGATTTCAGGAGCGCCGTAACTCGACATCCTAACTCGTCGGGGGCGAGCAAGAAAGAGGAAGATGGCCGTGGCGTGTTGACGCGCGTGATTGGCGAAGGGGACAATAGGATTACGGGGGGTGCGCACAATATTGTGACTCATTTGTGTTAAATTCTCGAAGGGGTCCCGTAGTCAAGACTACTGGCATAATAGGTAGGTATATATGATTTATTGCAGTAAATTCTTTGATTCAAAGTTAAACACATTTTGGGCTATTACAAAAATTATTACAAAATATTGAGAAAGGCAGGAAAACTAGAAAACCAAATGCATCAATATATCTATCCAATGAAATGAAATACATACTGTAGCTGGTGACCACAATTCTTTCAAAATACAGGTGCATTCATACACTCACTTTAAAGTAGAACACTCAAGAAAATCACAAATATGGCAATTAATGTATCACTAGAAATTGGGAAGCTTACAGATGGCAATCGTATAAGTTTTATGTCAACTGCGTATATGATGATTATAAAAACAACATAAATAAAAGCTCTTCTCAGCATGTGGAATATCTGAGGATTCGCCAGAAATATAGCGATGTTTTGATGTCGTCATACGAGGGATCGATCCTGCTTAAGCAGACGACGTCCTATAATGAATGAACGTAATTGCAATGCAATTATTTATCAAATTATAAAGAGTTTGGTACATTTAAACATGACCTTATTTCACACCATTCTAAAAGGGAAAGTGAACTGATTCTGATAACTAAAACCGTTTGATTGTAAATACACAGGAGAAGGGTCAATGATCAATGAAATAAACCCCATTTTCAAATTGAAAAGCCCTGCGAATAATAGCTGGATGGTATTCGTTCCCTCTTGAAACGCCGAACATGCCGCGGTGCAAGCAGCTGGAAATACAATGGCGTCTTATTTTGTTTACAAGTGACTGATTCCTTTATTTTTTTAACGCTGCATTTTTCATCAAAATAATACCATACACGAAGTTAAGAGTGAGGCAACAGACTAACATTAAGACTGACGCTAGTCAAGTAAGAGAAATAAGTGAAGAGGAGATGACAAAACAGGCACTGAAAAATGTGTATAATGTTATGGGACATCGTCTGCTTAGACAGGACTCGCCCCTCTTGTGTCGTCACACATCTCAGCAGCGTTCAAGGAGCTTTTCAGCTGCTATATCGGGGGCTGTATTTTACCGTTTTATAATTGATAATAATCATTAATTCAAATGTTTCCAAGCTTTAAATTTGGATAACCTTGTTTAATTTATGCCATCTATGCAATAATAAGTATTAAGCCAATATTTAAAATCATCAGTGTTCTACTTTAATAGAAAGAGGTTAGAAAAACATTATTTTGAACACACTATACAAATATAATTTGGCTTGAACATTTTCATTTTGTCACTTAGCATGTTTAATAGCACTGAAAACATTCAGTCTGACACTTAATATTAGTTTCTAGATTGGTTCATAACCATTAATAATAATGCTTCTCATTTCAAAGATTCATATAGTCAAGATCATTATCTTCATGTAATCTACATCATTATGACTGTCATCTTCATAACAATGACAGTCATCTTTATAATAGTGCTTACTGGATTTGAATGTCCAAATGCTGGGACAGGCCTGCCCTCCCACTGGGCTCCTTTCAGTTTACTCCTAGGGGACAGGGGTCTGCTAAACATGGGAGATGTAGGTCTGATGATCACAACAAAATAAAAGTTTGATATGAATGTTCCTTATTTCAAAGTAAAATATAGCATATTGGCATGTTTAATCAACACAAGTCAACAACAAAAAAAGCTAGTTGCATTTAGAGATATTACTCAATAATAAAAGTAATAGGCAGTTGAAAATAAACATTCTGGTTGAACAACAATCATAATAATAATAATAATACAGAATACTATAACAATTCAGTAATATATAGGTGAAAAAAATCCCTATAAAAATAACAATAACGATAAATGATAAGCTTCTGATATAATTTTTTTAAATTCTTCTAAGTTGCAAAAGTAAGGTGTTTTCATGAGATAGGAATATAATATTTAAGACAAATCAAGAAGTGATTTACATCACCATCTCTTTGCCTTTTCAACATCCCACATTGTACCAAGGGAAAATACAATCAAATATCAAAACAGATTTTCAACAGAAAATTAAGGAAATTTACTAATAACCTGTATACCAAATACAACAAATATTCTTGGACAATAAAGATACCAAAGAAAAGAATAATTTTTACCTGGGTGAGGTAGGTCTTCTTGGTTGAGGTGATGCTGCTCTTCTTGCAGACACAGGTCTAACACCACCACCATTGCCACCAACGTCCCCTCCAGCAGAGAGTCCTATACCTAGGGATGATGGGCCACCATCGGTACGGATCCCTGGGGCAGAACTTGGTCTCTTGACCAGGATCTGGGGTACCACAGGTGGGTGGTCTGATGATGTTGCATCGGTTGCCATGGTGATGGTGATGGAAGGCGACGTTGCACCAGAGGAAAAGCCATCCTGATGGATGATGTTGATATCGCTGTCTGGAGTGCGGAGGGTAAGGCTTGCTCCGTCATCGTCATCAATGATACCCAGATCATCATATGTGTCAGTGATAGCAGATACCTGATCAAATATAAATGACAGAGCTGTTATTGATATACATGTTTTTATTTATCTTATGCACACATCAAATAGTTCAAAGTCATAAATCTGAAGTGCCTGTCTGCACCTCTATTGTACTTTTAAGTGACGAGGCATATTTTTTAAAAACACTACTAGTTCTTTTTAAAATTAATTCTACAGCTCTTGAGATACTATCAGCAAGGTAAAAATCAGTCAACAGCAAATGCTCAAGAACATTTCAAGAAAGAAATAGTTCATCTGGAAGTGTAAAATACCAACATTCATATGATATGAATCTTTCTCAACATTTAAAACAATAAATACATAATAACCCTGGTGGGAACAAAAATGACATTCAATATCATAATGATAAATCTTTCTATACACACCTCTGCATCCTCAGCAGTGATGCTGATTTTATTCTCAGACATCAGTGCTCCTGGGCTACTACCCCTCTCTCCATCCTCTGCTGCTCTATCATGTCCTGCATCCCCTCCTGCTCCCACATCACCAAGGTCTGACCTTCCAACTTCTTCTGCCTCGACTGCATCCAAGTGGGGTTGTTTTCGTTGTTTAGCCGAGGTGACCCTTGACCTTACAGACTTTGGTCTCAGTGACTGTGATGCTGTAGAGAAGGATGGACTGGGACTTCTGGAACTGTGCACAGAAACTGGACCTAGGATACAAACATTCAAATTCTATTCACTAGTAATGGATCTTGGGGTAATTTCTACACAGAAAATTGTTACCTTTTGATAAATTTGTAAACAGAGAGCTGTATACTTTTTAAAATGTATATTTAACAGTAATAATAATAATCTGTTCTTGTATAGCACATATCACATCATGATATAACATTTCTATGCACTTCCAAAGTACTTTGGATAATTTTACCCTGGCTTTAACTCCGGCCAACATAGCGCTCAGTGCATTCAAGGAATAGGTCGAGTGTGGCAAATGTAGATTAATTTGTGGCATGCAAAATTAGAAGTAAAACAGCATATTCCTGATTAGAAAGTAAAATATGGCCAGGGAACACATTGAACCTTCAATGTCACCAATCAGTTTTTAAATACTAAAACCTAGATGGTGTTGTCTGAATACAGAAAAGTGAATGTCAAAGACAACCAATTGCAACATACCTTGTGGTGATGTCCTCAAGCTTGGAGAGAGGCGTCCACTGATGAATCCAGGGGAAGGGGTTCTAATGGATGGAGAAGGGGATCTGATGGACGGAGACGGAGTCCTGGAGTACCTAGGACAGGGGCTGGTGGCAGGAGAGACCCTAGGTGACCTGGGCGTGGTCGGCCTGCTGTTCTGGCTTGTCCGGGGTGAGAGGGGTTTGCTACTGACAGCAGGCATCATCAGCATGTACTCTGGTATATTAGTGGCAGCGGTGGGATGTGTGCCTTTTAACTTGTGCTTCTGATCCTCAGACAGCTTCATGTATGCTGATGGTGTAACAAATTGGCATTACAACTTAAATCTGTTACAATAATACATGGGGATATTCATAGTATACTCCCTGTAGGAGCAGTAGGAAATTGTTATGCAACATTCAAAGCCATAAGAGTCAAGCTTTAATGAAAGGCTGATAACTATTTTTTAAACAAATTTTAGTTAACAAATTTGAAAAAATGTTTTGGATGTTATGGTCAACTTCTGTATCAACATTTCCAAGGTTCCCCAATCTATTCTATTTCCTCATTGGACATCTATTCACATTCTGACTAATGATAGTAAAAAAATTTATGAAGTAAATTACATGTCCTTTTGATCATGAATGTGAACACATGACCACACAGTTTATATCTAGTCTGCATAATTTACAAAAAAGACAAGATGTATATATGACCCGACTTCTGAAAACTGTTGAGCACTATTTACTTGTACATCAATATATAACACAAATGAAGCTACATGTTTCAAATTTTCAACAGATTACAAGACATGCAATATTGAACAAGTACACAATGAAAACAAATATAAGCATACATGTATTTGAGTGCAGTGCAAATGAATAATTACCAGTGGGTGCACTATCAGGCGACATATTGTGGGCGGGACTACGACTTCTTTCATGCATATTAACATCCAAATCAAGGGAAATGACTTTGACCTCTGCCCTGCCTCCTGGATGAACATCTTGAGGTGGATGATGTTGATGACGGTTGCCATGGATATGAGGATGCTGGTTTTGGTGGTGGTGGTGGGATGGGTTCTCATGCTTTTCCACAGGGACAAAGGAATGGGCGTGGCTAGGTACATGCACATGGGACGAGGAGGAGGAAGGTCTAGCAACTACAGCTTGAGCTTTGAAATTATGCTGGACTGAAGGTGCAGCTAAAGAGATGGATGGAAGGATGGATTCACAGATGAATATTGAGAGGAATGACAACTATGAAGAGAGATTGTTTGCAGCATCTACATGAATGACAATGATTAATTCTCATTCACTTCATCATTTTCCTTATCATATCATAAAGACATGGTCTACATGTTAATTCATGTTCTTATCTAACTTACCTTATTCCTTACCAGGCTTTTTAAATGAAAATGAAATGACATGTCTCTACTTGAGCACATTCATAATAAATATCCATTAAACTATCACATTTGGATGACTACCCCATAGATTTTCACCACATTGACAACACTCACCTAGACAATTGCCCATTCAGGATAATAACCTAACAGAAAACTACCCTACATATGATTAACCATCCAGGACAATTCTAAGATATCTAATATCGGAACGATTTTCCTGGACAATTACTTACATCTGAAATTATTATATTCTGGACAATTATTGATGATTACCCCTTTTGAATGGAAATTATGATAATTACCACTATTCTAAATTGGTAATTTTCCTAGCATGTGATTGTCCAGGATGTACTAACTCCAATGATGGTCCATGGGTAGATCATCAAAGGGTAGTTCTCCTGGTGGTAATCATCAAAGATAAATAATTTTCCTAGATTTCCAAACTGTAATTATCGATATCTCTTTACTTAAACTGTATATCACAGCACCACAGCAAAAATTACAGTTACACCGCTGAACATTCCAATCCATTATCCAACCAATAAATTCCAAAAAAAAATAGCCATGCACCATGAAACCCTTCTCCTAAGAGAAAATAAAGGAAAATTTTGATACAATCATTTAAATGATTAATGCAAATATCCCAATAAGTATTTACATGTAAAGAACACTTTGGGTAAAACTTATTGTTTTAAAGAAGAATATGAAAATCTTAATTGTGTTTACGAACGACACATACAAAGTTTTACATGGAAGTTAAGAGTGATTCAAGAACAAAAAGACAATTGAAAATGGCAATATTTTGAAGAGATGATAAATTAAAAATAAAAAGAAATTTGCATGCAAATTAGTATCAACAATGTCATTTGTAGTTGCAAATGAAGAACAGCAAGTATTTCACACAAAATTCAAACAAAAACAGGCAATAAATATTTATTCAATCTATATACAAAGGTTAGAATAAAAGTAATTACAGGTACTAGACTTCTTTGTTTTCTACAAAAATGAAATAAAAAGGAAATGCACATAACACAGCAATCAAATGTTGAAATATTTAAACTAAACACATGCACAAATTACTGTTTTGAAATTAATAGACATGCATTAAGATGTTTGGTCATTATAGAGATATTTTTGATACTTAAAAAATGCAGATAACCATGCACAGAGAAGAAAGAATATTACCCAGCAATATACAGTCAAACCTGTATATGAGGAATGCTTTAAACATTTGTGTAAAATTCTAAAATGTAGCAAAAAAAATATTAGACATTGAAAAAAGGGAAATATAGTACCCTATATCACTTAAAATCTAAAATGTGTATTAAAGAATGTAATCTTAAATCTTTATGATGGAAAATGTGATATCAAATATTAAAACATTGTCTTCTGAAATACTTGCTTTCATCACTGCAGCTACAAATGACAGATTACAACTTACTAAATATATCATTTCCTTTCAAACAGTGCATTCACTGCCCTTTAATTAAAAACAAAAGTTGTTTGACACATTTCTATTACAAAGTTAATATTTTATACTTTTTTCTGTACTTCATTCTACTGATCCATCAAAGAGATACATGTAATGTATATAAAACCAAAGACTGAAATAATGCCCTCTCCCAATATTTTATATTTTGTTGGTGACAAAGTCTTAAAAGGAAGCATAAGCCATTTGGCATTTGGAAGCTATACCAATTGACATGAAATATCCACATTTCCATCTTGAGGGGAAAAAATAGCTTTCTGGAATAAAAGATCAAGTTGATTTTTAGCAGTATTTTCAAATGATGACAAATAGAAAAGTGCCTCAAAGTATACATGAATACAGCAATTTTGATACAATTGTAATTGTGTGTTATAATTGTGCAAATACCACAGTATGTGATGCGTTTCCCCATCAAACTGCCCATTTTGCATACTGGAAGCTCTCCTCTCTTATAAAACAAAATGTGTTGTATTTTTAAAGTAATAGTTCACTTAGAGTTTCCTTCACTGCTATTTTGTCTGTTCTTACCATTTAGCACTCATTTTTGTTCATTATCCATTTCCCCATTGGCATATGACTGACACCATCTTTAATACATAAACGATTCATTGTTCTCCCCTGCAGAAATACATACATCACAGAAAAATGGACGGATCGCTAATCAACTTTTGAAGAGTAAAATGAATTATGATGAACTCAAGGGTGCGGTCAAATTATTTTACCCTATTTGTGTACATGTTGTACCATGCACAGAATCAATAAAGTGCTTTGGACATCTGGAATCACAATATGTATTCTGCTGTATGAAATATATAACTTTACTCATTCCTTCCACAGATTCTCAAACTTTGATAAAATAAGTTGTATGACATCCTCAAATTTATATGACCGCAAACTGCAAGAACCCTTGAAAATCAATCTTTTCTTGATATACATGTATAAAAATGCCCCGATGTCTACCTGGGTTAAAGTACTCTCTGACAAAAAGGACAGAATTTCTACGATGGAATAATTGTAATATTAGCAATTTAATATTGTGCACCACATACTACTACATGTAGTATATATGTCCATAAAAATGCACTATTAGGAGAAAAGAGTATGAACAAAAATTAATTCTAACAGTTAACGTAAAAACTGAGCTGCAGCCGATAAAATATACATGTACATGTATATAGAATACATATTAAAAGCACATAAAGAGGTGTCTTATACTTCATTAATTGTACAAATTTTTTTTTTATACACAAATATGGAAAATTTGAAATTAGTAAAAAATGCAATATCAAGTCTATACAATAACATATATTCAAGTATACATCTACCAATCAATGGTAGGGAAGTACTAATATACTTTGGCAGGAAGTCATAGAATGACACCTGTCGTAGTTTTAAGCTAAAGATATCACAAAAATATATATTATTATCTACAGCCTTTTTGTTTGTTTGTTTGTTTGCTTTATTTTCCAATGGTTACTAGAAGCATTTTACTTTAATACAGCAATGTGTATGTAATAAATATCTATAATGTATGCTGATAATTTTATGTAGGTTCTGATATGTTAAAGATAATAGATATATAACATAATTTTGTTACTATATCTTTGTGTTATATAATATTGAATTATTCCTTATTCCAAAGACACATTATCATTATAAAAAAAAAATACTTGAATTTAATTGAGATAATCATGAAATGAAGTTTGACCTTTGACCTTGCATGGTATGATTTCATTCATCACAAATATTTGGTAGTTGAATAAACACAATTGACAATCTGATTAAAACTCAAATCTCATGTTGAGATTTGAATTCGGTTTTACATACACAGATGCACTAGGATTGATACAAAAAGAAAAAAGTTTTCTAATGATTAATTGCACAAATATCTAATTCGCTTGATTAACGAAAAAGATTTTCTACTCTCTACTTGCAATCCCCACTAGAACAAGAATTAAATGCATAAATAAATATAGCATAAATATAAAACAATGAGTGAACATATACGTGTACATACACAAATTAGCAACAAGCATGCCACAAATCATCACCATGACAATGAAAAATATAAATAATGGATAAGAATTTATGATACATGATTGGTTAAGGATCCCTTATAAGCCAACAACCGATACTGGAAGTCAAATTTTCTTGGAAATACATATATACATGTAAACAATGCTAATTTCATGTGTGGAACTTATTCATTATGTATTTTGTTTGTAGGTTGGATGTTAATGACTTTTTAGGGTGATAACAGTTGAATAAAGGAAAGAGTCTATCAATGCTCTCTTCTGATCTTCAAAAGATACTAAAATATGAATGATAATGAGGTTTTATCCTTAATCAAAGAAATTATATAATGAGAAACAACATGCATTAAATGTAAGTGTACACTAGATGCATACGAAAATGTCATTTTGTGGTTAAATATGGATTGAGATTCGTACAGGTGTAAATTACAAGGATGGGAAACCTTTATGAACTTAAATTTTTCATGGTTCATGTGAGCTAACTCCTTCTTCCTCTACATTAGGAGGGGTGTCATCTGAGCCCTCTAAATTATTTTCATCTTTATTAGTATTATCCTGTTCTATATGAGTATCACTGGTACCTTGTTCAGCCTCAGTCTCATTCTGGTTTGCTCCAGTCTCGTCTGATCCAGTTTGATCCAGTCCTTCAGCACTGTTATAACCATCCTCATTCAGTATTGGCTCTGCATCTAGCTGGTCAGAACCGGGTTGGCCAGGTTCTTCCTGGACCATTGTTTCTCTTGGGGTAGTGTCCGAGGTGGTTGCCTCTGGTTTGTCAGCTTGGCTGGTTACACTTGATGAGCGTGGAGTGTCTGCAATGGAGCTATTGCCTCCAACTGATCTAGGTGTGTCCTCCAATACATCTTCAGCCTCTTTTGTTGCCATCTCTGGCATGCCTCTGCTTAAGTCATTATCAGCCTGTGGTGTCTCGGAATCCTGCGGAGGCCCTTCGTTGCCGTTCCCAACACTCAAGTCTATCCCGCTCTTACCCCCACCATCCCCACTGTCTATTGTCCTTGGGGTGTCTGCAGGGCTGAATGTCTGATCCGTCAGGTCAGCCAGGTCGATGTCCGACATCCCTCCGAAGCTTCTCTCACTGGGAGCCATCATGGTGGACGAGGCATTGTCCCCTCCCTGGTCGGAGGGAGGTCCATCTGCCGTTGTCGTCTCCCCTGCAGAGCTATCACCCATAAACCAACCCTGGACTGGACTGGGGTGGGAGGAATTTCTGGATGGACTGTGCAAGGAATCTTTAGGTACCAGGCTCTCTGTGCTCTGGGTGGGGGCCTTGCTCCTGAAATGTCATAGGAAAATTGTAAACAATGAATCACCTTTGTAATAAAATTATATAACTCATAGCACAGGCTTTTTGCTATCATTAATCGTACAAATAAACTATAGGGATAATACACATGGATAATAAAGTGTTTGATAATTACAAATCAGAATATACATGTACATGTAGGAGACCCTAAAAGTGATGGGTCAGCTTTATAAATCACAAAAATTTGAGCTATCAATTTTCATCTCAACACATCCCCCAAGCAAACAACATCTTGCACCAAAAAAACAACAATTAGTTAAATGAACATATCTTAGCACTACCACTGTGGTTTTTGTTAGATGAAAGGAACTGTGAAAAATGAAGGTCAATCTACACACATGAACTGGTTCCAGAATGTGATGAATCATGAGACTTTGGTCTTTGTTTTCAGTAACATTTTATATGTGCCTGAAATGGTCTTTATAATAGAAAGTTGCCATACTGAATTTGGACAGACATATTAGCTCTTGATAAGGCTAGAACTCAGAATACCGAGTCTAAATGATGCCAGATTTCAAGACTATATTGTTTATCACTTTTGAAGATGACATACAGAAAACCTACATTAATGAAGACTTACCCATCAGTAGCATTTCTCACTGTGGGAAAATAGAGAGAATACAGAATGAATTGTAATAAGTTGGCTGATAGAAAATACTGAACAGCATAAACAGAATAAGAGTAATGAAAAATTTATCTATTACCACACACATATTCATCAAAGAGCATAGTTTGGGGAAAGAATTTTAAGTCAGATAATGGTGACTTTATAGGAGGAATCACAGGTGGTTACCCATGATGGTGAAGTCATCAATCTTGCAGTTTGATTTTACAACTAACATGTCTTAGGTGATGTGCATACCACCCCAAAGACTTGAAAAGTTCTGCCAACAGGATGAGGTTTCTAAAATCAAATTATATTCCGACACTAAACCAAACAATGTCCAATCTCTAGAAGGTCATGTTCAGTAATGCAAAGTGCATGCAAGCATTAATCAGGAACTCCACCAAGTCAAGTTTGATCAAACTGTGATGCATTGCACATAAAAACTTCAGAGGAACTGCCTTTAAATCTAATTATATTGAAGAAGTTTACTATTTCTATATCTCTTTTCTAAACTTACCTTTGATTGCTGCAGGTGTACTGATTAACATGTACTGCATGTTAGGTGGAACACTAGCTCGCACAGGTTCCTGGAACAACACACAAAATGATATCAAAATCGATCAAGTAAATGATTTAATAATTAAAAGGACATTATGCTAAGTGGCTGATAGTAATAATGCCACAATGTGTAACCCTTTGGTTTTTACTTGTATTCATCTACATGTTACAGAGGAAAAATTCATCATGCAGATACAAGTACATTTCAATTGTTTCATATTTCAGCACCAAACTTTGATTTGTGACCTGTCATAGACCAAGGGGATACATGTAGATGGTTTGAATATCGTCTGTTGAGAGCCAGAAGGGCGTTAACTCTGTGTTAAAGTATAGGAGTTAACGCCCTTCTGGCTCCAAACAGACGATATGGTGTGAACTTAAGGAAGTCATCTGGGAAAAAATTTGACATTCCCCTATTCCCTTTATTGAAAAAAATGAGGTCTTCGTCCTTGCAGGATTGGGTGCTTCATATGTTCCATTAACTGCTTTTTTTTTTTTTTATTCATGTTGTTCCATTAACTACTTTATAATTCATATTGTTATTATGAAATACTGTAAAAGCACTTGATACATAACAATTAAACACTTACCTCTTCCCAAGGATAGGTCCCTGTGTGACGATGTCCCATCCTTGAACTGAAATAAACAAAAACAAAGACATGAACTATTGACCATGTTTCCATAATGAAAGGATAAAGAGGTACTATGAACAACAATATTCACACAAAGTGGTACCTCTTCTTCTAACATCTGTTAAATAAACCAGCCAGATTTGAAGAAAAATATCAGAGAAATTCTCATACATCCAATCGACCACTTGATTCACTTCACAACATTTTTCAAATGTAAAATTTCAATAAAAGGGGATTTATCTGAAAAATGATTTTGTTACAAATGTTTCAAACTTGTTACCATCATCTATAGGAGGAGAATCTATAAAGAGTATTCAATATGGATACAGTTTAAAAATTACCCCCAAATAATTTTCATCATTAAAAACTATATATACATGTAAGTATGGAAGCGTGTATTTGCAAATATTACCTCATCCTGCGTTTATCGCTTCCCAGTGTTTTGATGGACATCATGCTAGCAACCGTTGCTGGGTGCATTGTCTTCATACGATGACTGGCTGCTTGGGGTAGACGAATATTATCTTCACATACCTACAACGGTAAAATAAATATTGATAAAACCAGCCTATGATAGGAAGATGGCAGAAATTATATACTAGGATGATTAGCAATAGTTTGTTTGTTTGATTAGTAAACAAGGATATGAAATAATACATATCAACAAAATCTTCATAGTCTTTTTGGCTTTTGTGACCATCTGAAAAGGCCTATTGGTATGGCCCTCAAGCTGACAGCCTTCGGGGCCTGTCCTGGATACTACCAACATTGCAATGATGCCACTTCTTCTTCGCTGATGTTTATAATATGGTCCTTTATGAAGGTCGATTTTTCTTCAACATGCACTTTATTCTTCATTTTCCAATAAAATGTGTATCTGGAACAAAATATAATCTTCCCTGATGCATTCCCTGGACACTCTACTAACCTTGCAAGGATGCCACTTGTTCTTGGCTGATGCTTCTGTAGCAGTCCTAGGTCTGTTGCCTCCCCTGGTTGACCCTGCTGTTCTCAGTGAGGTCCTCTGGGCAGGGGCACTCTGACTCCGACTGTATAAAGAATATAAGCTCTGAAAGTTATTTACCTGTGTATGATGCAGGATAAATGACATAGGTGTTCAAGCTCAGGGCCCCCATTTCATCAAACTTGTTAGTTATGTTATCAATAACAACTTACGATAACTGTTATAAGCTAATGAAATTGCATTTGATTGGCTGTGAGCAAATTTGTCAAAGAAATGTGGCAGTTTTTATTGATTACAAGTTTTATGAAATGGGACCAAGACCACTTTCTAGCTTTGGAAGTGGGGGAGTGAAAGAGTAAGACAGGGTCACATGGTGAACTGCACTTCAAACTACCGTAAAAAAATAAAGACTCCATGATATGAATAAGAGGTGATTTCTGTTCAATTAATTTGGATGCAAACTTGAACTTCAGTACATGAACAAATGTATAAAAAAAGCATTTTGCTGATTTTCCTTTTTACATTAGTGCTATAATAAAGGTATGATGAAGACAAGATGAATGCGAGTGCGTCTCCTATATGCCTCCGCCTAAATTCAGTTGATGGCTCAAACTGTTCGTGAAATATTGTGATAACCAGAATAAAAAGCCTCCAATTCCATTAATTGACATTTGACCTTACACCTTATAACCCAAAAGTCTAATCACTTTATCTCCTCCTAGTCATGAATACAAAATAGAGATATGGTGATAACAAAGGTACAAAAGCATTAATTTCACATACACCTGTATAATGACCTCTATGACCTGTCACCTTTGACCTATGTGAACAAAAGTCTCACTTTGGTGATGCATATTAGTGCCAAGTTTGAAGTTAATGGATCAAATGTTTCATGCGATATCATGTTAACAAGGTTGAAACCTGCAATTTCAGAATTGACCTCTATGATCTTTGACCTTTGGCCTACATATCCCAAAATCTAATCAGATCGTCTTGCTTTGGTGATACACACTATTACCAAGTTTGAAGTTCATATCTCAAATGGTTCTTGAGATATCGCGTTAACAAGACTAACACCTGCAATTTCAGAAATTGACCTGTGACCTTCACCTGTGACCTACATACCCCAAAATCTAATCAGATCATCTTTCTATGGTGATACATACTAGCACCAAGTTTGAAGTTCATACCTCATGTGGTTCTTGAGTTATCGTGAGAACGAGAAAGCGGGACGGACGGACGGACAACCCGAAAATATAACAGAAAATTTCTCGTTCTCGCGATAACTCAAGAACCACATGAGGTATGAACTTCAAACTTGGTGCTAGTATGTATCACCATATCATAACAGAAATTCTGAATAAAACAGTATTTGATAAGAGAAAACTAGATCAATTCTCAACTGCGCGCAATCGTAATTTATGCCTCCGCTTGCCAGATCAGAAATATATCGCACATTCATGTTGATTTGTTTAAAATTTTGATCGAACCAGAATAAAATGCCTCTAATAACATGTTAATTGACCTCTTTGACATTTGACCTTACACCTTATAACCCCCAAACCTGATCACTTTATCTCCTCTTAGTCATGAATACAAAGTAGTTGAGATATGATAACAAAGGTAAAAAAAAAAAAAAAACATAAATTCCACATACACGTGTATAATGACCTCTATGACCTTTGACCTGTGACCTACATATCCCAAAATCTAATCTGATCATCTTTCTATGGTGATACATACTAGTACCAAGTTTGAAGTTCATACCTCAAATGGTTCTATAGTTATCGCTAAAATGAGGCTAACACCTGAAATTTCAGAAATTGGCCTGTGTGACCTTGACCTTTGTACCCCAAAATCTAATCAGATCGTCTTCCTTTGGTGATACATACTTATCACCAAGTTTGAAGTTCATACCTCAAATGGTTCTTGAGATATCGCGTCGACCTCAAATGATCGCTAGAATGAGGCTAAAATCTGAAATTTCAGAAATTGGCCTCTGTGACCTTGACCTTATGACCTACGTACCCCAGTATCGAATCAAATCGTCTTCCTGTGGTGATACATACTTATCACCAAGTTTGAAGTTCATACCTCAAATGGTTCTTGAGTTATCGCAAGAATGAGGCGAACACCTGAAATTTCAGAAATTGGCCACTGTGACCTTGACCTTTGAACCCCAAAATCTAATCAGATCGTCTTCTTATGGTGATACATACTAGCACCAAGTTTGAAGTTCATACCTCATGTGGTTCTTGGTTATCGCTAGAACAAGAAAGCGGGACGGACGGACGGACGGACGGACAGCCCGAAAACATAATGCCTAATGCCATAATGCATAATGCATAAAAAAGAGACTGTGTGATAAGAAAATTTGTGAGTAATCTGTTTATACATGCAGAACTCCAATCAATTTGTAATTGTTATTAATAACTGTTCTTGCAGTAGATTTCAAGGTCAGATACAGATATGCAATGATTTCAGAGAATATTATGAAGATAACACTGCTAAATTTCAAGCCTTTTTGATAACTATTATAACTATTATCAAAGGAAATTAAAATGACAAAAAATGCATCAAGAGTACACTCCGTATAATTTTAATTACAAACAAAAATACAATGAATGTTGAAGGATGCAGTTTGATCATTAATATTATTAACAGATGAAGACATGAAAGTAATTTGTACACACAAAGAGGGTTAAATTGTGCATGTGAAAGGTCTATATCAAATGAGTGAGCAGATGTATGTTTACCTGTGTACTTTTCGATAGGTCATATTACCATACCCATCATCACGCCACCTGTTAGCAACAACAATATGGAGAAGACATATGCAATAAGTGCATGCAATGGGAAAGAACACAAGCAACTAAGCACAAAACATGCATTTAATGAACATACATGTAAAACACATCCTGTACAGACCACTTTCAGCCTCGTTAAAAAATGCTGCGGTAAATTGATGTAACAAAATACATGTATGACATAAGCGTTGTGCTCTTGACATTTCTGTATCTTATAACACACAGATAACCGAGTATGTGTAGGATATTCGGAGTGCACAACTTTTATCATCCCTACTTGCCATTCATTTCCAAAAATAAAGCAATGTCATATGTGAACAAACCTTTAAATTTGAAAGACATAGAGCTGAAGTGATAAAGTTAACTTTGCATAAATCGAATCTGTTGGGACCAACAAACTTAGTTCAACTTATTTTATGTAAATAACGCATATTTTGCATAGTTTGGTCAAAAAATTGATTCGATTTAGGGGAAGTTAGACTTATGCGACTTCGAGTTATGCAAGGTTGACTTAATTGTTAAACAGAGATGTGTCAACAACAGGCAGCTAGATAGTTTTGGCTACTGAAATTTGCTTGGTGTTTATAAATGCATGGATGTGCTCAAGTGGATATTGATTATTTGGGTCCTGTTGAATTTCACTAAACATTTCAGCAACATTCTTGTATAATTTGAAAATATTTTGCTTTTTAAGCACATGCAGTGCCAAGCAGGAAAATATATTCTACATATAACACAGTAACATTGTCCATTTTTATGCATGCACACAAGGCAGAGATATATTGATCTAAGAAGGATAGACACATATTTTCAAAGTATTAAAATCAATTGACTAAATGAATAATCAATCTCAGCAGGACAGCATGCAAAGAAAACTTTTTGTCTTAAGGATAGCTGCAATGCATAGTATTCATGTGAGAAAAAATTTGCATGATCTACTAACAAAAGCTTATACAGGAATTGGATGGACAGAAAGCCATTTCAAGGTACAGAAGATGAATTAAGCCATCAGGTCTTTCATAATTATAAATTTAGCTTGAATGAAACAACTGTCCTTTCTAGATAGTTCACTTTGTTAAAAGTTTGCAATTAATAAGGCCACTGTAACAGTTTTGACTACAGCTACGAGCTTGTTACAAGGACAGGCTTCTACACTATTGTAGCAACTACCTCTATACCATTATCACCTGTCTATAGTGGTTGCTTTCATTACTCCCCTTGTGGAACCTTTGGAAACACTTTTTAACAGAGATATAAAGCAAAGAAAATAGTGGAAGTAAAAAATAAAATTGGAAGTCCAAAACAACATAATATTCAAAATAACTAGATGAATATTCGACCGCGAGCGGTCGGAATTTATGCCTCCGCTATCACCAGATTGGAAATGTATGGCATACATGTACACTCTAAAAAGGATTGGTCCAACAAAATGACAAATCTTTTCACTTAAAATGCACAGGAGACAGAAAAATTTATTTCATTTCATTTTCATATAAAATAAATTGACCTCTGTGACCTCTGACCTTTGACCTACTTACCCCAAAATCTAATCAGTTCATCTTTCTATGGGTATGCATACTGGTACCAAGTTTGAAGTTCTCACCTCAGATAGTTCTTGAGATATCGCGGTAACGGTGCTAAAAACCACTAATTCCATGTAATTTGATGTAAATTGACCTCTGTGACCTTTGAACTTTGACCTTCCTACCCCAAAATCTAATCAGTTCCTCTTTCTATGGGGATACATACTGGTACCAAGTTTGAAGTTCTTACCTCAAACAGTTCTTCAGAAATCGTGGTAACGGTGTTAAAAACCAAGAATTTCATGTAATTTCATGTAAATTGACCTCTGTGACCTCTGACCTTTGACCTCCTTACCCCAAAATCTAATCAGTTCCTCTTTCTATGGGGATACATACTGGTACCAAGTTTGAAGTTCTCACCTCAAACAGTTCTTGAGATATCCCGGTAACGGTGCTAAAAACCAAGAATTTTTATGTAATTTCATGTAAATTGACCTCTGTGACCTCTGACCTTTGACCTACTTACCCCAAAATCTAATCAGTTCATCTTCGTATGGGGATACATACTAGTACCAAGTTTGAGGTTCCTACCTCAAATGATTCTTCAGATATCGCGGTAACGAGGAGTGGGACGGACGGACGGACGCACGGACGCACGGACGGACGGACAACCCGAAAACATAATGCCTCCGGCACCCACCTTCGGTGGGCGGAGGCATAAAAACCATCTCACGATAGATATACTGAACAGTTTGACCATAAAAGTCCCAATCATCTACATGTAATGACACTTTTTAGACAAGACAAATCCAAACATAACGGAAGATATAATGAATATTTTGACTGGACAAATAGACCAAAATTTTCTTGGAAATTCAATATGTACACTGAACCATTCTGCTTTCTACCACTCACTTGTATCTGGCTGTTTCTGGTGCCACACTGCCTTGATGCCTGGAGATAGAGTGTGGGATGGTAGCAGAGACTGGTGCCTGACCTGATCTCCTGAAATGAACATTGTAGTCTGATTCTTCAGGCAGGGCAAAGATGGGCTCACCCTTCCTGTTCCTGGGTGTGTATTCTGGGGTTGAATCTCTGCATGTGGGAAGAAGAACAGAAAGGGGGTTAAAGGTTACATCAAATTCTGGTTCTGAAGAAAGAAACTGGAATGAAACTTTTAAAATATAGTCTTATATCTTTAAATTTGTATAAAAACATCTATTATGAAACATTGGAGAATGGTTATTAAGGAGGGGTGACATGCCCCCATAAGTTTGGGCAACTGAAACACTGATGGGATGAGAGCTGGGTGCAATGGAGGGTCTCTTTGGGGTAATCTTGGAGAAAGGTTATTGACTTGATATTGAGGGAGGAGAATGATTGGGTGTCATACTTACCCAGAGCTATTGGGAGGGGGTGACATGCCCCTATAACTTTGGGCAACTGAAACACTGATGGGGTGTGAGCTGGGAGCCGTGGAGGGTCTCTTTGGGGTAATCTTGGAAGACGGTCTGCGGTAGCCTGCAGGCGTCTCAGGCCCATTCTACAATAAGAACAAGATGAAATAACATACATATTCATGTTCAAGACCATTGCTATTGGGTACCTTTCTCATTACAGAGTGATAAATTTAGTGATAGTAATATTGAAGAGTAGCTTTGAAGTAAAACAAATATGATACCGTTTCATCTTGCACTCCTCAGAGATAACTGCTAGAAAAAACAACAAGCCTAAATCAAACGATATAAAGAAGAACAAAATTACAATATATGATATCTTTATTAACACTACTTCTCCTGTTATAAAACAAGAAAGAATAATAGAGTTTGGTTCATGCACATCATTCACCTGTTATCATATTGTGCAGTCATTAGAAACTAAAAAGGGTTTAATTCTTTAATATCAGGAAATACATGCTGCCTGATGTGCCTAACACTGGGGCAATATCATTCTTATTTACAGAGGTTTGTCATTAAAACCTCTGTCCAGCGATTCATTTGCATCTCAATCTAATGATACCACCTTTTCCTTACAATTACACAGTGCTTTACAATTTCATTCACTAGAAAAATATGGGAACTAATAATATCCCACTTCAAAGAGTACAATAACACAAATAGAAATGTTTTACTGACCGGTTCCTTTTCAACCATCATATTGTCTCCAACATGATCAGCCAACATGACAACTGATCCTGCTTGTACAGATGATGGTCTCTCACTCCTGGCACTTAATGCTCTGGACATAACAAAATACACAGAAGATGCAAGTCAATTGTAACTTATCTGTACTCTTTTATATTTTGTTAAATTGCTTCCTTTGGTTGAATCATATATATTACAAAATGTTTAGAAAATATAATTACTATTTCCAATCAAACTCAAGTGATGATTTTACTTCAAAAGTTATACAAAAATATACATATACGTTGTTCCCCTCAAATGGAAGAAGCATGTACACAGTGTACTCTAAAACTAGAAACTTTGGAATTTTGCCAGTGGTTCAGATTCGCAAAAGTTTCATGCCGCAAAATTATTTAAATATAATTGACATACAGTGTAACACTAATTTTTTGCAAATCGTGAAAGTTTCTTGCTGTGAAAATGGCCGTCATTTACAATTCACGAAAGTTTTACGTTGCGAACATTTCTGGTTTAACAGTACATGAATCTTGCAGTGATTGTCTACATATTGTATTTATTTCTTAGATTCTATTCAGAGTTTGATCTCATGCTTATCTCTCTGCCCATAACCATTTGTGTTCTGTGTATTTCATTTGACACGTTTTATATCATCTTCACAAAACATAAACGGCATATAGGGTATAGTTTCCAGAAAAAAAAATGTACTTGTTACTAAATTATCTTTTAAACACTATATAATACTATTAACCAAACCAAATATAATTCATATAGAGATTTAATCAGGAGCATTATGAAAAATAATTTAAAAATATCCCATCCATCATATCTTACAAACACTGATATATCTAATATTCTAAATAATTACTTATAACGAAAGTGAAGTTTACCTTTGTTTTGAATTGTTTGAGGCATCCTCTGCTATAGTGACTTTCTTGACCTCTTGACCTTTCTGTAGTCTCAATACGGACTGTGTTGAGATTGGATTCTGATCAACTTTAGGCTCATGGGTCTCTGTCATCTTATAGAAGTTTTCAAGAGACTGGGATGCAAGACTATTGGCAGGGATATTTGGAGCTGCAAAGATATTTCATTTAACATTATAAGGATGATTTGACTTTATGATTTCATTCCTTTGAATTCAGGAACACTACAGGTTGTAATAAAAATGCAATTATAAAGAGTCAGCAATATATGAGATCCATATTTCTCAGCCCACATGTGAAATATAGCTAAAGCACTCCAAGCTTATTACCTACCCATGCAAGATTTGGAATGCAATATGATTTACCTTGTTTCCATTCAATCATAAGTCTATGGCAAACCATGTATTGAAGAGTTACAATTGATCGTAAGATTGATTGTATCTCTTTATGTTACAGGTCCCTGAAATGAGTTGAATTGAACTGAAATTAATAAAGCTCGGCTGAATAGAATGGAGTCAAACTGACTTGAACTAAACTGAACTGAATTGAACTGAAATGAAACAACCTGAATGTTGAATGTTAACTATACTAAACAAACTAAACTGAACTGAAGTGAATCAAACAAGCAGTGAATTGAAATAAACTGAAGTGAAGTGAGTTGAATGCTGAATTGACCCTCACCATAATATGTCACAAAGGACTCCTGTGCTGCATAGTTAGCTAAAACCTCCTGGGTGAACCTCTCAGGCACCTCAGTAGTAACAATCCTGTCCCCTCCCTGGTCACCTTGATGGCTGCCATCCACTGCAGCCATGCCCTGCTGTTGCTGGTAGTCCTGCCATTGCTGTAGGTGTGCTGCTTTCCTCTCAGCCTCAGACTGAACAGGCTGCTGCTTAGCAGCTGTAAGGCAGGGAATGATTAAATAGGTCATATATGACGAGGATCTTAAACGTCATGTGTACATTTCAAGGGAACTTTGGTTCTGGTAAAAGTAAAAAACAAACGGAACAATCTGAATGACCTCTGCCCAATAAATATGTGGAGTAACATACAGAGAAAGATGGAAAAAGTCAGAGTCCATCAGACCTAAACTAAATTTCTCTGTCCCATGTTGGTGCTTATCAGGGAACATGGTTTTCAACCAGTTTGTAGAGATTCAGTACCATTTGGTGAGTACAAATAATGCTGTAATGTAGAAAGGCACATCATCAGCAAATCAAAAGGACTCTCCAAGTCAGCATCTCTTTAAATAAAATTTCATCAGGACTCCAAGATCACTTCAAACTGTACTTCTGCAACTTATAAAGCAATAAACTGTAGTCATTATTTAACTTTGGACACAATCTTTGGTTATATTACCTACAGCTTTTGGCTTTTCTACCTTGCAATACAGTCATTATTTGACTTTTTACATTAGGTTCTTACCTGCAGCTTTTGGCATGTCCACCTGGACTCTGAGTAGTGTACTTTCACTTATCTCAGGGGGGAGGGCACCGTGGAATGTCTCCTCTTCAAAGGTCACCTGGGCTACTGGGTTCACGAGGCTTGTCAAAGGGGGTTTCCCTAAGAAGGAATGAAGTGAGGGTAGATAGATGTATTGATTAGCAATTTTTTTACAAATCTTTTGTACATGTTTATTACACACAGCCATATAATTTACTAACTTGGTAGGGGTGATAGTATCTTTCTTCAGCAGACAAACTGACTTTGACTATTAAACAATTGCTACACAATAAATTTTCAGCACTATTTACTCTTTACTAGCTTTGGTCAAGCAATGGAACAAACAGCAGACTGTCACAGCCAACTATTGGCACAATAGTTCATGTATAATAAACACTGAACAATTTGGCAGTCCATGGTTTTGCCCCATGGCAAATAAAGAATTAAAATTCCTAAATTCACTTCTGGACCCAACACTCTTTCTAACCCTAAACCAAATAGGAACCCAAGGGTTAACCTAACATCTTTGACGAAATGAGCAAAGTAAATATCACCATATCTTTCATCACCAATGTACAAGCAAAGACACTACAGTGTACAGTGTACATGTATTTTTACACCCAGATGTGTTGGCAAGTCTTCGTAAACAACATCCACACTGAGCAAGATAACAAGAAAACATAACTAAAGGTGAAAATCTTTCTGTTAAAGCATGTTTGTAATCTAAAGAATGTTTGTAATCAAAATCAATCAAAAGGGAAAAAATATCACTAAAACCCTCAAAAAGTATATTCCAGTCTTGGATGTACTTATGCATTTGCTTGAAAGAGTAAAAATTCTCTGCCAAATAATTTTTAACTCTTTCTTACTCTTAAAGAGACCAGGACCTTGTTCCTTCTCTCCTTCAGCTGTCTCCTCTTCACTACCCTCTGCCTCCTCACTTCCACCTCCTTCATTGTCATCCTTCTTCTCATCTCCACCTTGTCTCACCTCCTGGACTGGTATGGAGATGTTCGATTCAATGGCGAGGCTCGCAGCCTGGGAAAGGGCAGATTGATCATCCCCAAGGTCCCCCTCCTCCCCATCATCCTGTTTCCGTTGCTGGGATGCAATCTGGGCGTGGCGGATGACACTCATGGCCGAGGCAGGTCTGTCAAG
Organism: Heliocidaris erythrogramma; assembly: GCA_025617745.1. Lineage (NCBI taxonomy): Eukaryota > Metazoa > Echinodermata > Echinoidea > Camarodonta > Echinometridae > Heliocidaris > Heliocidaris erythrogramma. The sequence goes on from CM046867.1 coordinate 19,878,510, forward strand.
GCCGGTTGCTGTGGGAGACAGGTGGTTGTTGAGGTAGGCATTGATGTAGTTCACAGCAAAGCTGGCATCATCATCACCTGACCTTGGACTGCGGAGTGAGTTATGAATCTGCAGGGAAGAAAGTTCTGGTGAGTATTTCTAAAGTAATGGATGACAGAAATGTTCATATTTATTTCTGTTATTTCTGCATATAACTACACAATGTGAAATAACACAAATTTCCACTTCTTTGCTTGGACAATAAATAAGAACCTTATAGGCCTTGTGAGCTTTATGTTGTCAAAACCTGTTGATAATGTGAGCAGGATAATATATAAAAGTAAAATAAACACAATCCAGTTTAGCTATCTTCACAAACACAAATCAACTCACAACCTACCCATTCCAGAATTTATACAGTCCATGTAATTTTCATTCTTATAAATTCCATAAATCCTACGATATAAACCAACCAACCTTTGGTCTGTTCAAGCCAGGAGGAGCTGTCGTGGGTCGACTGGTGTCTATCCGTAGGTCATCAAGATCACCTGACCCTTGACTTCTGGGACTGTTCTGCTGAGAGGTTGTCTGGAAGGCTACTTGCCTATTCTTTCTCTTACCCGGAGGGTCAGAGTAATACTTAATTGCATCTGATGAGAACTTCAACTCTGGGCGCTTGTACAACTGCTTGCCTGCCCCTTTAAAGTGCTGCAATATGAAAGGAGTAGTAAACATAAATGAAGAGTATAAGCATAAAATGTTTTCTGAAGAAAATGATGACTCCATTATTTCTTCTCTGTTGACAAGATTATACTAAAGTAGTACGGGGAAGGGGGTATTTAATTGAACATACAAAGATACAGTTGTACAATGTTATCTGTTGCATTGGTATGCTCCTGTATAAATGTACATACATGTAATTAATGAGCTTTAAAGAAAGGGATTTAAAAAAAAAATAATCATGTCTTTATTTGTTCAAGAGATTTTAACATTCATTCCAGGTGCAAGGTCCTTTTTCAGACACATGGTAAATCAGAATACAATACTAATACAATTCCATCACAATACAGAATATGTACATTCACCTTACAAAGTACTTACACGTACTATGAAAATATAATAGCAAGGCAAAATAGGAATGTGGTGGGAGCTTAAGTTTCTTTCATAGAAGCTTACTTGATAAAAGTATAACAGAATTTGATGTATTGATCTTTAAATCTCTATAAGGCTATAAATATATGGGAATAATCTTCAGTTCTTATTTGCATGTTCTAAATACAATTGTGGATGTATTTACCATTGGTTTTTTATTCTGATTCCTTCTTGTTTGTATGGTACATTTGTTTTCCTTGAGCTATCTGCATTTCTATTTGTCTTTAATTCCAGGGCTCTCTTAAGTAAATAAACTGCATTTACAAGAAGACAGTTGCTGAAAATGCTAGACTCAACAAGATCATTTTGCTGACCCTTAGGTATATTTCAGGTTATTCAATATAAGATTTTTTTTCTTTTCATATTTTTTTCCTTATAGTTACAAGCCTGCTCATGGCAAGTTATGCAAAGAAACTAAAGCATAAAATAACCTACATAATAAGCATAAAACATGACATATGAAGCATATACATGTATATAACAGAGGTATACATGTATATACCTGTAACTTCACAAGTTTCATAGTGGACAAGGCCTTTATATCTAACCATGACTGTCACAAACAAAACCAAGAATATCATTTAAAATCATATCAAAGTTTTCTGGCATTCAGCCAACCAAGATCCATATAATAAGATTTTTACAAAAACTATGCTCATTATCTGACGAATTCCATGTGACTTTTATTCACACATGAATTTTACGAGTCTGGCACCTGGCTAAACTAACAATTGCTTGAATGAACCAAGTGACTTCTGCAAACAAATTACACATATAACAGTGCTAAACATTGTGAGAAACAGATAAAATTGCTCATTTAAAGGGAAACGCAACCTTGGTAACAAACTGACTTGTGTGAAAGAAGAAAAATAAGAGAAACAGGATGGTAACAATTTGAAGGAAATCGGATAATTTATGAATGTTTGAAAAATGAGATCACTACATCTATGCGAATCTCAAATTAGCGATTTGGCGAATCGATTGTGACAAATTCATAGTCATACACCAAAATATCATTAAATACCTGTTTTCTCCTGAGCCCTTTTTCCCCTCAGGGTAGTACTCAAAATATACTGTAGATAGCATATTGTTATAGGTCCTCCCAAAAGAAAAAGATCCTAAGAGTTATACATTTTGAAAAATTGACATTTTAGTCATTTTGTTTGTTGGAGCGAATGGGAAAGTTGATCAACGCTACATCACAGTGACCGTACCGATTCGACCAATTTGAAATTCCCATGTGCGTAGTGATTACAACTTCCAAACAAGGGAAATGCCCAGGGCAGTCTCGCCTGCATTGCGCAATTATCGCCCCTCCCCCCCCCCCCCCCCCCCCCCCCCCCCCCACCATGTCGGCCAGGCACCCCATTTGCATATAAACTTAAATCTCCTTCAACTACGATTTATTGGATGGTGAAGTTCATTTGAAATCGAGCTATGTGCTTTAAAGAAGCAGAATATGTGTACATGAAATAATTGCCACTGGGACACTTTTGGGGTGCTGCCCCTCCATCACATAAGATAATGATCTACTATACTGAATTGAATTTGAATTTGCATCTACTATACTAAGAATGAGTCGTACCTAGGTTGGTTATAATCTATATGTAGCAATAGGTTTTACAGAAGAAGGAAAAATGTATTTGGTTTCAATTTCGTGTCACAGGCTCTTTGGAAGGGGCCAAAGCCCCCCTCCCCCCTCGCTCCACTCCCTCCTTAAGGGATAGGTACCCTATTAGCATTAATTAGATCCTCTTTGCCTCAGGATGATTCTTACCTAGTTTGGTTAAAACCCAGCCATGCATTTTTTAAAAATATTTAATTTTCATAATTGGGGCACTTTAGGGGTGCTGCCCCTGAGCTCACTTGGGGCAAGGTACCCTGTTTAAGGAATTGAGGTCTCCTTCCTCTCAGGATGATACAGTACCTCCAAACTTTGCTTATAATCTTGGACCAGGGCTTAAAGAAGAAGCAAAAATGCATCTAATTACTGCCATTGTACGGCACCACCCCCAAGACTTTACCCCCCCCCCCTTAATATTGGTAGGTACCCCATCTGTATTAATTAATTTCCTCCTTGCGTAAGGATGATCCCTGCCAATTTTGGTTGAAATCCACCACTAGCAAAATTTGAGAAGAAGTCAAATGCATGTATACAATACATGTACATACTACATACATGTAGGTAGAGACAAAGCGAAATTTTACCAAAAACTTAACCAAGTTAAACTGTCAGTACGTGACCTTTAATATGATGAAACTGTAAGATTTGGTTATTCACTTGAAAGAGCGTGACATAAAGACCATCCAAACCAAGAATGATGATAAGTTTCAAAGAATTTGAACAAAATACTTTTAAAATAAAGTAAAAATTCAAAAACTAAACCTCAGGTTAAGTTTTTGGCACAAATTTGAACAAAATTGACCTTTGACCTGAATTTGTTCATATTATTTGTGATATTCTACAACCCTTTTATGCAAGTTCGTGGATATTGAACATATAGTTTTTAAATGAGAGCATTTTCAAGATTGTTGATGACGCTGTCGCCGTCGGAAAAGCAGCGCCTATGTCTCACTTTTTGCTTACACAGGCGAGACAAGAAAATCACAACTTTCTTATAACTTGTCTGATTTTGTTCAAATTTTCAACAGTCTACTTCTCTGATTTTTCTGCTTTCATACAAATCAAATTATTACAAAGGTTGGATTGCCCTTCAATTGGGAGAAAAAAACTTACTGGTTCACAATGCAAAACCTCCTTATTGAGTTGATACCAATGGTAGACTTTCTTCAGATCATCTCTCTGCTTTAAACCACTAGCTCTGCAAGAACACAAATATTTTTAACATTTTATTTCAATGATATATGTTTAGAAATTATTTCCACTACTGAAAAAAGTTTTAAAACATTAAAAATAACATTTTTTAAGAGAAGCATTCACAGCTGGAACTGGTAAAAATAATATTGAAAAATAACTGTTAAACAATAAGTATATTTTTATACTAGACTAAGAGCCTAACAACAAAACATGGGCAATTGTCCAGCAACTCTACATCCATCTTTGTAATTTTCTTTAAAAAGGTGAATTTATACATTTAGGTCGCTCTGTTAATGAATTTGAAGAAATAAACTGACTGACAAATAAAATCTTACTAAAACTCTTATCTGATATTGCTAGTTGCTATGAGACCAGGGGCCCGTTGCACAAAACTTGCGTTTGAACGCAAGTCAGGAAAATCAAACGCAACTTTATTTTCAGCCAATCAGAAGTGCGATAGGATTTGCGATTTTAAAACGCAAGTTTTGTGCAACGGGCCGCAGGTGGAATAGTTTCTTAATTCCCCTTCAGTTAACTTATCACTTCAAATTGCTAAATTATTTCACTTCTATTGTTCAGTCAATATATTTTTATTTTGAAGTAACAGGAGGAAATGTTACATTTGGTTGTTATTTCAAATGAAACATAAAATCCCATTTCAGCTCGGACACTAGAAAGCGCTAGGTACTTCTTTTTTCAATATTTCATGTTCACATATACCTTGGTAGTTCTTTGCCAATTAAAATTCATTTTGTTGAAGGCCAAATGCATCTCCCTGCATCTACCAAGTGAGAACATATTGAAGGAACAGGAAGTAAAAACACCTGGATTGTGATCCAGGGCATGTGGCTTAATTTGTCCTTTCAAACTAGCTTTCAATCAGTAATCAATAAATTATACACCTCCTTGCATGCAACTCTGTACCACCATGCATTTAAAATGGATATGGGAAGGTAATGAAATCACAGAGGATGTGTGGTATATTTAATCCTTTGGATACCACTAGCCACAGTAACCAATGAATTTTAATATGCCTGACAATATCATGCTTAGACTTTAAAACTGACAATGTCTGTAAAGGCAAACCTGAAGAGTTAGTCAAACACTCAAATATCAAACTAGTGGTTGTCCAAATTTTATAATTGAAAATCATGTTATCAAACTTACAAACTTTCATTTTCTTTCCTCAAACATTCCTTAATATGTTTCCATGATTTGTTAAAGATGTCACTTTCATTTGTATGTACTTGTTATCAGCATTTAATTCAAATTTCAATTAAATGTGACTTCTGTGAAAATCAATCAATCTCTGCAGGGTTTCAATTAAAGGGAAATCCAACCTTAATGTCAAGTTGCTCTGAAAGGCAGAGGAAAAATTAGAGAAGTAGATTGGTGAAAGTTTGAACGTAATTGGATAAGCAATGAGAAAGTTATGAATTTTTGAAAGTTGTAATCACTATATAAGGGAATTTCAAATTGGCCAAATAGGTTATGTCACTGTGATGTAGTTGCGGACAACTCCCCCATTCGCTCCAACACATAAAATGACTAAAATGCCATTCTTTTCAAATTGTTTTACTTGGTTTTGGTAGGATCTTTTTCTTTCATGAGGACCTATAACAATTTGCTATTTCCAATACATTTTGAGTATTGCTCTGAGGGTAAAGGCACTTCGGAGAAAACCGCATATTAATGATATTTTTGTGTATGACAAACAGGAGAGTTGTCCACAACTTTGTCACAATCAACTCACTAAATTGCCAATTTGAGATTCGCATAGATGTAGGGATCTCATTTTTCAAGCATCCATAACTTTCTTATTCCTTGTCCTATTTCTTTCAAATTTTCACCATCTTGTTTTTCTTATTTTTCTGCTTTCACACAAATCATCTTATTACCAAGGTTGGATTGCCCTTAAAGATTAGTTTCAATATTAATCACATCATGTGTCTCTAGTCATTTTGGATCAAAAAATCTTTCACAAACACATGAACACGTAGGCTTGGGGTTCTTACAATATTTGGCAAAAGGCCCCAAAATGTATGAATTGTTATTTGGTGGTTTGTTTGTTTGTTTGTTTTTTTGGGGGGGATTTTGGCAGCCTGGATAAATATTGCCTTTAGAAAAAAAGAATCTCACTTTGAAGTGAGCATCAGGAAAGACCAAAAGAGAGTGGTACCAATAAGACTTTAGTGCTGAACAAACACTACATTCAAAGGACCCTTTAGAAGAGATCTGAGATCTTTCAGACCCATTCAGTAACTGAACAAGCCAAAACAATATATTACTGAAGAACTGCTCATTGTAATTACCATCATAATAGCCACTAAAATGTCTTGCTCTTTTGGACAGGACTACTGCTTTCAGTAAATGTAGGCAATGTAGAGAAACTTCAAAGCTCCAAACATGAATGAAATGTAACTGATAAATCTAAACTTGGACAAATACAATCTAACAATAGATAAAGTGCTTAAACTTAATACTCAGAAGTATTAAGCAATATAAATGTAACGAAGTACTGCTATAAGTACATGTGCATGTATATCAAAGAAGGTACTACCAGTACCTCCTTGGTATATCATCATACAGTCTCTATGATATAAATTTCAGGCTATACATAAGGGCCAGGATGGCACTTAAATATAGCCAGAATGTCACTTAATTGAGAAAATCATGAATTAAAACAATAACTGGGAATAATTTACGTGGTATAGCATAGCAATTTGCTATGCATTTTGAGTATGAGTGCTACATGTACATAAATTTACATATGTGTAGCAGTTTGCTATATTGAACTGTGGAGAATTTCAAACAAAATATTTGTCTGCTGACTAAAATTACTATTCAAATTTCAGTACATAACTTATTCCCTGAATAATAACAATAATTATAATAACTGTTAATATTTCTGCACAGGTATAGATGTACTCAACTGCACATTACAGAACAAGAACAAAAAAAAAACAATTTTTTTTTGCACATACCACAGTGCTATATCATATACATGTATATGATTATACCCCCTCAGAATGAATACATAACAAACACTTATACATGTATATCCACACCACTGATTTGCTTGACTGTTATTGAAATAAGATTTAAATTTAACATCTACAGGCACTTCGGTAAAGTTTGTTGGTGATAATAGTCAAATTTGACTGACTGCCATTATAACACGTACCAGCAACAACAACATTTGAAAATGAGTTTCTGTTATAGACATTACATGTACTTGTACAACATTGAACATTTTTCTTCTTTTTTAAAAATAAATGTGATTACCTACTAACTTCCATCAGCATCCTAAGTAGGATGCGAAAGAACTGAGCATCTTCAGCTTGCTGAGAAAGCTGGTTCTTGTCTTTCCGGGTCAGCGATGATAACTTGGCATCCCGCTGGAAGCGTTCGGCTGACAGTAGCATCGTCATGAATTCTGAGAGCTTGGTCAACTGCAAGAGAATGGTAATCCCTGTTTATTTAGATATATACGGTTATTATCAGTATCATTATCATTTATATCATTATTAATATCATTATTAATATCATTATTATTAGTTTATTATTATTTTATTATCATTATTATTATGATTTTATCATTATTATAATCAGAGTTAACTATACACAGCGCTGTCGCTTTAACACAGCACTGTCGCAAGGCGACAGCGCTGTATATGACCTGCCCATTCTCTAGCGTTGCGAACCGCGACTACAAAAGTGCGACTACATGCTTTTCGCTGAAATTACATATATTTTTCATCTAAAAATTAAACTAAATAAAACTTCAACTATTGATTGACTGCATTCATTAAGTTAAATTTAGTTAACCAACTTACAACTTACCAAAAACGATGATTTATTGCGTCATCTGCCTACAGTCGAATGGCAGAATGTAATCGCGCTGCACTTTTTGAAAGGTCACGGCCGTGCGTAATATACATGTACACAGCGCTGTCGCGAATGGACAGGTTTTGGCAGTCAAAAGTTGAAATTTTATACCCTGTGGACATTGCCTGATGGCTTGCTCGGGATTGAACTTCAACAAATCCATCCAAGCATTTGATTTCATGTGAGTATAACGTAAAATTGGAAGTTTAACATACATTTTAAATTAATTTTGTAGATTGTTTTTAGTGACATTGAGGGGTGTCGCAATGAAAGTCTATGTGTCCTTGTCAGACGCCGTGCAGACCTAGAGATCTACAGTATGACTGTGATTAGAAATACTAGACGAGTAAAAGATGCTGAATAAAAGTTTGACCTCTACTATAAAACGTTCTGAGTTTTATGAATTTTCTGAGTTATTTCTGATTCATGACATGACTGAATTTCAACACTGAATTTTGCAATTTGAAACTAAATTATTTTTACCACAAATATGTCTTTAACAATTTTTGAAAATTTCTGGTTTCAGAAAAGTGTGTGTGTGTGTGTAATTGGGTTTTTACAGACGTGTATCAATCAGATATGATTATTTACGTCTGGGACCGACCTTTAACGTCACCATCCGAAAGACGTGACTCACTCTCGAACCTGGGTCCGCTGAATCAGTTTATAACTTCCACTGGTAGCTGGATTACAGGCGCACGCCACAATGCCCAGTTGTAGACTTCCTTTTGTACCCCTCCACCCCCCCCCCCCCCATCAAATGATACATGGTTAGGGTAAAGGCACTTACACTCATGCATGGTTATTACAGATAACACAGTGTAATAGATAATAGATGGGTCTCAGGATAACATTAACAAAATCCTAGGGTCTACATGGTCTAGGATAGGGTTAGACTCATTAGGCGCACTCACACTTATGGGAGGTTATTGTAGATAACCTCACACTCTGTACCTTCATACCATGAGCAATTGCCTCCCATAGCAAGTATGTGATATCAGCTATATTAGCTAATATGCCCAGTAATCCTCAAATTGGCAAAAATCCTACCTAGGATATCGAAAAAACAGTGAGCAGAACAGAGGTACTGAATTTCTATAGAGTGGAGGTATAATGGTCTAGTGGTAGAGAAATCTGCATGGTCGAAGTATCCTTATTCCACACCGCACGTTCTACAATGTTGCTGGTTCGAATCCCGCTCTTCTTGACTGATATTTTTTTCAATAGCATTTATTCCGTTGAAAATGATCAGAATTTCAATAACTAGATGAATCTTCGACTGCGGTCGGTCAGAATTTATGCCTCCACCATCACCAGATTGGAAATGTATGGTTACATACCGGTACATGTACACTCTAACTCTAAGAAGGATTGGTCCAACAAAATTACAAATCTTTTCACTTAAAAAGCACAGGAGACAGAAAATGTATTTCATTTCATTTTCATCCCGTACAAATAAAAAACTTACCATTGATGACTTACAATCATCAAATACACCAAGGAAATAGATATTTTATAGCAAATAGACCAATGTCCCCTTGAAATTTCTAAAATAGGTTGGCCTAGACTCCATACATCACAAACCATTTTTATGTATATAATGACCTATATGACCTTGAGACCCTAAAATCTAATCCGTTCATCGTCCCTCACATATGCATACATGCATGGGCCAAGTTGATCCGTCAAACAGTTCTGAAGTTATTGTGAGAACTAACCATTTTTATGTACATAATTACCTCTGTGACCTTTGAACTTTGACCTTGAGACCCCAAAATCTAATCAGTTCATCATCCCTCCCATATGCATACATGGGCCAAGTTACAAACTGATCCCCCCCAAAAAAAAAACGGTTTTGAAGTTATCGCGAGAACGAAAAGGGGACGGACGACCCGAAAACATAATGCCTCCGGCACCACCTACGGTGGGCGGAGGCATAAAAACGCAGGAAACTTGACTACATACCGTATTCACTTGGTCAGGCGGATTTAATGGTGGCTGGGCATAATAACAAATTTGGCCGTGATATCCAGTACATACATGTGCTGGACAGAGGCAGGGTCACCAGCCAAAAACAGCCTGAAATTTCACTTGATCAAGATGATACATATCCTATCGAAGAATCTGGCATAAAATTAGATATTCTATCATCCTAAAATGTAGAAGTATTTTCTCAAAATTTTGCTGATTATATTTGTTACAAGTCATGTCTTTCTTCTAGTGCTGGGACTAAAAACCGGGTACCCGGGTCCCGCCCGAGAGCATCGGGTCCCGGGTCAAAATATTACATGCCCGTTTCCCGAAAATAAGCATTTAATGATTACTCATGTATGTAACATGACAAGGCGGTAGATAACGTCGACCAGCCATTCAATATCTACATGTAAACCCGCCCGAAAAATCATCGGGTTCCCGAATTGAAAAAATACCCGAAACTCCCACCCCTACTTTCTTTGTCTTAGTTGCTTAGCAGTTAATCCAGCCAGTTTGACTGACTGCCCTAGATGTAGCACCTGGCTATGTCTTTTGTTACTAGTACATGTATGTAGCACAGGCAGCCTATTGAATGGCCTGGCACAGGCCAGTGCTTTTAGGATAATTTTATTCACATGTTCCTTTTCATTCAGCACAGGTTTAATGCAAGATTGGCATGTAGGTTCCTTTCATGGGTTGTTGCTAGGAGATAATAATAAGGTATGGGAAAACCTTAGTTCTTTGGCATGGTGTAACATTAGGGGTGGCTAGTTTGGTCACTTGAAGCTTTGATTTTGGGAAGACCAGACCTGTCTGAGTTGGTGTCTTACAGCAAGCGCAGCAGCAGTTTGCCTGCTAGGTGTTTGCTAGGTGCAGCTAGGCGAATGGCAGCATGTTTGAGCTGCTGGGTTTAAACTGGGCATGGCAGTTTTGTGTATTTCCAGCTGTCACCAGCATTTATCTGTACTGGACAAGGAGCTGTGTTCGTGCTTCCAAGCTTCATGTCATCAGTTGAACTATGGTGTTGAACTATGGTGTTGAACTATGGTGTTGAACTATGGTGTTAACCCCGACTCGGGAGTCGGGTACTTGACTCGAGAATAGACGAAAGGGTAGAGTCAGCGTAAGAGTCAGCGTAAGCGTAAGCGTAATTCGGCCTGGGGTCGAGTGTTTTCAGTTAGCACAAAGATGTCTGCAAGCAGTGTTATGGGTGAACATCGGAAGTTTCCTGTGTTCAAGTCAACTTGGGTCTCCAGCATTTCAGGTTTCATATAACAAATTCAATTTGTCGACGAGAGAACATTTATGAAACCAGGGTTTTCCATATAATTCAGAAATTCCAGTAATTAAGTACAACATCTTATGGTCTGAAGAAACTTTGGAATATTTATGCTGTGGCATTATGAAATATAATCCTCTATCTTTTCTGACAGGTCATTGTTCATTTTAAACCAACACTAAATGTTCTAGTACTACATTAATAGTTTAAATGCAATATTAGGTTATAAGATACATGATTCTTTAGTAGCAAATTTCATGTAAAATTTAAAAGCCAAAAAGTATCTTGTATTTCCATATATTTGAAACTAAAACTTTAAAGTCAAAACGTTGTTCATTATCATTTTGTGAAGAATATATTCTGTGAATACATTGTAAACCGTTAAAGTATATAAATGAATTTTGAAGACTGGAATTAAACTTAATTCCCTTAAAGCATGTCTCGCATTGTATTTTGTTTGAGTCTGGTATTCAATCAGTTACTCTGGACTAAGTAACAAGCAAATGACTAGCTTTCATCGGCTGTGACAATCTTAGTGTTTTTACCTCTTCAATTAAGCGGTCGTGACCACCGCCGAAATTGACACAGCCCCGCATATTGATGGTTCCGTGAGTGGGTTAAGAGGGCATGAAATTAAAGTCTTTCCAAAAATATAAAAACTTTTAGATTTAATTGCTGTTCATCCATCAGTTTTCCTCATGAAATTAAAAAGTGATCAATATCTAATCAGTGACATGATGACATAATGATCAAGGGAAATAGTACAATGCCACTGATTGAATTAAATGGAGGAGGCAACTTACCCTTGACCTGCGCAAAATTTTTATGTCATTCTCAAAATCTATTCCTCTGCTCGGATCAAACTGGAAAGTCTTTGTTTGATTGCTGGTTGATAACGAAAACATTGTGGCATAAGGCTGAAAATATCAACAAATAAAATTTGTTAGCAAGTAGGGTCTAGAGTCTAGGCTATTAATAAAGGATCACAAAAACATTCGTGGAAGTTAGCAGCAATTACTCGCTGCATTGTGACTTAAAAAATTTGCTGCAATGCCTCTGGGCCTGGGTTTGGCACCGACAACACCATCCATACAATAAAAAAAAATGGTTAGTGGTGTCCCCGCAGAAGCCGCGAGGGTTAGAGAACTGCCCTGACGGGACAGAGTCCCGCTACAAAGGCATCACAGTCTCGCTAACTGCCACCTGCCCATTGGTTTGCTGTCAGATTTCGAGTACCGGTAACCGTCCCGCGACAAAACTGCCACAAGTAATTCACGAAATACGGGAAGTTTCCAGGTTTTCCTTCGTTGAACGAAACTGCAGATGTAAATATGTCTAAAATTTGATAATAAGTTGAAAATAATGCCGTCAATTCCTGTAAAATTAGTTGTTTAGCAGTTTCTTCTACGTACGTTCCTACTATACTACTACTACTACCACTACCAGTCCCAGTTTACCTTTTGGGGTTATTCCATTATGATAAGGGGAATATGCAATTTAAATTCTTACTCCCTAAAGCCATGTGCACATATTAGTTTCTTTTTTTTTTTCAAGTAATTTCTAACAATTACAATTTTACTTCTTGATTTCCAATGTAATAATTTGAGTTTTCAACAAAAAGTAAGAAACAATATTACAAAGAAATATATCTAAATACCATCTGCGTCATTGGACGCGTCCTACTTGAGCACCCAAATGACACCGTTTCCAACACGACGTTGTGTCATGTGACCTAAGGCTTTACGCCAATGAATAGCCTGTATGTAACAGGTGGATTAAAGAAAGCCCTTCGTCAACATGCGGGCTGTCTGAGCTAAATAAGGTAGCTGGAAAGTGAACGGGGTCATTAGCGCCATTCAAAGGGTGGAGTAGAGAATCTGTAATTAACAATTTTGTCAACACAGGTGTATTCATGGTATTTATGGCTACGATTAAAAAAGACAATAAACAATTGAACAAGTGAAAAAATATATAAAAATTCATATCTTTATAGGCCTATGTGATTCGAAAATGCACTAAGAAAGAGAGACAAAACGGGTAAATCTATTCTTTAAAATACTTACTGGTGAGACGCTCCAATCGATTTTTAAAGGCGTTATGCAGAAAACAAACTTTTCACATTAAATGTTAGAAGTTATGTTAACTTATACAGAAGGCATGGCTTGTGTAAGCATCATCCCTACTGAATTTTGAGCGCATTCTCTTAGGTATAACTCCACTCCTTTCAACAAAACTTGTACATACACCAGCGGTGGGGTTTGTTCAAGCCAATCCACGGCTCCAAGCTCACCAGCTGCTCTCTGACATAAAGTTCAGAATCAGGGGGGGGGGGGGGTGGGGCGGGGCTCTGACATCATTGCTAGGTATAGGGCCTGGCCGGTCTAACCATGGACCTACTAGAGGTCCATTTTCTAACTAGGTATAGGTGCATTAAAAGCAAAACAACAATGTCATCGATTACAGAGGGAGATTGCGGATGTGGTTATGTTATTTTTATTCTCAAGTTGTTGTTTTTCCTCTCGTCATTCGATTGGGAGGGGGCACATACATAGTTACGCCAATGTAAGCAGCTTGTAACTGTGTGTATCTTTCCATCAACTCAAATAAAAGAAATATTTTTAGGGGCTTGCCAAATGAGCGTGCTAATAAAATGAGCACGCAAATAGGGTAACCCCCAAACTCTTGTCTTTATAAAAATATTCTCCCAAACATGGAACCAAATCGTGACGTTGCTACCATACAACGCCCGAATGAATTGTTATCAACAATACCCTACAGAGAAAAAAAACCGTGGTGCGTAAACTAGCGCTGATGCCACTGAATTAACATAATACAGTACAAGCAGTCTGATTAATATCATATCAATTACGTTTTGGAGAGCGATCGTGCGTGTCCACCATCCATAATCTTTCTCACCGGGTAAAATTATACTCAGGTGTACGTGGATTACTAACCGGTCCGGTGGGCGATACATCACGTCGGTTTCCCGTTTGTTGGAAGCAAACACCCGAGCAAACATTGACTCTCTTTTGTCCAAAACTCGAAATTATTGATCTGTGAGGTTTCTTCTAGAGCTATCGAGCCGTGGGTCAGCGCGCGGTGGCATTCATTGGAAAGAGCTCTCAAGAAAAGGACATTCGTTGATTGTTGTGGGAAATTTAGGAGAATACTATGGCACTGTTAAACGCGACACCCAGTGAGTCAGTAAAAAGCAATTCACCGTGATGATTATCCGTACAGCATTAATTGTGATAGTATATAATTATTGCATGCTTCTAGTCGTGCATTAAGACAGAACTGGAAAGTCAGGAGTAATAAACTGCACACGCTTCATTTTTCGACTGCAGAGCCGCTGCCATCATTAAAGGTAATTGCCCATCATTTTCAATTTATCTCAACTGGACAGAGTATATATAGTTTGTGAATGACTGAAAGGCAGTTCGTGAGCCGCATACACCTCAAAAAAGTGCTCTATAATTCAGATGTCCTGAACGGTAGTGACGACATAATTATGATCAAGTAATTATAAACATATATTTATTCAGTATACTGCATTTTGAAGAACGTCTCTCTCAACATAATTCATAACACTTTAAAAGGTGAGAATACTAATCGTCATTAAACTATACTCTATAGATATACATTTATTATGCCATCTCGATTCCTAAACAGAATGAAGCCTACCATATGCCACAAGTAGAATTACAATGTCATGTCAATATATCTGTTGATCCTTCATGAATTTTCTCTTGCTATTTTTTAAAGTAATACAGAGATGACATTATAATGTCATTTTTAAAATGACCAAATGAAATATTCTACCCGTTGTGTTTATTACATGTGTTTGTTTAATGTTGTTATTCAGTAAATATCCACTAGAAACAAGCATGTGTAATAGAACTCGAGCAAATTCTAAAGTGATAACATACTCCGTATAAAAAGACCAACCAGTATCATAATATGGATTTTTTTTGCAGTCCGTTATAAATTAATCACCATGCATAAATGATGCCTATATTAATGATCATGGTGATAGAAAGCGTTGACTGCGGATAATGAAACTTCTTTGAAGAAAAATATTCTGCAGGTGTTTAGGTGTAGCCCCTCCCTCGGGGGGAGGTCACTTAAAAAGGAATAAACGTGGTTGTCAGTGAAAAATAGAAAGAAATTGACTGGAAACTGTTCAGAATAGCGCTGCTAGATATAGAATTTTCGGCCTTGGATCAAGAAGGATGCGGACTTCCTCACTGATTATAGGAAAGCCAATTTTTAACTCTTAAAAAGAGCAATCTTTTCAAAATCTCTTGCTATTTTTAAACCATATGGAGATGACATTATAAGCCATTTTGATGAGTATGTATGTTTTAATGACTAAAGGAACGTAATCAGAACGTATTCAAAATCATTAGTCATTCTGTCCCTAAATGTCAGAGGGGGACACACAAAAACTATATACCCCATCTGGCAATCTTCGATCAATGATAACTGGAAGAATATTGTAAATTTGTATTTTCCTAAACCCAGACTATTCTCTATTGAAAAGGTTTTATACTAGCTATATCTGAAATCTGCAACAGCATTCCACTTTTTATCAGAAAAAAATAGCTTGCCATGCCATCTCCAAAGGATCTCTTTAACACGTCTTATTTCCCCACTGATTCAGTGCTGTGATTTAAATTCATTCGATATTTTGACTTTTATTTTCTTTGGAATTTATTTTCTAGGCTTGTAAAGGCTATGGTACTTTTTTATACCCAAAATCGAGGTTAAACTGAAAATAAAACCCTTTCTAAAACGCCGATGACTCCATATAGCCTATACAAGGCCGTACGCAGAATTTTTTTCCTGGGGGGCAAGATGATCGCTTTCAAAGGAACCCATAATTTGAAGTCTAAAACCCGATTTAAAAAAAGTATGATTTTGAAGTTTCTGGGGGGGGGGGCAACTGCCCCCCCCTCTTTCTTTTACGTAATAACGTGTCCAGGAGACAAGAAATATGACCTGTCAAAACAACTTTGGTTCACCATTGTATATTCCTGTGTTTAGATAGACCATCACTTTTCAAAAACATGTCTCTCAGGCCAGCCTCAGTTCATAACCATATTCATATTCTTAGAAGACTTCTGTAGAAATAACCTCGTTCAAATTACAAATCAATATGAGCTTCATGATGAATATTTGTAGAAGTTTTACTTTGCAAACATACCGTATTTGTTAACAAAACAAGAGGGGCGAAGTCTGACCGATACTATTACGTCAATTCTTCACTTTCAGGATATGCTTATAGTCCGTCAAAGAAAGAAGGACAAAAGTTATAGCATACACTGTATCCCCAAACGAAGAAGACACACCACAACAAGTAATGTACATGTACACACGAATAAAACACAAAATATATTTCTATTAAACCAGTTGATACCCAATTGTGCTGACATATCAGTCGGTTGTTAAGTGCACATAAACTCTGTTCTGTTTTAACTCATTCTCTGATCAAGTATTACACAAAAGCCCACATACAAACCTCTGCAGTTTCTGAAGAGGTTACCATCATGGACCTGTTGAAGAACAGCCTTTGGTTGAAACAAGTTTCCTGTGCTTAAATGAGACAAAAATGCAGTGATTTGTAAATTATACAATTTAGCACATTATTACGAAAGAAACTATATGGTAAAGAATGATGGCAGCCTTATAGCTAATAATCACAAAGTCAAAATGTAGGAATGGGTGAGGATAAATTTTACTTTAATTTGTTTTGTTTATTTTCAGAAAAAAATTACACACTTGTATCCTATCAATTTGAGAATTTGTTTTCGTGGAATGCTAGAGTTTTTCATACTTTAGCGGAAGTAGGAAAGTAAAGTTTACTTTGCCACATTGTCTTAGGAAATATCGCTGCAAATCATTACAAATAAACATTTCAACACCAACAAATTGTCATGCCTACTCAACATGCAAACTATCTCCAGCGAGCCATGCACCCTTTCCTGAAACCCTATAGTAACGAAATATTTCGGCATTCCATTATTCCTAAAGGTGGAATTTCATCCATCATGTCAATAATACAAAAGAATGCATGAAAGGTGCTTGTGAAAATATGTCGAATATGCACTTTTTGTATGCGTCAGTCTCTCTTGCGGTGAGTTTCGGAATTTTCAAGCAACTCTTCTGAAATATTGAACAATATTTTCATAAGGTATGTGCAGGGAGAATATATACTAAGCTTTCTCTCAGAGTTACCGGCTGGACAATCAAGCTAATCGTATTGGATTAAGCCGTTCATTGTGAGTTATATATGAAATCATTTTCTCAATTCAAAACGAAAAAGCAGAAGTAGTATAATCATATACGCATAAAATCAGATACATTGATCAATTAATGTTGCCTACGGTACATTTTCCCATTATGAAGAATGGCTTAAATATTGTGCAATACTAGACATTCAAATTGTGAGAAGACTTTGCCTTTACTTGTCTTATGTGACGTGTATTCATTTTCCCCCATTTTCCTTTGTTCTTGCGATACGTTGATGTTTTAGTTGATAATAAGTAAAGTATTTTTTTTTGGGGGGGGGGGGGACTCGAATGTGATGGGAAAATATGTAATTTCATTTTCCGTCAATATTATCGTAGGCATGGTTGTAACATTATTGAAATATTTTATTTATGGGTATATTATTTATATGCATGATGTTTTAGCATACAGCTGAGTTTTCGTACAATTATTCACAATAAATTTAGAGGAATCGTCATAATGGGACTGGATGGGGAAGAACAAGTATAATCGAAACGATGACACAAAGGAGGAAGTGTGACTGCAAATCACCCTCAATACAGAAAACATTCTTTCATACCATTTCCATAATAAAGGGAAACAATTTCGCATGGAGACGATGTGAGTTTTCTTTTGATTTCCTGATGTGACGAAATGTTCTTATTTCTGAATCAGGGAACACCCTTTACGTTTATACCATTCACTGTTCCCCGTGTATATAATCAGCTAATAGCGAAGTACAAAATGCGTCCTTTTTTTTAATCTACAGGCGACATTTGGGGATGAAAAGAGTAGCACGTAACTGCATACAAGGTCACGAATCATGGATTTACAGATTACATCTTAATCAAACCATGAATGGAGTCAAGGTGCTGTGATTAATACAATTATGTACTGTGACAATCGTTTGAACAGTTCTGCGTGTAAATCCTCATAAAAAAAGGCTTTCAATCATAACACGATTGACAAACATAATATTGACCTGAAACACCGACAATAACTATCGGCGCAATCTGCGTAAACTATATCATCGTTATGATGTAGATTAACAAATAGACACAATCATATTTTGCGTGAAAGCGACTTGAGAAAGGAAACATTTTCCTGCATGTGGCCTACAAGTAACGTCTACATTTGTAAAGAAGTGAAGAAAAACACACCTACGAGACATGGGTGGACAGTAATTTTATTCCGAATTATAACGAATCTTTAGCAAAAACGACACAAAAATGTATGAAACCTATCACACGTGACAATGTGACTACGACTAGATTTTAGAATATTTAAGGATTCGATATGCAAATTTATCAACAAACAAATAAATTGAAAAAGCTAATTCTTCCTGACCGAGGTTTGAAGGATTTTCTGAAAATTATCATTAACATTTAAGGATGCGCCTTGAATTTGGGGAAGGCCTGATCGGCTGCGAATAATATTATTTAAAACATATTCGTGGTCTTGGCTGAAGGTGTGTTGTGCATGGCCTTAACTCATAGTTAAAAATTTAAATGATTCGTGTTTATGAGATTAGTGTAAGTCTGTAATATATTTTCTTCAAATTTGACTTGTGTTCGATGTAAATAATATTTTGTTTTACTCTCTCCTATTTTGCTTGACATTGAATAGATCGCCATGGCGGAAACCGCTGCCTCCCTTGCCAAGGACCTTCGCCATGAGTTCCTGACATGCTCTCTATGTCTGACCTGCTTTTCTCGTCCTAAGATGCTTCCTTGCCAACACGTCTTTTGCACCCGATGTCTTCACAAGTGGTACGAGTCCAAATCCAAACAGAACGGCGTCCAATCGAAGACCGTCACCTGCCCCATGTGTCGGGTTTCACACCCTGTGCCATCGAACGGTATCCTCGGCTTCCTCGATAGCCATGCGACGACGTCTTTGATGAACTTTCTGGACGGTCGCGTTGAGTCGACGGCGTCGTGGGGTCCGACAACGATCGGACTCATTCGAGAATTTGGGTCGAAAGGGAGCCATGATGGACAGCTCTACAAACCACTAGGTATCGCCATTAGCGCAGAAACGGGCGAGTTCTTCGTCACAGACTGCAAGAACAGAATACAGGTTTTCGACAACGATGGCCAGTTTGTCCGCAAATTCACATTTCCCCAATTGGCTAAGAAATTCACGCCAACGCACCTGACGATGACACGGCGACTGAGCTCGGACGGGAAGGAATGCCTTTTGGTCTCCGACGTCAGTAACAAGCAGGTTCTCGTCTGTTCGCTTGGCGGAGAAATTCTTATGAGATTTGGTGGCAACGAGCTGGGGATGCCCGGTGGTGTCGCAATCACGAAAGACGGGTCTTTGCACGTTGTCGACGTGTACGCCCGAGTTGTCCGGACCTACAGTCGCTCTGGACAAGAGGTTCGTAGCTTCGGAGGACTTGCGTCATCCCACAAAAAGATCGACACCACTAACGAATCTGATGAATGCGTCTTTCGCAGCCCAACCCAAATCGCAGTCACTCTATCCGATATCTTACTCGTTTCCGACAGCCAGTCACACCTCATTTATATCTTCGACAGCGACGGCGGCTACCGAAACAAGTTCAACTCGATCGGGAAACATGGAGGCCAGCTGCATTCTCCATCCGGTATATCTGTCGATAGTTCGGGAAACATCTTGGTTGCCGATACATCAGTAAATAGTGTCCAGCTCTTTGACTATCGCGGTCGATTCCGAAATCGCGTTGACGACAGTTTCGATGGACTTCGCAACCCACAGGGCATGGCCATTTTAAATGACGAACATGTAGCCGTGGTTGACACTGATAACCACTGTGTAAAGATATTTTCATATGTGTGATTATGAGCATGTTCTTAGATATAAGTTGTATTTGAAATTGTAGATTCAAACATGGCTGTCGTACTCGTACCGTCCGCTAGGCCTACCTGTTAGCTTAATCCAACGAAGTCGTCCTGTAGGACTGCTTTGCTAACGATTTCGTGCCATCTTCAGTATTCCAACTTTGTAGTATATGCATGGTTAGGCATATAAATATAAAACATAAGTGGGATTTATTATTTATTATATTCTTCAATGAAAAGTATTAGGGTTTTGTCTCAAAATCAATCGATTATGTATGTGTGTCTATTTATGTTTGTTTCTTTTTGTGTTGTTATTTTGTGCTGCTCACGACCAGTGTGGTGTAGTTACGAATAAAACATGAGAAGAGAAACTTATCAAATCCCAAGGAGGGCACTCACTAAAACATCAAAGGGAAGATGAAATGTTCTCTAAATCATGACGTTCATTTGTGATTTTCGTGGGGTTTTTTTCTTCATCTTTTATGATTTCAGGGACCACTTGATTTTGAAATGTGCTGAGTTGGGTTGTCGAAATTTGGGTGGGTTTTTAATCGATTGCTTCGTGTGAGTCCTCGATATTTTATAAGATTATTTTTTATGCTATAATGTACGTCTATAATTTATATGTATTCTTTAATAATTCCTATTTACGCCAGCTGTAATTTTTTTTTCGGGGGTGGGGTGTGGGTTGTATATTTGTGTCCGGATGTTAATTGAAATCATGGGATTAAGCACAAGATTCAAGAATTGAAGAATACACATAATCACTATAGTCATCAATATGGAAGGTTAGGGGCTGTAGCCTCCCCTCTCCCACAAGTTTTAAAACGGAACAAATAATATTCTTGCAACATTTACATATACTCGGGCTGTGAGATACTCTATGTTCGCTTCACTCACTCGCAAAGTATTCGAAATTGAAATTTTGATATTCGGGCAAGAGATATACCAGCCAGCCCCTGGTAAAATTGTGCCCGTACAACAAAGACTAAAATATTTGTCAATAAGAAACACAGTGATCCACATTTTTCCCCTTCATATTTTTGCTTAATCTAGGACGTTCAGATTCAATACTCTGACCTTTGGATTCCTGAAATATGGGTTCAAACGAAAATTATACAGCCTAGTATTTCCGGTTCGCTGCATATGAATACGTATATTTACAACAATGGTAACAATGCGTTTGGAACCTAGTACAATAAAGGTATGGGATGTTGAATTACTTTTCAAATCATGCGTATAGGTCTAAACAACGTCCGAAAATACAGTAATATACACGATACCGATATAAAAGCTTAATTTGATATTTCATTCTAGAAATGATTTGTGTCTATTTGAGATGGCCTGTTCGAACAATCTGTTTTCGTGACTTAGTCCAGATATAAACAAAAATAGACGAATGTATTTATATCATAAATTATAACTTGCATTTCGGCATATCTAAAATCATTATAGTGTTGTTTTATTCATTTCTGGTTGGAAGCATTCAAAGTTAGTATCATTCATATGATAATCATAAAATGACGTGTCTTTGAATCTACTAGTAAAATAGTTTTCGGAAGTAAGTGTCATTTTAACGGTTCGTTACACCCAGGTGTGTGATGAATGATCGGAATCAGAATAAAGGAACAAAGTCGGACCAGTTCAAATTCTATCTGGAATATATTAAGAACATGTTTATTCGTTTTACCTATTATGCCATATGTTTCAAAAGAAAATCATACAATTACAAAATATCGTATTCATATTTGATGGCCAGGAGGACATAAAATGCATAGTTCATAATAGACACACACAAAAAAAGACAGAGTGACTCGATTTGAATTCAGCACAGCATAGTTTTTAATTATCTGGATTCTAGAAACATATATATGGTTTCAGAGTGTCAGTGATAATACTTGTTTTTGTACATATATCCTTATCTTCAAAGGAAGCAATAAATTCCCGACATTGACACTCACTGAACTCACCCCCTCGGAAAATAGAATATACCCCAACACAGGCAAACAATATTGTGGTTTCATGCTTTTTGCTTTTGTTATTATGGTTGAAGCGTATTGTTTATAGTGGGCGTTGCTCGCTATTTAATTTCGTTAATATACCTTAGAATCATATATTTTTTCAATTCACTGAAATTTTTCATTCTTTTGGGCAATTTTCGACTGGGCATTGACTGCATTGTATTTCTTCAGAATTTGATCCATTATCTTGCTCTTTTATCATTGTTATACCAGATTTTCCAGGAAAAACATGAATATAAATATTTCCCCTTTTGTTGTGAAAATGAAATATGCCTATATAAGGTATGCTATATATGTCCATGTAAATTATGAAGAAAAAAATCTACATTTGTAATGTCTCATTAATTTCTTCGACATTTATGTTTTGTTATAATAGTCTGCTTTGTCAGTTAAAATCTCTTGTTATATTATTGTTTTCAGAAAACTGTGTTGTGTAGCTGTTCAATAAGAAAGTATGATATACGGTACGTCCCAGAAAAAAATAACCCCTAAAACAAAGGGTTATTGTGACAAAAATGTGTTCTCTATGACAATAATTATTTATTTTCCATAAACTAGAAGTATTGTGCTTTTAAATGATACCTTGATGGCATCCATCCGTAATGCTTTACCGAGCAGCAGTATTTTGAAAATGACATGTAAAATCTCAGTTGTGCCGGATTTGTGTAAAACCATGAAAACGTTAGGATCACGTGCAAAATGACTAAGTTGAAATACCAGCTTTAAGAGATATGATACGTGAAATTCCATTGTGTGGTGGCATACATTCAATCAAAAAATATATAAAACAAGGGTCAATAACCAATTTCCAGTGGTGGCAGGGGCATACGCGCCCAACATTTCCAATATCAATAAACATCCCTTAAAAGATGAAAAGTGCCCTTCCCGTGATGGAAAAGGTGCCCTTCCTGAGGTGGGAATTGCCATACTCTTGATATTTTTTTCTGCCTTATGTGACCTTTCTCTCTTGTTTTTTCATTTGATGACAACGGAAAGTGTCACTTACTTTACTTTTAGGAAAAACATCACCTTTCTGTCCCTCAGAAAAATGCATAAAAAAATTGCTTTTTATTTCGATTGCAGGTACCATTTCAATACAAAACATGCCCTTTCTTTACCCCCCCCCCCCCAACATTGACTTTCCTTTATTTTATGATAAGGGAATTATCCTTACCCTCATTGTTGAGAGAAACAAATGAAAACAGTCTTCTCATATGGTTTTAAAAGTCATGTAGCATTTGGTTCATGATCGCATGTAATCCTAACATTTCATGGTTTTACCTGTCATTTTACATGTCATTTTCAAAATGCTGCTGCTCGGTAAAGCATGTACGGAAGGATGCCATCAAGGTATCATTTAAAAGCATAATACTCAGTTTATGGAAATTAGATAGTTATTGTCATAGAGCACATAGTGTGGTCACAATAACCCATTGTTTTAGGGTTTCGATTTTTCTGGGACGCACTGTATATTCAGGGGCGGATCCAGGATTTTGTAAAAGAGGGGGCACAGATCTGGAAAAGTACACAATTAAGGCGGATTTTTTTTATTGTGTACTTAAGGTATGCCAGTTTCAAAAGTTTCAAAGGGGACGGCGGCCGATTCCCCCCCCCCCCCCCCCTCGATCCGCCCCTGATATTGGGTGAACAATCTCAAGACATGATTACGTTCATTACGATATTCGGAGTTTTGTATTTCTATCAATCTTCTTCTTGCCTTTGATTATGATTTGAATACATGTAGTTTGAATAATATAGAGTTAACATTCAATGTTAGATTTAATACACAATAAGATCTTACAATGGAAAAGTTTACAACCATTTCGTTAAAGGATTTATAATCTGACATGGAACAGACTGCGTACCTTATAGAAAGAAGCTATATATATCGATTATTTTCATTTGTTCAAAATGAATATTTTTATTGTATTGACATAATATCTGACTTGCCGTGCAGAAGTGTCGATTCCAGGTGGGGAGGTGGGGGGGGGGGGGCAGTTGCACCAAACAATTACGAGATTATTGTGCAGCATAAAGTCCGCTTGATGTGTTAGCCCACCCCCCCCCCCCCCCTCCCCATTCTTGAAGATGGATAAACGCCTTGTTGATGTGTCATATTATTTGCATACCATAAGCCGGATTTTTCTTGTTGGTGAAAGATCTGTTTTTACATGTCAATTCACATTTTGGGCTTGATGAATGTAATAAATTTGGAGTTTATCTCGATCAAAACGTCCTGGTGTATCGTTTTCCTTTTCTTTTCTTTTGATGAATTCACAATTAATATTTAACTCCATAACTCCTTCGCCCTGTAATGTAAATACACTGATAGACTCCAAAATTATAGAAAAGTGATTAGATATAGTGGGATAGTAGAGGGATGGAGAAGAGATCTAGAGAAAGAGAGAGAGAGAGACAAACAGACAGACAGACAGACAGAGAGACAGAGACAGAGAGGAGAGGGTGAAAGACAGAGAGTGTGAAGGGTGACAACGGAGAGACAGAGTCATGGGAAATAGAGGAACGGCAAAAGACAATTATTTAGCTACATGATAGACAGAGACGGAGGAACAGGAATAGAAAGGGAAAGAGAGAGAGTGAGTGAGACAGATACAGACAGATAGACAGACAGAGAGGAGAGGGTGATAGAGAGAGAGTTAAGGCCGATAAGGCAGAGACAGGGGAGATATAGAGGAACCGGACAAACAGAGTTAGATGGTAGACAGAGACGGAAGAACAGGAAGAGAAAGAGAGGGAGGGAGGGGATAGAGAGAGAGAGAGACAGAGAGAGACAGAGAGAGAGAGAGAGAGACAGAGAGAGACAGACAGACAGACAGACAGAGAGAGGCGGAGAATGCACTGATTGAGAAGAATTTTACAAAATGATTGGAGAGGAAGGTGACGGACACTAATAATGTACGTAATGCTAACAACTAGCTCCGGTAAAGCTAATGAAATCAAGATTCTATAGGATTATATTTTTTATAAAATAATTTTTTAATAAAATAAGTCTGCAGTGTGTGTGTGTGGCTGTGTGTGCGCGTGTGTGTGTGCTGTGTGAAGGAATGACTTCTAAATTATGTTATAAAATCTTTATAGATAATATAAAGGAAACCTTTGCATTTAGACACGCGGAAATAACAGATTTAAATACCAAGTTTGGAGTTGCGACTTGCTTTTTGACCACGAGATTATGCACTTTAGATGGGAAATTACGTGGATTTCAGTTTAGATTATTACATAATATATTCTATATTGTAATGATAAATTGTATCAATTGTTTTTTTTATCATCTAACTTATGTTCTTTCTGTGGAAAGGAAATTGAGGTATACAACCACTTGTTTATGAAGTGTCAATTGGTTAAAAAATTGTGGCAAGAAATTGGGGAACAAATGAAATTGATGCACTTAAATACTTTAAAATAGGAGGAAATTTTAGTTGGTTTAGATGGAAAATCAGAAAAACACATGTACATTAACCACTTAATTATACATATATAAAATATATGATATACAATGCGAGATCAAAAGGAACGCCCCCAACAAAGAAAGAAATCTATAATGCACTTTTAGAAAGTAAAGATAATGAACGGAAAAAAGCAATAGCTCGAAATAAGTTAAGTCTACATCTAAAAAAAATGGACTTATTTTGAATGTTGGACGGAAGGAGGACATATACAAGTTAATATTACAAACGGCTTTAAAAAAAATTATTATTCATTGTTACAATTGCCCTATATACTTTAATTCGTCACCTATGATTTTAATCTATACCTTGTTCAGTTAATTGTACTATGGTTTATTTATGAATGGCCTGCTATGGAGTTATATTATTTGCATTGTCTATTGCCATGTTGAATTATACTGTGTAATCAATGCTTAATTTGTAATATTCATTTTGAAAATCTGAATCAAGGAATAAAAAAATGATGAAAAGAAAAAAAATGTGTGCGCTGTGTGTGTGCGTGTACATGTATAAGCATTATGTGTGTGTGTGTGTGTGGGCGTGTTTAGCACACAGAACTCTGTGAGTTCTGTGGTTTAGCAGTATGTCCGAGGACATTTTCGGACAGAGAACAAAAAAAAATCATGACAACAATGTTCCTCGGAAGCCGGACAATAGTCCTCGAACGTCGAACAATGAATTTGTGCTTTATTCCGTCGACTGTCCGAGGACGGAGGAACAATAGAGGAACAATACTTGGCCTCGAAAATAAAGCAATACAAGACTGTGTGTGTGTGTGTGTGTGGGATGGTGGTGGTGACGCATTTGCTGAGTTTTAGGGCCTGAGTGAAATAAATTACTCTGTGTTATTCAAGTTTGTATTACGAAGCAAATTTAAATTTTTTGATAATAGGAACTCGTTGAGCTTTCCATTATAATATATCTATACAATGGGGTTGCTCTGTAATACATGTAGTACAGCCCTGGGGAAACAGCTTAAATCCGGTCAATGGCCTGCCCACTATAGATATTATCGGTAACTATTCTAAAATCCTTAGTAATGTCCATTAAAACACGATTAAGTTTTAACAAAGGAGATTTGGGAATAAGTTTTACTGAATTTCACGATGATAATCATAAACATGACAAAGGAGAGAATAATAATAATGACTATGTTGTTGACCGTAACCTATGTTGTATTATTCTAGACTTTACCATGGTGATAGGCAGCCATGTTCTATCCACATGTATTGATCTTTTTATTCATTCAAACATATTCATAGGGCATAACATGATCATATAGAGCGATAGGACTGATTTGTCTGACTCATGATTATAATCCAGGGGTTGTAAGTTTTCCTGGCTAATATTGACTTTCTCAAGCCTTGTCGGAAAATTGACAAGCTGAGGAATATATTTCAGATAGTCCCCATATTTTTAATGTTTCATGGCTCTCTATTACAGGAGGGGCATGTAATATATATGACGTTTTTCTGAAGGTTCCTAATTCCGAAGGTTCGTAATTCCGAAGGTTTATAATTCCGAAGTTCATAATTCCGAATTCATAATTCCGAAGGTTCGTAATTCCGAAAATGTAATAGAATCCTACATCAATGAGCCCTACATCAATTTCGAAATTATGAACCTCGGTTCATTTTCGGAATTGTGAACCTGTGGATAAACGAACCTCCGGAATAACGAACCTTCGGAATTTTGAACCTTCTGAGTAAGCAACAAATGTTTGGAATTATGAACCCCCTGATATATGGGAAATTTCGGTTTCGGAAATATGAACCTTGGAAATAGGAACCTTCGGAAAAACGAAAAACGAATGCCCCCTTTTATACAACCGGTGATTATAACAAAAACGCATAATTTCACAACGACTTAGTGAGTAATTATTTTCGGCTGACTAAACTAATTTCTGGCACGGATGTTAATGGGATGGTTGATTTAAAGTTAGATTAATTTAGACTTTAACTTTAAAAACACTTTGTATACACATGTTAGCATGTAATGCTACTCCTTTGAAACAGGGCCGTCACTAATAGAACATTTTGAAAGGGATGGGCTGTCAGACAAATTTGCAAACTATTTTAACGACAGAATTAAAGAAACAGAGATCCTCACATTGTAATGATATGCGGAAAGCAATTATAAATTTGCTGACATAAATTTGATTGTGTCATGTGTGTATAGTGTATTATGGGGTTCACATAACCCCATCACCCCCTTAGGATCATGGACAGTTCCCTTGTTTTGAAATAATTATGTTATCATTGCTGGTAAGCAAAGAAGATGACAAAAGAACGGTACCCAAACGAATCGATGAGTCAATATGTACACGAGTTTTTCATTCTAGTTCTGGTTTAATTGATTTTTAAAATGTTCGATAAACATGTCGTGTTGAGACAAAGACACAGCACAATGTCATTATCAGTAAGAGGACTGAACATCAATAATGTACATTCAAAGCAAAACGCAATAGTAACCTTGATTTCTCGCAAACAACGTTTAGTGATGAACAGGCCGATATGCAGTGGCGTGTCCAAATGAAGGGGATGGCTTTCTTAATTTCCTCAACTCCTATTATATTCCTATATAATTTTGGCCCGAGCTCATGATCATGTTTCTGACATGAATATGCGTATATACAGAAGCTCAAATGTTGGTCAAAATTTGACAGAATCTATAGCAGAGGTGCAAATCCTTTTAGTAAAGTGATGCGTGTGTGTTTTTGTTTTGTTTTGTTTTGTTTTGTTTGGGGGAAGGTGTTCGTATTATCTGACATACGATAGGCGTGTACATGCACAATTTCGTTAGGAGACCTCACGTCTTTTGGCCGGATAAAAACGTTCTAGTTTCGAGCGAGTAAAGATTTAACCCTTTCAAAAGTCAAGATATAATAATAATTTTTTTTTTCATAAAAATTCTAGTAAGATATAAAAAAAATAGAGACCACCTCGCTGCCCAAATGAGGTGATATTTGCCGGAGTATGGGGTGACTATTGACCGAAAGGATAAAATAAAAATTTTAGGGAGTTGCATTCTCGTACGCCTATTATGTTCTAGTAGAACATTTGGTAGAGCCTTAAATCTTCCCGCCCTCACCTGTGTTTGCTAAAGCTGTTTTTGAGGGTGTGTGTGTGGAGGGGGGGGGGGGGGAGGGGTGGGGTGCTCTGTCTCACAGGATTCGCACTCATGAATGTTCCGAAGTATAGCCTACTCTTTTGGAAACCCTTAGTGTTTGTTGTTTTAATACCCATATATATTTTATAAAAGATTAACAAGTGCTAATACCCTTTGGAATTTATGACGTACTAGTAATCCATACTTCAATGTCATAATAATCTAAGAATTTAAAAATCATTAAAAAAACATTAAAATGATATTGCAATAAACTGGTCGTATAAGCATGAATACAAGGGAATTAAAGGCGTTTACATTTTTACGTTGCTAGCTAAACAAATGAAACGCATGAACAATGAGTTATTAGACGGAAAAAGAAACAAAGCATTCAATATAAAAAAAAAGAAAAGAAAAACCATGGCGGAGGGCATTAATGACGCATAGCGTCAAACTCAAGACAGATTTCGGTTCCCACGATTTCAAATGTACATGTACTTCTACTAAACAATAATTACAACAAAAGATACATTTTTGAATAAATAATTGGACAAAGAGTACAAAGTTCTTTGTAGGATCTATATCTACCGAAGCTGGATTCCCGGCTGGATACTCAAAAACATAATCATGCAGATCATTATGGGTTGGGCCATGTGAAGCAATCATGTTGTCATAGTAATGACGAAATATTATGATCTAAATTAATTTAAATTTGGATAAAGTGCCATATTTTTCTTTTTCTTGGGTTGGACGATGGAATATATGAGCTCAATTTTCGATATTACAGGCAATTTCAATAATGCTGTTTACATTAAAAGCTTCACACTTTCAAGAAAGATTACTTCTACACTCTCTGAATTTCTATCTCGCCTTTCCTTTTCTTCTCCTCTCAACTTTTCTCCACTTTCTTCTTCTTACTCAATAGTCCTTTTCAGGACTAACCACATGGTGAACAGTAAACCTTCTCCACGTTACATTAAAAGCGTTGTGAAATTAAGGATTATAAATTTAAAAAACAACAACAACGAAAAAACAAGGTAATTGAGAGGGCAAACGGTTGATCTGAAATGTTCATAGCATCAAATTTTTAAAGATTGCAAAAGAAATGAACAATTACTTTGAAAGCATTGTTTTTAAAAATATCTTATTACTTCTAAATTAATAATCCAGCTCAAATTGCTAAATGAGTTTGGTAGTTGCAAATGCGTGACGGTTAGAAATCATGATATAAAAAATTGTGATAAAAAGAAATAATGTTACATAGCCCGTCGAGCGGAATAAGCATGAGAAGCGAAATTGAACCATTTTGCATTAATGCAAGAGTAAATATATCGAGTTACTATGTATTTAGCACAGTTGATTGATTAGCATTAATCAAATGGGATAAGGTGAACTGTTTGCTTTTCTCATGATTGTTCTCTGCGCAACAGTAAAATATCATTATATTCTGAGGAAATATTATAGGGATTTCCTGTGTCATCAGTCTATACAGTGGCGGATTTAAGGGGGCACTTCCAGCCCGTGCCCTCCTTTTGAAAGAAAAGTGTACATTGTGCCCCACTTTTTTTGCTTGTCAGAGAATATTGAACGACAAAATAGAGCCCAAAACTTGTGATTACCTTTGTTGTTGTTGTTGTTGTTGATTGTCGGAGAATTTTCGGAGATTTATGTGACCCCCCGCTTCTCATAAAATCCACCCTGAGTCTAAACGCAAGTGTCTACTTTAGAGACGATTATAATTATATTTGTTTCTAAATAAGTTCAATACCATATTAGGCTACACACGCGTATGCTCGGACATCAACTTTGCAGTTTCTAAATTTTTCGAGAAAGAGAATTTATAAACATGCAGTTTTTTTTTCATTAAAGCAAACTAACATCAATAAGACACAAATATCACCAAGGCAAGAGACCACTTTATAGGCTGCATGTCCAAGTATTGCTGCACCCCCTAGCCACCATCTCGTACGTCTCTGCTCTCGAAGTCTCTTTCTTCTCCTAATTTGTATCCATGTCCATGTCAATTTCTTCATTGATCTTCCTCTCAAGCTCTTCTAATATATCGATCTTTCCCCTTGTCTTACCTCAGTCTTCTTTTCCACCTCATCTCATCACCCCTCTCTCTCTCTTCGTACCATGGGTGTCGATCCGGGGGGGATGGGGGTATATATCCTCCGAAAATTTGAGGTGGGGATGGCCTGTATTATCATCCCCCAATATTTTTGGATATAATAATAAGAATTATGATACATTAACTTAAAACTAATAATTATCCAAACTTATGATGTTTGATATTGAAATACTATCACATTCTTTAATGATTAGAAGTAAGGAAATAAGAAATAATTTAATTGCGAAAATATCGAAGAAAATTCGTTCGCTTGCATTTTTGGATTCTCAATTAAGGGTTTCCGTCCATTGGCGTAGATCAGTGCATGATTCCTTCTTTTCTTAAAAACCATTTTTGGATGCTCTAAAATGCAAGTTTTATATACATATTTTTGAAATAGTCCCTGGTTTGGGAGGGGGGGGGGGCATTCCTGGGAGGGGGTATACACCCTCCCCCCGCTCGTTCTCTTCGCACAGTTGTGTATCAAGAGGGGTGCAGGGGAGCACGTTCCCCGTGCAGCACTTGGAGGGCGGAAAAACGCAAAAGAGAGAAAGAAAAATAGGGCGAAATGAAGAAAAATCATAATCTTTACGGATTACGCGCCCCCAAATCCGCAAGGTAAATTTGAAATGCGAAAATTTTCCAAAGCTCCGTCGCTTTGTTCCCTCGCATAATTATTTTCCTTAAGGATCTCGTAATTTCGCGACCCAGTAAATAGTTCTTAAATAGCTTAAAGGGTTCAAAAATTTTGAAAAAATAAAGATGTAATTGCTTTGCTCGCTATATCATGTAAGTTTCATATGACTCCTGCTAAATATTGCGCCCTCAATATAGGATAAGTGTATAAAACAGCATTTGCAAAGGTTCAACTTTTGAAAGAAATCTCAACTTCAGGTCGCCTTGCCGAATTTCTCGACTCTTTCTCAAGCCTATTGGGTTTTCGTTAGTTGTGCTCCCGATTGTAGAAGTGAGTGAATAGAAAACCGTTTATCAATGTATAAAACCACTTTCCTCACAAATCTTCACTTTCTCTGTCTCTTCTACATATACATATGCATTCTGGGTACATTTTCGGGATGGGGGAGGGGGGGGGGGGGTGACGTATTTTGCCCTAAT
Source organism: Heliocidaris erythrogramma (assembly GCA_025617745.1). Taxonomy (NCBI): domain Eukaryota; kingdom Metazoa; phylum Echinodermata; class Echinoidea; order Camarodonta; family Echinometridae; genus Heliocidaris; species Heliocidaris erythrogramma. The sequence goes on from CM046867.1 coordinate 19,910,514, forward strand.
ATCAACTTTCGAGGTTTTTTAGTTTTTGTAGTGAAAATGTCCAGAAATCAAATTACATATTCGGACACCTTCCTGCTCGGTTATGAGGTAATGGTTGCCACTAATATCGCCACTTCTAAAATCCTCGGGGGGGGGGGGGGGGGGGGGGGTGCTCCCGTCTCGTACGCCTATATGTCTTCATACCATTTCTATCTCTCTCCCCACACCATCAAATGTATTTTCCCTATATTTTTTTTTGTCTTGACCTCATCTATTTCTAATTCTTTCCCCTTTATATCATTCTATGTATTTCTCCCTTTCCCTCTCATCCACATCATTTTTCTTTCTACCTCCGTATACCATCAATGTATCAATATTTGTCACCATGTAAATGTATATACCTCAGTCACACCGCCAAACCGATTCCATACCTACTCCAAAATGACGGATTCTTGACCATACAGGGGGATACAGGGTAATGTAAAGGTTTGTTCGGTCTGTCGTCGGTCTTGTTGGTGTGACTGGGGTATTAGGACCTACTCTATTTCTACGTCTTTCTCCATATCACTCTTCTTCTGTTTCGTTCTCTCTCCTTTATAAGCCTTTCTTTTCCTTCCCATTTCCGAACCACACTCTCTCTCCATCTGTCTCGTCGTCTATCCCTTTCTCCATGTCCATCTCCGTATTCCCCATTTCCCCCTCATTAACATCTGCTAATAAATTTCCATCTCTCTCTCTCTCTCCCCCTGTACCCCTCCACGGAATTCATCTCGACCTCTTCCCATATCCCTAAATACATGTGTATTTTTTTACAAATCTCTCCCAGTCTCAGTCTTTAAAAAATTATCCCGATACTCCCGACACCCAGCAATATTTTTATATCCATCACTCTGTATCACTTTCAGTTCATCTTCCTGTACAACTGCCCCTTGTTGTTGCTATTTTTTTGCAGTGTCCTATTATCTTTCTCCATGTAACTATAGACATTTTTGCTTTTGAAAAGTGACTAATGTATGTTCAACACCGTAACACTAAATCCTAATGAATTAGTTTTCACTTTTGTCACCAGGTACTCCATATCCATACGACATTGAACAGGGGACCAAAATGGTAAAAAACAATAGGACAAACAGTTAATTCCGTACAATCTCTTCCCCCCCCCTCCAGATACACAAACAAGTGAATTGTGATCAAGGTAATAACACACGTTTCAATTTTATATATTAGTTTCACATTTAATATCCTAAAAAGGTATTAAGTTCAGGTGATCTTTTGGGGTGACAATTCATCATACTCCACGTCAGAAGGAAGTCAACTTGGGATAACATTCCACAGAAATCATGCACAAAGAGAAAAAGACAGGAATACATACATAAAATGTCCTTATGTCCATGGAATGATGAAAGCAATATCATAATCTGCCTATAGAGCCAGAAAGGCATTAACGCTTTGTGCTGTATATTAATGCCCTTCTTGCTCTCCGCACAAGACAAGTGCGATACAATTCACTGACATCCCGGTCCACTGACTTTCTCAGTAATGGCTCACACGCCTTTCACAATGACATATTCTTGCTACATGTATTGACAAGCTGTTGGGATTTCTATTGTGTACACACTGGCCATTTTTCATATTTCACTTATAATATTCTGATGTAACAGAGCAGCAATAATACATGTATGTGCATCTTGGCATGGAGTATCATGAAGACTCCCACGGAACAACATCAACAATTCCATATATTGTTTGTCAAATCAGTTCCATAACAGTTCACCAATGTTCATTGGCAAGAAGTAAATGTACTCTTGCAATGCTGATGAAGGTTGACAAGTATTGCCAGGTATCTCATAATCTGTCAAATATATCACCATAAAAGATTCAGCTTGCAGTACTATCAGTCATATACAGACTTTCTTTCCTAAACTCTGATCAACCAAAGTATGATCATAACGATCTATTTGATGCTTTCACAATAACACAGAAGTAAAACTCTAAAATTACTTTACCCCTTGAGGATAAAAAATTAATTTATAAATGCTTGCTGTATGTATTCATTTTGCTGCAATGATATAATGCAGAACAAATGTTATTTCTTCTCAACAGTGCTCTTTATAAATCTCTCTTCAAACAATTCACAAGCTCACAAAGACCAAGCAGTAAATACTTCAAGAAAAAAAATTTGCAAGCACCAGGGGCGTTTCATCAAGTGTCTTGTCTGTGATTTTACAGACAAGTTTGCTCTCTGCCAATCAGATGCAAGGATTTCAGTAGCTTTTAACAGTTATTGCAACTTGTTATTGATGACAAGTTTTATGAAACAGGGCCCAGATATATCTGATTTGACAATGATTTCCCATCATACTTCATTCAGCAATGATGAAAGGGGAACTAGCAACTGCATTTACAATTTAATGCAATCATAACTGGCCAATTCATAACCAGTCTACAACTGTTCATGCAGTTGATATATATCATGAAAACATTAAATGGTACCAATCACCTAAAAAAAATAATTTGTGTACAGCTAGAAGGTATAAAGTCAACCCACAAAAAATTACTTGGCATTCTGTGGGTTAGTAATGGTTAAGGAGTATAAAAAATAAAGTATAGCATAAAACCCATCTTCGGAACTTGGGTTCCTTGTGAGCCCGATTCTATGTGAACGCTTTCGATTAGTCTACTCACAAGTTGCTTTTATGTTATCATGTATTTAACCTTGCTATATCTTTTTATAGCAGTAGCAGTAATATTTGAAGCTCATAAGCTCATATTTTGAATAACAGTATAACGACATGACATCCCTATCATTCAGAGCAAAATATCTTTGGTGATTGGTACACTTTAACAATGTTGGGACAAATACAGCATTTCCTATATATTGGTATGGTTATTATAATTTTTTTATTTGTGTTCTCATTCAAGGACTTGGCTCTGGAAATAGTCATATTATTCTGTATCTTACTGCAATTTTTGAATATCGGGTTATCCACAAGAAGTGAAAAAGATGACATTATCATAATAAACTTACAACTTAATAAAAAAAAAAGGATGGGAATTAGTGGAAGCTATTGCTGAAGAATGCAATGATCACAATAAAGAAAATATGAAAATAATGTCATAGAATATGATTTATTTTGGATCATTCCCTAATCTTACCCTCTATGAACCTAAAATTGAGCATACAGGAATGATTTCTTTCGTTGCCAGGTTTGAATTTTTGGCAAGAATACCTTAAGTAAATAAGAAGAGATGAGGCAAAGCATGTAAACTTATAACATCCTAAATAACATTATTGTTCTTAATAAGGACAACTGTGTAAGGTTATGCTTGATGACTGAAAGTACACCTTAAAAATGTAATTTTCTACAACCCTGATCGGATGCATCGTGAACTATGGAAGTTCAATTTAGCTAAATATGGTACCAGCATCTTTTGACTTCTTATCTATCACAATTCATCATACTATTGTATATGAAGTCTGTTATTTTCATGCACAATTTTTGTCTTTTCTGTTTGGGCAAGTCCCAGGTATTTGGTCATTTGATGTCCCACAGGTCACTGAGTATTACGGTATTATGAACATAATTTGACACAAAAGTATCATTCTAATTCCTATTGAATCTAATCCAAGCTCTAGTATACATGTAGCTTATACATGTACATTTAATACAATCATTAAATATACTGAAATCTTGGATGTGATCAGTAACATATGGGACAAAATAGCTTGGAATTTTATTTTAAAAACAAAGTAAATAATAATAATAATGTCTTGTTTACCCAGGATAGCCTCATCAGTATTATATACTGTTCTCCCCGAAGGTCCTGCAATCATACTATTACCCCGATTTGTATCTTAATTTTAATGTTTATTGAAACTGGTGAATAGATGCTATACAGTGTATGTATGTAATAGACCTATCATAGATAAGAGAACTGGCCTTGAACTCTGACTAGCATAACTTTTTGAAAAGGATGTTGAAGTTCACAACAATGATTATTGGTGATTATAGTAACTGAAGCATTGTATAAAAAGGATCTGATTTGGAATTTGTTTCTCTGATTTGTTATGCCTCTGTTCAGGTAAAGTTTGTATGAAGCTTTAATTCCTCTCTTGACATCAATATAAGAGACTAAGTGACGGCTGCATCTATTTCACATGTCACCAGCAGCTACAGGGCATCACAAGGGGGTGGCACATGCCCCCTAATCGCATGGCTAACAAATTTAAGAAATACAAAAAAAAAGAGAAAAAGAAAAGGGAAGGGGGGGGAAGGGATAAGGACAAGAAAACAAGACGCTGTTAGTATCCCTTCAATGGCCCCCTCAATGGCTGGACTCATGCTGCTCTTCTGCATGCTATATATTATTACAAATCATCAACATCAATGAGAAGCAATGAAGAAATGCCCATCATACTACAAAGTATCTAGAATGGAATGAAAATACATCTACATGTATATATCTATAAATTATTTGATGTAGAGCACATCCATGAAGATGTTCAACAACTTTAAATTTAACTCTTTTTTGTCTATGATGCACACATAATCAAAAGAGTTATGGAAGGCAAGATGACCAAGTTTTTAAAAGAAATAACACTGAGTGGAATATGAAGCTCAAATAAGAGAATGTATAAGAAATAATGCATTTTAAAAATAGTGTTATGTGTACAAATTCTCTTCATGCACCCCGGCTATAATAATTTTGCTTCAATGTTTCCATGATGCTTTTTCACACATCTTTAAGACAGATATATGAACCACTCTTGTTTTCACTCAAAAAAAAAAGTTAAATAGTTCCTTTAAGGGTATTACTTTAAGATAATGGATTAAAAAAAGAACTCCTGTAGCATGCATTTACATAATGTATTGAATATAAATAGGCCTTCATACAGACATCTGTTCCATGGAGCTGTCATATATTGCAACTTCCAAAGACTTCTCCATCTTTGTTTAGAGTTCATTAAGTGTAGATGTTTTCGGGTGTTCGGTCAGAGATTTGATCCTACTCTATCCCTGGGTATAAGCCTCAGCTCGGAGCCATGTTTGAGGAAGACATTTCCTGCGCTCTGGGCTGGGTTGATTCCAATGCCATCTGACATGAAATTAAGAATGAGACAAGCATGAAAATATTCTTCAGACGATAAACAGAATATATTTCTTGAGTGGGCAATATTTGTAATGCACTGGAATTAATGGACGCTTCCTCTCTGCTAAATTACAAACGGCATGTTTCTGCAGGTATTCAAAGTACCGATACATTACCAAATTTCTAGAAAATTAGAATGTAATAAACAAATAAATATTGAAATTTATATTGATTACTGGTCTTATCTATAAAGCTTCAGTAGGGTTATAAACTTACTACCATCTTCAGGCATAATAACATATATTTGATGCAGTCAGAAACATAAATGTACTAAATACCTTGGACTAGCTTGTTTATAGTCATAAGGAGCTCCTTCTTCATTAATGAAGTTTAAGTAAGATTCGGAGTAAGATGATACATACTATTTTTCCCATTGAAACCACGTTAATGAATAATACAGTAAGTGCATGGGGCACACTACTAAGCACTACTAAGGACTTGAATAGTACTTATAAACATACTCTGCCATTAAACTACAGTATAATGAATTTTTATGTACTCAAATAATATTTCATATCACCAATACAGCTTTATAATAATAATTACAATAATATTAATGATAATAGTACTACTACTAATACTAATAACAATAATAACACTTTAAAAAAATAAATAATTACTCTTAATGCGACATTAGTGTGAATCCTTTTATCTCAAGCCTATTGTTATTAATGCACTGTCGCTTTCGCTTAACGTCAAATTTCTATTGTGATGGAATAAACCGCATTGATCGGATTCGCCCTAACATAGAAAAATAACGTTATAATAATAATAATTTACCTATCTGCGACTTAAGGCGAAACCTAACAATAGGTATATTCCGTCACAATAGAAATTCGGGCGAAACGAACGTGGGTTAGGGCGAATCCTAACAATAGGATGAGATAAAAGGTTTTGCCTTAAGTCGCAGTTAGAGTTATAATAATACTAATAATAATAATACTAATAATAATACTAATAATAATACTAGTAATAGATTTGAATGCACTCATATAATAATTAACATAATATGAAAGAAGGGAAAAACAAAGTATATGTAAGGTGTATTTGACAAGTGAAAGATAACTAACCATTTGTGATGATTGCACTAGTAGCAGTAGGAACTCGGAACTGTAATAAGGTGGAAAAACAACAAAAATTACTATAAAGAATAACATTACGAATGATTATCTTTGATATTTTGATTAACATAAAGTTATCACAGAGCCTGGCACCACTAGAATAAAATTTATAGAATGAATTTTTGAATGCATCCAAGTCAAAATAGATAACAAGGACGAAAGGAAAAAATACTTGCCCTACAGTTATCTAGCACTGTCAAAGTCAGATGACAAAACATATAAATAAGGGTCCATGTTATGTGTTGCAAATGACTTTAATTTGCATGTTCATTATAGTACTTCACATTTAGTACTGCAAAATGATTTATTTGATGCTACCTGTAATTCTATTTACACACATTTGTAAAAGATTTGGATTTTGGAAATTGCAAAGTTTTAAAGAACATATTTTCAAGGAGTGCACGCTTCTCTTATTTTTCTTTTTATACAATGAAATGTGCAGTTGACTGTATTAGTATAAATCGTGCAATATAAATTCACAAACATTATCATTATTATCGTCATGGAGACTATTATCACAAATTTACTAACCTCTTCTGCAGCAAACTTGAGCACAGCTGTGAATGGTGTTGCTTCTGGTACACTAAGTCTGTAAGAAAATAAAATAATTTTAACATTTGTAAGCTATTATCAATCTATAATAAGTGCAAATTTACTGTCATTTTGAAATATTTTTTCAAAAATGAAAATCTAACAGCTCTATTTTTACGTCCACAGTTATCGATGGCCGATGACAGTGCATTGCATACAGCCATGCTCACATACGCTTTGCTGCGTTTGCATGTAATGACGGTTGAATCACACAGGGATCAAATTTGAATGCGTCTTTCAAGATACATTTAATTACCTGCGTTAACTAGTCTAATCACAAGTCACTTTTTAGTTTTCTTGAGATTGTACTTAAACGAGAATTAACCCCCGAGTACAAATTTACTTATATTGAAAGGTGTAATATATTCCTACTTATTGGCCTAAATCATTTTCTAATAAGATATCAGAAAAGGGTATAAATAAAGATATTCCAACACCCGGTATCGTCTCCTACTCATTTACATGGGGGTTGCCATTTTCTTGCTGATTTGGATTTGTACATGAACCATTGAGAAATGTTCCGGTCAGGAAGATATTTTGAATCCAAGACCTAAATTGCTTTTCTTCATTACCTAAAATCCCATATGTGACGAAAAATATAAAGTGGGTGTTTACATGATTTATAAAAATTAAATCTTTATAATGATACTTTTAAATTGTCTGGTTTTGCTTAACAAAAATCTATTTTCTTGGGTTTGCCAAACAGAGCAGTATGCAGCATGCATTCTGACTTTTCAAGTCCCATTATCCGAAAGCAGGTGAATGCATAGTTTGCTGCTATAGATGCTCAGGGAAGAAGCATCCATAAAATTTGAATTAATTTGCTCCGTCCATTGCGTCACAGTATCTAGAAAATAGATTTATATTAAGCGAATATCGATTTTCAACAGAAATATATAAGGAAATCTTCAGTTTAAAAATAAATTGACATATCTATTCTATATTTTTAATCTCAAATGGGTTTTTAATTTTGAAAAAGGCAATTGGGCATTTGGATTAAGAAAATCTTCTTGTACACATAAAAAAATGGCAGCCCCCATGTATTGCTAGCAGACGATACATATTGCTAGCAGATGATAAATTTTGCTCAGAAAATCTTGATTCGTATCGATCTCGTATATTTTGACGCGAAGCCATATAGTCTAACAAGTAGGAATAAATAACACCTTTCAACACTATCGTCTTTATTGTTTGAGGTTAATTCTCCTTTAAACTTCAATATCACTTTCATAAAATTCTGAATATAGTATAACAATATACAGTGTGTTTGGTAAAAAGTGAAACCCAACTTTCTCCAGCAACATTTCGTCAAATAAACATAAGTTGAGAGTGGGATCTATTCATCTACACAGTGATTAGCCACTCATTGAAGCTCACTCTGCTTTCTCCAGCACACAAATGCTTGGACAGACAAGGTGGTCATTTGGAAGGATATTGGGGATAATTTTGGACTCGTATCTCATTCAAGATTGCGTACATGTTGAAATATGAATAAGGAAACATCATGAAATATCACTTTTCTTTGTTATGCGTCTGTATCACTTGTTTTGTTTCTTTGCATTGTACCTACATGTAATGGAATTACACCTGGCTTCTGTGTTGCAACCTACATTTGACATCACTCTCTTAAAACCAAATTTTTCATGCATAACAATATTATTTGGTATCATATGTAAAAGGATGAATTGAACTTTGACATGAATAATAAGAATCAACCGGAAATAATTATTTTTCTAGTAATTGATGGGAAAAGTTGGGTTTCCTTTATTTAAGAAACACACAGTAAAAACCCCAACATTGAAGAGCAAAACGTATTTTGGTGATTGATACCGTTAAAGTATACCCTCCAAAAAATAACAAAAAGTTGCCATTGTATTTATACAGTCATTTTTATTACATAGTTCCCTGTAGAAAAGTCAAAGTACAGGTAGTCTCCGTAAATTTCAAAAAGTGGAAAGTGATCTTGGATAGAAGAATGATAGTAATCTATATTTTACATATATCATGAGACCAAGTAAGAAAAAAAAAGATTGCCAGTTTCTTGTCTAAATTTTTTGAAAATGAGAAGGGGGGGGGGGGGCTGGGTCCTGTGTTATTTGATATCTGGGGTGGTATTCTGAGATTTATTTTCTTGATTTTAGTGAAATAATTTTAATTGTCACAACAAAATGTACGCTTATGGCGCATCATTGGTTAATGAGTGCGCAAAGTGGCTGTGTACGTGGAATTCATCTGCGCAAACACCAATGAAATGTTGCAGTTTAAAAGTTATGACAATTAAAATCTTTTCACTAAAATCAAGATAAAATAAATCTCAGAATACCACCCCTGGTCTTTTAGTGCAAGTATTTTGGGCAAAATCATTTAACAGGTTGTAACAACAGCTTTGTACTTTGTACTTTGACCCCTGAAAAGTTCAAATTTTCATCAGATTACTCTTTGCATGTCAAAACAAGAATACCAAACAAAAGCTTTTCGTCTTGCACTCATCAGAGTATACCGCAAGAATGAACAGAAAGCCGAAATCGAACAATATACCGGAAACTAAAGGAACAAAGCGCGCAAAATATTAGACAGATTTTGATTGGCTGCCTGAACATAACGGGAATTAGGCTTATTGCCAGCCGGTTTTGTAATAACGGGAGCTAAAATAATACAAGCGTCCTCACGAACTTTCTGTCGGTACAGAACTGGGTCAGTGAGTTGAATGTATGTGGCTTCGAGCATGCGCAGATGTGTAAAGTTTCTCGTTCGGTTAAGAATTTTAAACCATGAAGAACAGTATTGTTCAGCGTGCTCTTGATTGTTAAGTAAGTGGTGAGCGATCGCAGAATTGGCATTGTCTGCCGCGTTGCGCACATTTGTTTGACCGCGAGCTAGCCTGGCGATTCCGAATAAAGGAAGGTACGTGCTGCTTAACGCGATCTGCTAGTCTTTGAGTCGTACGCCCTTTGTACCAAAGCATCACATCGGCGCTTGAATTCGAAAATAACATTGGATAATCTCACAAACCTTACTAAAACTGCAAAAATTCATAAACTTGCGTAAACAGTAAAGGGGGATGAATTTTCCGATTTGAATATTTTGCAATGAAAAAAAAACGAGAATATTATATCGAGAACGATAGTGAACAATCTTTTCTCCCATGTTGAAGCACTAAATAACTAATGCGCGTGCCCAATGGTCAGATGGTGATTGTCACCAGATTGACACACCGATTTCTGAGAGACCAGCACTGAAAAAAGGTCGTTTGTGACATTCTATGACATTTTTTTATGCCAAAGAAATATTGAAAACGTACAAATTATCACTTCTATTGCAAGTTTGGCTATTATAGCTAATATGCCCAGTAATCCTCAAATGGGCAAGAATCCTACCTAGGATATAAAAAAACAGCAGAACGGAGGTATAGATACATATAGATACATGTATATATAGGATTTGTATGGAGCGGAGGTACATATATAGTGCAGCAAGAGCAGATTCGCGGTCAATTGCTCGTGGTCTAGTGGTAAAGGCGTCTGGTCAGAATGTCAGAGTATTCTCTTTCTACACTGCACTCGCGTTTTAAGGTCCCGCGTTCGAATCCCGCTCTTTCTTGCTGATAATTTTTTTCAGTTATGAATCGATAACGATAGCGTTTATTCCGTTATAAATGACTGAATTTCAACAATGAAAACCCACAAACTTGACTAATTATTCACTTGTTCAGGCGGATTTAATAGCGGCTGGGCATAATAACGACTTTGGCCGCAAGTTTTTTGGCCATTATGGTTAATATGCCCAGCCGCCATTAATACCACCAAGCCAACTGAAAAAAAAAAGCAGACGGACAAACGGCTAGCCCCAGTGAGCGCGCACACAGTTCACTTACTTTCACGCACTGCTGCACTGCGGACACTGTGCGTTGTTCTATTGTACCGACCGTGCACCGCACAATCACTGATTTTATGTATTAATACAAAGATCTCCCTCCCATGATATCTGCAGGTATTGTACCCGAGTGGATAACAACGTTCAGTTGATAACGAAGGACCGCGAGTTCGATTCCCGCTTAGCTAACTATATCTTTTTTTTGTCGTACATGATATCGCTTTATTCCGTTAAAACGTACTTTATATGTCTTTCCTACTTTTTCTTCTTTACCGCATTTATGATATGCAGAAAGATCAATATAAATATAACCAATGTGAAATTTTCTTGGCCATTTTCTTTCTCCAATCGCACTCTATTTACATGTAAATATACACAAATATTTGGGTATATATTTATTTGTCTCCTTGTCATACATGTACCTAAAATATCGCTTTATTCCGTTAAAATATACACACGCTCTTGCTTTCCTACTCTTACTTCTTCACCGTAATCACTCCTATACTAGCACCTTAATATACCCAAACATTTACTTCTTCGCAGTAATCCCCCCTCGAGCATTTCAAACCCCCTCTTCGCTGCTTTAAAACCCCCAAAAGAAAAACCCCTTTTCTCGCCCTCCGGGCCAATACGATATTAAAATCATTATATCTTGAGGGATCATTACTCCTAAAGCCGGGGTAATAATGTGATACTTTGTATTGCGCCTTGTATCCTTTGGAAAAGGCGCTATATAAATCCTAATGTTATTATACTAGCACCTTAATGTACCAAAACTTTTACTTCTTCACCGTAATGCCCCCTCAAGCATTTCAAACCCCCTCTTCGCTGCTTTAAAACCCCCAAAGAAAACCCCTTTTTTCATATATTTGACTCCTGGTCATACCTAAAATATCGCTTTATTCCGTTAAAATATCAACACTCTCTTGCTTTGCTACTCTTACTTCTTCACCGTAATCCCCCCTCAAGCATTTCAAACCTCTTCGCTGTTAACATCGTTTTGGCCCGGAGGGCGGAAAAGGGGTTTTCTTTTGGGGGTTTGAGATGCTTAAGGGGGGATTACGGTGAAGAAGTAAAAGTTTGGGTACATTAAGGTATTTTTTGTTTTGTAGCATTCTTTATTGCACAGGAGGTATAGGAGTGATAGGAGGAAAAGGGGCTTTCTGGGGCTTTATAACAGCAAAGAGGGGGGGGGGGGGTGGGGTGGGTGTGTAATGCTTGAAGGGGGATAAGGTTGAAGAAGGAAAATTAAGAATTCAAGAAAAAGTGTTTTAACGGAATAAGCTAATATTTTAGATATCACAAACTGTCAAAATAATATATTCCCAAACTTTGGGGTATGAATTTACCCAAACTTTCGAGTGGTAATAAAGCAATATTATATCACAGTGATATAATATTGCTTTATTCCGTTAAAATTTCTTCTTTCTATTCTTTACTTAAGGGGGAATAATGAAGAGAAAGAAGGGATGCGATCAAACTGATACGAATACCACAATTTTTGCTTTAAGTCGATTTTTTTCTATGTACATGTTTTTATTTGTTGCCTCTACTATTTGGTTAATTTTGTTAATCATGCAATATTGTTAAACAACAGCTACTACCATCTTAATATGTCCAAACCAACCATTTCCTGAAATATTAATGCACATGAAAAACTTGTTTGGGGTTACAATAAGGAGTGGCGATAACACAGTGTGCCGATGGCATTACCACTCCGCATGTTTGTCTATTTAAAGCCAAATACCGTAAAAAATACGCCAACTTTTATTGCAACATATTTAAGACCAGAAATGCGTTGAGCTTCCAACTCGCCTTTGCGGCGCGATTATTACGATGCTGGTCTGCGGATCGTGAGGTACCGGGTTCGATTTCCACGGCGGACAAGACAAAAAAGTTTGGTAAATCGTAAATTTTAAGTTAATCTTGGATTGATTGATTGACGACTAATACTAGCAATGAATCGAGAGTGGAAAGAGAGAGAGAGAGGGAAAAGTAGTGTTAATAAGTCAAGATAGAGTAGCAAATTGCTTTGATTTTTTTCTTTTTGAATCCAGCAAAATCTCCAGGCCCCATTTTTTACTCAACCCCCCTCAAAAATGTTACTCTCATTTTATAGAGTCGGACGGGGTAGAGCATGTAAACGCAAATCTGGGTGGCACAAATGGAGAGATCCCCCACCACCCCCCCCCCCCCGCCACCAAACACACACACAGACACATCTTCATACGCACGAATCAAAATCAATTGTGCATGCGGTCACCGGTCATGCGTGACGTGATGACACGCAGAGCTCGCACGCTCAGATCATTTACTAGTAGTGTTCATTTTCAGTCAGTTCGGCGGTTTTAATGGGGACTTGGTACATTAGCGATATTGGCCGTATTGGCTATTATAGCTAATATGCCCAGTAATCCTCATATTGGCAAGAATCCTACCTAGGATATCAAAAAAACAGCAGAACGGAGGTATAGATCTAGATAGGTTTTGTATGGAGCGGAGGTGTAAAGCAGCTTAATAAACTAATACATGATCATTCGCTGTCAATTGCTCGTGGTCTAGTAGTAAAGGCGTCTGGTAAGACTGTCTGGAGTATTCTCTTTCTACACTGCACTCGCATTTAAGGTCCCGAGTTCGAATGCCGCTCTTTCTTGCTGATAATTTTTTCAGTTAGGAATCGATAACGATAGCGTTTATTCCGTTATAAATAACTGAATTTCAACAATGAAAACCAAGAAACTTGACTAGATGGCATAAATTAAACAAGGTTATCCAAATTCAACGCTTGGAAACATTTGAAGTAATGATTATTATCAATTATAAAACGGTAAAATACAGCCCCCGATATAGCAGCTGAAGAGCTCCTCGAACGCTGCTGAGATATGTGACGACACACCATGGACCAGTCCTGTCTAAGCAGACGATGTCCCATAACATCTTACACATTTTTCAGAGCCTATTTTGTCATCTCCTCTTCACTTATTTCTCTTCCTTCACTAGCGTCAGTCTTAATGTTAGTCTGTTGCCTCACTCTTAACTTCGTGTATGGTATTATTTTGATGAAAAATGCAGCGTTAAAAAAATAAAGGAATCAGTCACTTGTAAACAAAAGACGCCATTGTATTTTCAGCTGCTTGCACTGGGGCATGTTCGGCGTTTCAAGAGGGAACGAATACCATCCTGCTATTATTCGGAGGGCTTTTCAATTTGAAAGTAGGGTTTATTTCATTGATCATTGACCCTTCTCCTGTGTATTTACAATCAAACGGTTTTAGCTATCAGAATCAGTTTCACTTTCCCTTTATAATGGTGTGAAATAAGGTCATGTTTAAATACACCAAACTCTTTATAATTTGATAAATAATTGCATTGCAATTACGTTCATTCATTATAGGACGTCGTCTGCTTAAGCAGGATCGATTCCGAGTGTGACGACATCAAAACATCGCTATATTTCTGGCGAATCCTCGGATATTCCAGATGCTGAGAAGAGCTTGTTTTTGTGTTGTTTTTATAATCATCAGATACGCAGTTGACATAAAACTTATACGATTGCCATCTGTAAGCTTCCCAGTTTCTAGTGATACATTAATTGCCATATTTGTGATTTTCTTTGAACATCTACTTTAATGGCGGCTGGGCATAATTAATAACGACTTTGGCCGTAGTATTGATATTTTCATCGAACTTTGGCCAGAGCAAACGTAAAATAATGCATGTATGACTGGGTGTGTAGCTCCTCCGGGACGAGCCAAATACAGTAGCACCAGAGGGAAACACATAGCGATGGACCCCAACAGGAGTGGCCGTGGCAGACTTCGGTCTATTTAGAAGAGGGATTCCGTGAAGCCAGACGTAGTCTCAGCGGAGCATATCCCCGAACGAATTGATTTTTCGGTCTACCCGGGGCTACCGGTACCGGTACATTTACTGCGGCAGCCCGAACACGTAGTGTTCGGGCTGCGATCAGCAGTCCTTTGATCGCATGGATGTCTCATAATTACAAGGTCGTTTGTCAAAATGATAGCCATGAAACATGACATTAGTTGATTTTAGGATACTTTAGGTACTTACAATACTTTACGATTGACTGTCGTCTTTCTTTTCAATGAGGATGATACAAAAAAGGCATATTTATCTCCAAGAGCCTGTACTAAAAACTTCCGTAGGTCGGTGTTTTGCTTCCAATGCGCATGCGTCAGCAGCTCCAATATAATACAGACAAGGAGGATTATGAATATTCATTAGACGAGTGGGCTCGAGAGATCGGCGGATCACAGTGGATATATGAATATTCATTATTCCTGTGACGAAAACTATGGCGTCATTGTAATAAATATTCATAGGCGCATGCGCAAGTGCCATTTTTCGTTTCTGCTTCAACAACATGGCGAATGGGACTGATTTCGAAAATTGAGAATAAAAAGTGACATTCAAGGAAAAGCTGATTTGCGGAAGGTCTGTTTAGGTAAGTGGCATCGTATATATGATACTTTAATTTAAAAAATAACTTATATGGCCATATTTTCAATGGTCATTTGAACATTGGTAAATTGTGAGACCCACCGAATCGTATGGTGGTGTGACCATATTTCGCGCATGACCTAAGTTCACGCACAGGGCAATATCTAAAAAACTACAAAAGATTTCGAAAATCCGATAGCGCTATTAGATAGAGGAAGCTAAAATTACATATGGACTATATTTTCTTTTAAGTTGGGTGAGAAATTATGAAGATAATGACAAAATATCGGCAATTTTGCTACTTTTTGCGTCAGTTTCTAGCTATGTGACAAAAAAAATTGAACTGCATACATCTTGATACAAATAGTATCATAGGAAAGCTCTTTAAGAGACCTTTCCAATGACACTAACAACTTTCAAATTGGTCGAGTAACTAAAAAGTTATAATAATTTAAGTCCTGTCATTTCAGCCATATTTCCGGCCACTGTCTTAATGTAAAACCAATGGAGGGCATGAAAAAATGTGTGACCAATATGGAGGGAATTTCATGTCACACTATAAACACACGCATAACTTCTCTATTTCTGAGACTTTTGAAGTGATCTAGGTAGGTATCAATGGAAAGCTGAAATTGAGCCTGGAGCAGCTACTAATTAGTTACTTTCTTAACAGTAAGTATATTGATTTATGCTAATTAACTTATGTTATGCGAAATATGGAAAATATTTGTTACAATTGTATTTGTAGAAAACGAAGAATATTATGTATAAAAAAACACATTAAAATAGAGTTTGATTCAGGGTGCCTTTTAATTTATAATGATTTAACAAACACAAAATAAAAGCTGAAAATAATAAAAAAACAAATTTAATTTTAAATTAGAATAATTAATAAAAATATTCATCAATTTGATTTTTAATCAATTGAATTCAGATTGAAGAGAAAGTTGAAATTTATTTTTCCCCCAAGAATTACATAATCATATTTGAAAAGAAAGTATAACTAGAAATGTGCATTGCTGGGGCCGCGCAATGCTAAATGTATCCCCCGGCACTGGCAGCAATTTGAAGGAGGGACAAAGACCCTCCCCCATTCCCTCCCTCAAACAAAAGGATGGTGTAGAAATTAGATGTGTAGGTTTCACTAAGACACATCTTCATATAAAATTTGAAAGAAATGTGTTGAGAGATATACCAAGATACATCTCCATACAAAATTTGAAAGAAATCCATCAAGAAATGTGGCCTGCAGAGTGCACTCATGCCATGCCCTGAAGTATGACCTTTGACCCTATAAAAGACGGAACACTGGTGGCAGCATCACCAAAAACTATAGGTTTTTAGATTACACCAAGAGACACCTTCATGCAAAATTTGAACGAAATCCGTCAAGAAATGCAGAAGTAAGAGTGCAAGAAATGGAAAAATGACCTTTGACCCTATATAAAGGACGGAACAATGAGGGCAGCATCACCAAAAATTAAATATGTGTAGATTATACCAAGATACATCTCCATACAAAATTTGAATGAAATCCGTCAAGAAATGCAGAAGTAAGAGTGCACAAAAGGGACAAATGAGCTTTGACCCTATAAAGGACGGAACAATGAGGGCAGCATCACCAAATAGTAAAGATGTGTAGATTATACCAAGACACATCTCCATACAAAATTTGAAAGAAATCCATCAAGAAATGTGGCCTGCAGAGTGCACTCACGCCATGCCCTGAAGTATGACCTTTGACCCTATAAAAGACGGAACACTGGTGGCAGCATCACCAAAAACTATAGGTTTTTAGATTACACCAAGAGACACCTTCATGCAAAATTTGAACGAAATCCGTCAAGAAATGCAAAAGAGTGCAAGAAATGGAAAAATGACCTTTGACCCTATATAAAGGACGGAACAATGAGGGCAGCATCACCAAAAATTAAATATGTGTAGATTATACCAAGATACATCTCCATACAAAATTTGAACAAAATCCGTTGAGAAATGTGGCCTGCAGAGTGCACTCACGCCATGCCCTGAAGTATGACCTTTGACCCTATAAAAGACGGAACACTGGTGGCAGCATCACCAAACACTATAGGTTTTTAAATTACACCAAGAGACACCTTCATGCAAAATTTGAACGAAATCCGTTGAGAAATGTGACCGCCAGAGCGCACACAAGAGTACAGACAAGACATCTATCAAAATATGACCTTTGACCCTATAAAAGACGGAACACTGGGGGCAGCATCACCAAAATCTATAGGGTTCCAGATTTTACCAAGAGACACCTTCATACAGAATTTGAACAAAATCCGTTGAGAAATGTGACCGCTAGAGCGCACACAAACTATCCCCAAAAATATGGCCTTTTACCCTATAAAAGACGGAACACTGGGGGCAGCATCACCAGAAACTATAGGGGTCCAGATTTTACCAAGATACACGTCCACAGGAAGTCTGAAAGAAATTCGTCGAGAAATGTGACCGCTAGAGCGCACACAAGAATGTGACGCGGCGGCGGCGGCGAAACGCTGCTGAATCCAAAGTATCCTCCGGCATACTGCCGGGGGATACAATGACAGTCAAATTCATAGAAATGCGGATATGTTTGATTCATAAATCATAATTCACGACAAAAACATTTGACCAGTGTCAGATGCGCCATCTCTGCCGCGCCCACCACGTCCAGCGGTCTGTCAGAAGCCAGACCACTGGCGGGGTATCATCGACCGAGCGCCAGCTCTTGGCCCGGCGCACCCGGCGGCCTAACTCCAGGTACAACTATCCAAAGTCGACCTCGCCCATTTTATGGCTAATTGCATCGCGTAATTTCGGCAGGTAAGAATTTGTACTTACACTTCAAGAAAATTACTGTAACTATGTAGCAGGCTCCTTCATTTTACGATTTAACGATTGTTTCGATGAAAAAAATGGAATTTCCTCGCAGAGCCGATCTTTTCCCCGTACTGTACCGTCGATTCAAATGACTCGATCGCACTGTGTGTAATGTACCGTATATACGTCGCTGACTCGATCACACAGTGCGATCGAGTCATTTGAATCGACGGTACAGTACGGGGAAAAGATCGGCTCGGCGAGGAAATTCCATTTTTTTCATCGAAACAATCGTTAAATCGTAAAATCAAAGAGCCTGCTACATAGTTACAGTAATTCTCTTAAAGTGTAAGTATAAATTTTTATCTTACCTGCCGAAATTAAGCGATGCAATTAGCCATAAAATGGGCTAGGTCGACTTTGGATAGTTGTACCTGGAGCTCCAACGCTGCGCGTTGGAGCTCCTTTGAGTTACCGGCGGCCTGGCTTCTGACAGACCCGCTGTGCAAGAGTTTCCTGCGTGACCTATTTGAAAGCTGGCGCATGTCTAGAATCTATTCAAAATGAATCATTTCATACTTTGATAATTAACAAAAGTTATGTTCACTGTTTTAATAAATATTTTACTCATTTTACTGATGAAATTCGATGATGAAAACGGCCAAAACTTTTCTAAAATTTCAAGCGATGATATCAATTTCTGGATGGTGGATGTCCACATTGAAACTTACATGTATCGAAAGTGCAGAATCTGGGCTACTCAAATACGGCCTCGAGAAAGTTGCGCCGATTTGCGCTCGCTCGAGAGAGCTGATTTTCAATTGGGATGTATGCAGAGGCGATGTCACTTGCGAACAGAATGTGAACAAGCCTTCTCGCCGTACTCGGCGCTCGCGGTACCGTTGCATTTGCACATACCTACAGTTTCCGACAACGGTCCAAAAATCCTCATTTTGATAGAAGATGTCATCAAAGTTGTAGGTAAAACGTGATACCAAATGATTGTATGATATTTTGTCTTACAAATGATGCAATTATCTTCCCTTTGCTGGACCACTACGTTGGATAACTTAGATGTTAATTTACGTGCGCGAACTTAGGTCTCATGGTTTTTATGCCCTTTTTTTTTTCAGTGTGTTGCGATCCGACACTGGGTTTTGAGATCGCGATATTTCCGAAATTCTTTGTCGATTAATGTTCTTGTTGAATCAAGTTTTAGTCCAGAATTTTGCTTTCCATTTGGTATAAAACTTTATAAATAAATTATTGCGGAATATGAGAAATCAAGTATCGAATATCACATTTCTAATAAAAATTTGAATGTGCGCGAAATATGGTCACCCCCACTCATAGCTACATGTACATTCCTATACTTCATGTGTATAATGTAGGCAGTCATACAGCTCAACTTTTTAAAACACCACTGCACAAAAGTCACAAACATTCACTCAAAATCGGCATTTAATTTACAAAAACCGACCACTAAATATCCAAGAAAAATTCGGTCCCTATGTGGCATACACGGAAAGTCCCAATTTTCTGTGTGCGCGATCGTAAAGATCGATGTGCGGTTGCGATCCCGAGTTTCTTCGTGGACAAAAATTTTATTGGCCGATTTTAGTCTAAGACATCGGCAGTATGTAAACAACACGCGATCGCGAAACAAATCGGCGGGGATTTCTCTGGTTTTGGACAAGATTTTGACTTTGGATTTTGCTGAAAATATCAAAAGTTCTTTATAACCACTCATAGCTACATTCCTATACTTCGTGTGTATAATTTAGGCAGTCATACACCTCAACTTTTTAAAACACCACTGCACAAAAGTCACAAACATTCACTCAAAATCGGCATTTAATTTACAAAAACCGACCACTAAATATCCAAGAAATACAATAAATTCAACTCACCGATGTTGGAAAAGATATTTCCAAAAATCAAATCCGTAATTTACTGTTGATTCTCGCGAAACGAGCTATCGGAGTCATTGTGTACATTTCCTGGTCGCCGCGGGCGCTGACATCTCCCCGAAAGAGTTTTGTCCTTAAAAATTCGGTCCCTATGTGGCATACACGGAAAGTCCCGATTTTCTGTGTGCGCGATCGTAAAGATCGATGTGCGCTTGCGATCCCGAGTTTTTCGTGGACAAAAATTTTATTGGCCGATTTTAGTCTAAGACATCGGCAGTATGTAAACAACACGCGATCGCGAAACAAATCGGCGGGGATTTCTCCGGTTTTGGACAAGATTTTGACTTTGGATTTTGCTGAAAATATCAAAAGTTCTTCCTAACGGCCATTTGAGGTAGGAGTGAGATTTTTAAGGGCGGAATTTGAAAGCATGGTATTTAAAATATTTATCTTATTTTCCCCCCATACCTTTACTACACGCGACAGAAAATACAAACTATTTTTGCATTTTGTATTCGTAGTGGTCAATATGACCACTATTCGTGGTGTGCTCACGGGTACATTACTAGTAGGAGAGATTATTTAAGGGCTGAATTTGAAAGCAAGTATTTAAAATATTTATCTTATTTTCCCCCCATACCTTTACTACACGCGACAGAAAATACCAACTATTTTTGCATTTTGTATTCGTAGTGGTCAATATGACCACTATTTGTGGTGTGGTCACCCCACTCACGGGTACATTTCTGTAAAATAGTTGGTATTTTCTGTCGCATGTACTAAAGGTATGGGGGAAAAAATAAGATAAATATTTTAAATACTTGCTTTCAAATTCAGCCCTTAAAAATCTCACTCCTACCTCAAATGGCCGTTAGGAAGAACTTTTGATATTTTCAGCAAAATCCAAAGTCAAAATCTTGTCCAAAACCGGAGAAATCCCCGCCGATTTGTTTCGCGATCGCGTGTTGTTTACAAACTGCCGATGTCTTAGACTAAAATCGGCCAATACAATTTTTGTCCACGAAGAAACTCGGGATCGCAAGCGCACGTCGATCTTTACGATCGCGCACACAGAAAATCGGAACTTTTCCGTGTACGCCATAGGGACCGAATTTTTGAGGACAAAACTCTTTTGGGGAGATGTCAGCGCCCGCGGCGACCAGGAAATGTACACAATGACTCCGATAGCTCATTTCGCAAGAATCAACAGTAAATTACGGATTTGATTTTTGGAAATATCTTTTCCAACATCGGTGAGGTGAATTTATTGTATTTCTTGGATATTTAGTGGTCGGTTTTTGTAAATTAAATGCCGATTTTGATTGAATGTTTGTGACTTTTGTGCAGTGGTGTTTTAAAAAGTTGAGGTGTATGACTGCCTACATTATACACACGAAGTATAGGAATGTAGCTATGAGTGGGTCACCCCATCATACTGGTTTCACTCAGGACGCTGCCACTTCGTGGCAGCGTCCCGGGGCTACCGGTACATAAATTTAAGTACATGGGACAACATTTTACAGAACATATGTTACTTACACTTTGAAGGGCAGTTTTGGATCCGAGGTGAGCGTGATCTTGAAGGTAACTTTCGATCTGAGAGAAATGAAGAAAATAAATATACGATATAATGGTTCAAAATGCCCTTAATGATACAAAAAGGATGAACAATGAGTAGATCTACTTTACTTACGCCATCCTGCCAGAACGTTAATCGTCGCGTCTGCCTCCTCTGGCGACCATTCAGCTTCCGCTTCTTCTTCTTCTTCTTTCGTTGTATGGTATCGGCAATCAGTCAAAATTGACTATTGTTGCCAATGACGTTATGCATGTAATTCAAATTCAGTATTTCTGACTCCTTCTCTCTTTTAATTTACATTTAGAATCAAGTAAACATTTAATACTGTATATGCATCTTAATAAGAAAATAACAAAACACCACATGCTTCAGCTCAGTTCCAACTAGCGCTTGCCTAGCCCTTTCATAGATGCAATCTTACCGATACGGAGCGGTACTTTTTCGGACATGCCTAGGTAACTCATGCATAGACATAGGGGCGCTGTTGTACCTGTGCTTACTGATGGGTTGAACATGTATTTTGGATAATTATCAATTAATGAGATGAAAACACTTGTGGGCTAAGTTAGTAGAAAATGGAACTTCTAAATGCACATAATTGTGTGCGTGCATCATTTATACATTAAGACATAACTTTTATAATATACATAAACAGTGGCGTATCCAGGATTTCCCAATAGGGGGGGGGGGCGCCAGGAATTATTGATCGCCGTCATGGGGGAGGGGTCTTTGGATACGCCCCTGCATAAAGGAAGAAAATACATTTAGCATTGAAACTCAGACCTACATAAAATACAAAATACTAGTATCCCTCACTACGAACACGATAACAAAAGAGAGCGGACAAAATACACAGCCCCCCACCGCACCCCACAACCGCTCCGGCAGACAAAAGAACACCCCTCACCGCCATTATGCAAAAAAAGCAGAACAGGTGAAAATGCATGTGGCTCCTGTTCCACATAAAAAAATTATATTCACATTACAGCAACGAAGGGACGCTCCCCCGTCCACCAGAGAAAATGCAGGAAGCACAGTGAGGAGCCGTATACCCCCGTCCGCTTCTTTGCATGCCATGTTCATGTAGTGCCTAGTTCTTCTTTACTGAGAAAGGAGGGTTAAAGCCTACCTTCCCCGAAAAACGCTTCGTTCGCAGAACGAAACGTGTAATAGCCCTTTGTATTTGGGGATCACTACTTTTCAAATACTCAATTATTTTTCTTTCATTGGTTTCATTCAGTTCAGACAGAAGCATCGCTCTCTCGATAATATATTTTGGGCAATCTATAAGGTAATGGCCGACAGTTTCAACCTGTTGACATCTGTCACAGAAACCAGTTGGATGAATACCTAGTCTTAATAGATCATGGTTGAGACCTATCACTCCAACTCGAAGACGATGGAGTATAATTTCTTGTTGTCTACCTAGGTTACAAGTGTAAGTGGATGTAATTGATGACTGCAGATCTAAACTGGAATTTGATTGATTCCATCTTTCTTGCCAGAGTACTTTGGAACTCTGAACTATAAGTTTTATTTCTGAAAGTGTTATTTTGTTATATATTTCAATATTTTTGGATAGAGCAGCTTTTGAGCACGAGTCTACTATTTCATTGCCCGTGATTCCGCAGTGTCCTGGGATCCATTCCAAATATATATCTATTCCTTTGTACTTAAGCCTCGTACTAATCGTTAGAATTTCATTAATAGTTGGTTCATTATTCTGGTTTTGTATGGATAAAAGAGCACTAAGTGAATCACTAAATATAACAACACCCGTGTAAATGTCCATATTTTCTACCCATTCGAGGGCTAGAAGAATAGCAATCAATTCAGCCCTGTAAGACGAAGTGAAATTAGTCAATCTCTTCCCTCGATGTATTGAAAAGTATGGTACAGCGACCAATTAGGGTGTCGCCGAGACGTCCAACAGAAAACAGAAAAATATTTCTAAATTATAAAGATCATGTAATACCATTCATTTACTAAATTTGGAATCTATAGAGGTTGAAAATTGGTCTAAAAATAGACTTCGTTGCATCTTAAACAGTATGAGCCAAACTATTGAAATTTCAAACTAATAATGCGAAATTTATTGCTTTCATGAGAGAATTCGAATACCGTACTTCCGGCGAAGAATTCAAAATGAATCAAGCTAGTTTTACAAGTGTTAAAGAAGTTCGCAAGACATTTCACATTTTTAGCTGATTACAGCATGAAATAGAGGAGATATTCAGCTTTATCATGGTATAGGTCGCTATGCTTAGCAAGTTGTGTGGATCTTCCTGTTTAAACTTCAACCCGGGACTTCAACACGGCACATATTTCTCAAAATATTACACTTCGCATGAACAATAGCGCCAGTGCGGTATGGGGCTTCGTAACTCAATAATGAAGTTCTGAAGAAAAAGTGGTATAAATGTTCGCAAGACATTTCTTATTCTTAGCTGATTACACCATGAAATAGAGGAGATATTCAGCTTTATCATGGTATAGGCCACTATGCTTAGCAAGTTGTCTGGATCTTACTGTTTAAACTTCTAAACGGCACATATTCTCGATGAATTACACTCCGCGTTAAAGCGCCCGTATTGATGGAGCTTCGCGTAACTCAATAATGTAGTTCTGAAGAAAAAGTGTATAAAAGCTACTATGGATCTTGCAGTGCTCCTGTTGATACCCAGGGTGTCCGCAAGTTGCAGGTAATCTGCCCGATGTCCCTCAAATGCGTCGATAAGTCTCTCCCTATCTTCGTTTGAAATTCGCCTATATCTGACGCGCGGCTCCATGATTATGCGACAAAGGTAGATAGAGATGTGAAACACAAGTGCACTGAACGATTACCTATGTTGCAATGGAAGACTTCTATATACTTGAACTCTATAGACTTGAATAAGAAGACTTGCTTCATACTACCTGTAACAGCAGTTAATGTGCATCACAAAAGACGTTATTTTAAACATTTAATTTCTAAAACATAAGTTAGAATGCACATGCGTAATATGCACATGCGAATTTGAATGAACGCATTACGAATTCGAATGCCCACGTGCGAATTTGAATGATCGAAAAGGCGCTTCCCGGCGAGGTTGCGAATTTGAATGCCCTCGACGGGCATTTTAAATTGAAAGAAATTACTTGACCGAAGTGCGAATTTGAATGACTAACTTCATGGTGCGGATTTATTTTTCGAATTTAAATGACTTCTTTATTAAATTGAATGGCGAACTTGCGAAAATGACCGCAGAAACCTCTATATATTTCGGACATACTATAAGGTAATGTCTGACTGTTTCTACCTCAGGGCATCTGTCACAAAAACCTGTTGGATGAATACCCAATCTTAAAAGATCTTGATTAAGACCGATAACTCCTACGCGGAGACGATGGAGTGTACTAGTTTCTTGTCTTCCCAGATTACATATATATGGAGATGTCACCGATGGCTGTAATTCTTTCAAGGCCGAGTTTGTTTGATTCCATCTTTCTTGCCAAAGTATCTTGGAACTTTGTAATATTGATAATGTTTAATTTATTATGTATTTCTATTCTATTTGATAAAGCTGCTTTTGCACAGGAGTCTGCTATTTCATTTCCTAATATTCCACAGTGTCCTGGGACCCATTCAAATATGTCAATTCCTTTATATTTAAGCCTAGTAATAATAGTTAGAATTTCCGTAATAATGGGTTCGTCATTTTGTCGATGTAAGGATAAAAGTGCACTTAGTGAGTCACTGAATATAACAACACCTGTGTATATGTTTATATCTTCTACCCATTCCAGTGCAAGAACAATCGCTGCCAATTCTGCCCTATAAGAAGAGGTGAAGTTAGATAATCTTTTTCCTTGGTATATCGAGAAATACGCAGTACATAAAAAGCAGCTGAACTGATCCCCTTTTCAGGTACTTTGGATCCATCAGTGTATATGTGGAGTTGGTTTGACCACTTTGTGTAAATCAATTCTAAACTACACGGTAAAAAATAACTGTAGATTAACAGGGTTTTTTTTACTTGTAAAATAAAGTTTTGGCCGTTTTTCTGTTAATACGGTATTTTTCTTGTGAAATGGCAGGAAAATTGTATTTTTCTTGTGAAATGGCAGGAAAATTGTATTTTTTTTCACAAGAAAAATACCGTATTAACAGAATCTACAGTTACAAGTCTAAAAACCTGTTAATCTACAGTTATTTTTTACCGTGTATATTGTTGTAATTGAATTGGGTAAGTGCTTAGAGACATTTTTATGTGATAAGCGCTATATAAATATTGTAAATTATTATTATTATTGGGTGATCTGATTTCTTTATTTGTGAGCTTAATTCGGTAGATATTATTGGTGGGCAGAATAACCATGGGGGAAAAGCTGGAGGACTTATCTTTTCCATACTTTCTTTCCCTATCTTGCACTGGAGCCTATATCCGAAAGGTTTACTTACATTTTTACCTTTAAGATATTCAAATTGCCAGCATGGTTCAATATGTTTTATCAATGGATGATTGGTGTGTCTTTCAATGTTTTGTCTATACTTGCTTGATAATATCTGCCTTCTTAAATCTAGTGGGAGTTCTCCCATTTCCACCTGCAGTGAAGCTAGTGATGTTAAAGGCAGACCACCAGCGCATATCATATAAGTGCTTGATATTGCACGGAGTCTAGCATCTTCTTTGTAGTTTCGGCTGCACTATCATAATTATGCTTGACATCCATAATCAAGGAGGGATCTTATGATTGCCCTGTATATACAATTAATAAGGATTTTGACGAACTTTCCCATTTTGTCAAACTTCGTAGTATTTAATTTTCGTTTACTTCTTGTACTAACTACATTTTCTATATGGGGATGCCAGGTCAGTTTGCTGTCCAATATCATTCCTAAGAAACGGTGGGTGTTTTTATATGTCAATATATTTCCTTCCAACTTTATTACAGGTGGTGAGACATTTGTACTTTTAGTAAATAATATTGGTGCGGTTTTCTCGATGGAAAGCTTAAAACCCCACTCTTTAAACCAGGAAGATAATATGTCTAAGTATATGTTTGTATTTTCATCCCAATATTGTCAACATTTTTACCTGATGTCCATATTGCACAGTCATCGGCATACATAGATATTATTACTTCTGGGTCCGTTGGGGTATCTCTCATCATAATATTATATAAGAGGGGGCTCAGAACACTCCCTTGAGGGAGTCCGTTGTGCATTTTGTATGTTTCGGATTCTATGTTTGCAATTCTAACCTGGAAAGTACGTTCCGTTAACAAAATTTTCGAAATAATTTAACATATTCCCTTGTATACCTCACTGATTAAGTTTAAATAACAATCCTTCAATTCAAAGGTTGTCATAAGCCTTTTCGACATCCAAGAAAACTGCGTGTTCACTGCAGTTAATAGTTTTTTGAATGTCATTTTCCAGTAAGACGATATTGTCAGTGGTACTACGCCCTTTTCTAAACCCGCGAAAGGAAGTTAGGCAATAAACTATTCTTTTCTAATACCATTGTAATCTTTCTTTTATCATACGCTCAATAACTTTGGCAAAACATGATGTGAGTGATATTGGTCGGTAGGAAGAGACATTTTTTTATATCCTTACCAGGTTTTAAGATTGGCACCAATATAGAGTGTTTTAGAGGGCGTGGGATATTTCCCGTTTCCCATATCTTATTAATGATATCTAACATAATTTCTTTTGTAGCCTTTGGCATATTTTCGTATACAATATATGGGATATTATCTTTTCCTGGAGCAGTCCACTTAGTGGTTTTTACTGTCTTTTCAAATTCATTAATAGAAAACGGTTCATTGATAACATGCTCGGTTTGAAAAACAGAAGAATTTCTCTTTGGTGCCAAAGTCAATTTTTGGTTAATTTCTTTATCTTTTACTCCCAAAGATTGGAAAAATTTCCCAAGGATCTCTACTCTCTCTGGTACTGAAGAGATGTCTTTCCCGTTCTCAACCAATATAGGCATGTTTTGTAATTTTTTGACTGGCACTCCATTTAAACGTTTTATACATGCCCAAATCTTTGTCTCTGGCATGTATCGGTCTAATTTATTGCAGAAAGCTTGCCAGTAATCCCTTTCTGCTTGCCGAAGAACTCTTTGGGCTTCTGCCTTCTTTTTCTTAAATTCAACAATTTTGTCAAACGTAATATTTCTTGAAAGGTTATTACTTAATCTATTTCTTTCTTTTATTTTTTCAGAACATTCTTTGTTCCACCAGGGAACTGGATTCCGTTCCAAGTTCTTTTTTTCGGAATCGTTTCATTTATACATTTTTTCAAATATTTCATAAATAATTCATAAGACTTTTTTACATCATCCTCAGTATGAATTAATTGATCTTTCATGATAGTTTCACATTTATATGCAAATTTAGACCAGTTTATATTCTTGAAAGACAAATGACAATCTGATATATTTTCCATATTAATATGATTTTTACCCTGTTTTCCATTATTTCCAAGTGCTATTTGAATACTGATTGGAAAGTGATCACTTCCAAAAGAATTGTCCATGACCTTCCACTGGCCAGTGATGGGGGGGGGGGGGGGGGGAATACATAAATCTAAGCACGATAATTTTCCAGTGCATGGGTTCAATCTGGTGCCTGTTTTATCATTAAAAACTATCAAATTGTTCTCATTTATAAATTGCTCAATGGCGTGTCCATTTTTGTCTGTTTTCTCGCTGCCCCAAAGGGTACTATGTGCATTGAAATCTCCTATAATTATCACTTTATCCTTTTTATTTACATTCTTCAGTAATTCATTTAAAATTGATTCATTCAATCTCTTACAAGGATTGTAAAAGGTTTATAATGGACACTTTTTCATTAGCAACATAAATGTTCACTTGTTGTAATTCTAAGTTTAAATGGTTAATTGGACATTCGTAATTAATATTATCATGCACATATATGGCACAACCACCTCTACGTTGACCTTCTCTATTTCTTGAAAGGCATGTATATTCAGGAATACATAGAGTACTATATTCGGAAAACCATGTTTCCTGAACACATAATATATCATATTCTTTATTATTATTCAAATGGTTGAGGAGTTCATTGCCGTGTCCTAGTAAACCTTGGGAATTCCATTGAAGAATGGAAAGTATAGCCATAATGAATTTAATCCCTGCCATGTTGTACTATAAGTGCTCTCTTTTTTTGTTGCAGCGATTTTTTTGCTGCTGCCAAAATCAAGGCATTAATATCTTCCTCTGTTTTCCCCTCTGTAAAGGAAAGGATTAGTTTACATATGAAATCAATAATTTGTTCGTCATTTGCTGTAGCTATAAAGTTTGTGTTAGGTGTGGGTTTTTGGCTTGTTTCTGTATTACTTCTGATTGAAGTGGTAGCCTGGCTAGGTAATTCAGACGGTGGATGTGTGATATGGTTTGGGCAGTCGGCGGTTAAGATGGTAGGTGCCAAGTTTGAAGGCGTTGCTACCTGTAATAGGGCGGTTTACGTAGTGATTCAAATTTATGGATGTTTCTTTCCTGGGGACCTAGTAACGAGGTATTCCATTAACCTGTTATTAATGAATGAACTACAATACTTGGAATCCAGTTTGCATACATTACTTGTTGCTATGTCGGGCAAGCCTCGGGCAAGCTTTCAGGTTGTCAAGAACAACCTTTGTTTCAAAAGTATGCATAAAATTTGAATCACTATACGTAAACCGCCCTATTGAGGCCAAACGTTTCAAGTATTTTTCAATTAGGGTGTCGCCGAAACGTCCAATCGAAAAAGGAAAAAGTTTTCAAAATGAAAAATATGGTTTAACAGAATTTACTTCCTGGTTGAGGAATTTATGGAGGTATAAAAAGGTCTTAATGGAAGTCTTGAAGGTCTTGAAGTCTAAAGGGCAAAGCAATAATAGTTTAGACTAATTATGAAAAATGTATTGCTTTCATGAATAAATTCGTGACCAGCGTTCTGAAGCGCAGTATGCTTCGCGAAAATCAAAATGAAGTACTCAAATAAAAGTTTAATAAAGGTTCGCTCGACATTTCATATGCTTAGCTGATTACACCATGGAAAGGAGGAGATATTCATCTATAACGTAATATAGGTCGTTATGCGGAACTAGTTGTCTGGATCTTATTGTTTTAACTTCAAGACGCGACCTACCCACAATAATATACGCTCCGCATCAACAATAGCGCGCCTATTGGAGCTTCGCACAACTCAAAATGAAGTCCTGAAAGAAAAGTTTAATAAAAGTTCGCTCAACATTTCATATGCTTAGCTGATTACCCCATGAAAAAGAAGAGATATGCAGCTTTTACATGATATAGGTCGTTATGCGGAACTAGTTGTATGGATCTTACTGTTTTAACTTCGAGACGCGACCTGCCCCCAATAATATACGCTCCGCATCTACTTAACAACAGCATCAACAATAGCGCGAACGACTCAAAATGAAGGCCTGAAAGAAAAATTTAATAAAAGTTCACTCGACATTTTATATGCTTAGCTGATTACCCCATGAAAAAGAAGAGATATGCAGCTTTTACATGATATAGGTCGTTATGCGGAACTAGTTGTATGGATCTTACTGTTTTAACTTCGAGACGCGACCTGCCCCCAATAATATACGCTCCGCATCTACTTAACAACAGCATCAACAATAGCGCGAACGACTCAAAATGAAGGCCTGAAAGAAAAATTTAATAAAAGTTCACTCGACATTATATATGCTTAGCTGATTATACCATGAAAAGGAGGAGATATTCAGCTTTTACATGATATAGGTCGTTATGCGGAACTAGCTGTTTGAATCTTACTGTTTTAACTTCGATGTACCCCAATAATATGACATAATTACCCCATACAGATCTAATTAATACATTTTCAAGCATTATCTTCTTCAATTTTTTATTTGTTTTTATCTTTAGGTGCATGGTTCTGGATTCTGCTTCAGTTTCCCGAATTAGCAGAACTTGTGTGTAATGGTCTAATGATTTATATGCGAGCGAGCGTAACGAGCGAGCAAAGTTTTCAGACTTTTTTCTAATGCTCAAAGGCCTTTGATTGTGGATTATCTACAGCGATAAAATGAAAATGACAACCGCAAACTGATAATTTTTTGCATGTCAAGCAAAAATCAAGAAAAAGGGTATCAAGTTCAGAGATGATAAGAAGAAGATCCGCTGTAGGGAGGGGGGGGGGGGGGGTGATATAGTTCGGTAATGTGTTCCAAATGAGGTCAATTTTTTTAACGGTTCCTCTCAGTTGGCTAAATAGAGGTCTATGATGATGATGTAATCCTCAAATAGGTATAGGATGTAAAATACCAAGCAAGATATGAAATCGCCTTTAAAGTGGTATCAAAATCTGCTTTTTAATTCATCAAGTGATTTAAGCGGATGATGTACAGGTCTCAATGAGACATCCCCGGGAGCGGTCGTCGCGATCGATTCGGATCGATTCAGGTGCCTGTAAACTGTTCTGCCTTTTATTTGTGAGTGAGGGAGGGGGGGTGGGAGGGGGGCACAGGGGGGCACAGGGGTGTCGATCCGTGCTCATGATACTATAGGGATTATGGCAACCGGGGAAAAAATGAAGTCCCCCCCCCTCCCGAGTCAGCGAAGGAGCAAAGCGACCGAGCGGCAAATTTTTAAATTTTTAACCCCCAAAAACGTAATTTCTTGTGCATTTTATCCAGGAAATTTTGCAATAATTGACCACCGCAATTGAGCGGTAGAGAAACTCGAATTTTATGCATTGATAAGCGGTTTTCTGTTCACTCACTCCTACAATCGGGTGCAAAACTAACGAAAACCATGAAAGGCTGGAGAAAGAGTCAAGATATTCAGCAAGGCTATACCTGAAGTTGAGATTTCTTTCATAAGTTGAATCTTTGCAAATGCTCTTTTATATACTTTATCCTACATCGGGGGCGAAATATTTAGCAGGAGTAATATGAAACATTATATGATATAGCGAGCAAAGCAATTAAATCTGTATTTTTTCAATCTTTGAACCCTTTAAGAATTATATAGGCCTACTGGGGGCGCGAAACTGCGAGATCCTGAAAGATAATAATTATGCGAGGGAGCAAAGCGACCGAGCTTTTGAAAATTTTCACATTTCAAACCTTCAAAAACTAGATTTCTAGTGCATTAACCCTGCGGATTTTGGGGTGCGTAATCCGTATAAAGATTATGATTTTTCTTTCTGCCCCCTCCCCTAGATACGCCACTGAGCGAAGCGGTATCCCCCCTCCAACACCAGGGACTTTTTCGAAAATCTGTCTATAAAACTTCCATTTTAGAGCATCCCAAAATGTTTTTTTAATGAATAAAAGGAATGCACGGATTTACACCAATGGACGGAACCCCTCAATTGAGAATGACAATGCGAGCGAACGAATTTTCTTCCATATTTTCGAATTGAAATTATGGCATTTCTTATTTCCTTACTTCTAATAATCAAAGAATGTGATGGTATTTCAAGGTCAAACATAATGCGTTTGGATAATTATTAGTTTTAAGTTAATGTATCATAATTATATGGGGGGATGATAATACAGGCCACCCCCGGATCGATACCCATGGGGGGCCAGACGTGAAGGATCCAACCGCATAGCCAGGATTTCATTTTAGGGGGCGGTTGTAAGCGCGCGAAGAGTGCGAAATTGGTGATGAGCACGCAAAGCTGCCCAGGGGGTGGGTGCAGGGAGGGGGAAATCTGTGACGTTTTATAGCAAATTTGAGAGAAACGGCTCGTAGCACCTTAATTTAGGCGGAAGTTATTTCGAGGTCCGGACTGCTTTTCAGTTATTTTGGACGTATAATACTGCACTGTAACAGGGATGGGTGCAGGGAGGGGGAGTTTCCCCCTTCCCGCGAAATTGGTGATGAGCACGCAAAGCTGCCCAGGGGGTGGGTGCAGGGAGGGGGAAATCTGTGACGTTTTATAGGAAATTTGAGAGAAACGGCTCGTAGCACCTTAATTTAGGCGGAAGTTATTTCGAGGTCCGGACTGCTTTTCAGTTATTTTGGACGTATAATACTGCACTGTAACAGGGATGGGTGCAGGGAGGGGGAGTTTCCCCCTTCCCGCGCAAAGCGCGAAAGCTCTGCCGTTTTAGCAAATTTGACAGAAAGAAAACGGCTATATAGTAGCATCAAAATTTCACTGTATGTAACAGTGGGTGCAGGGAGAGGAGAGTCATTTACCCCTTCCCGCGCGAAGCGCGAAAGCTTTGACGTTTTAGCAATTTTTTAGAGAAAGATAACGGCTTGTATAGCGCCTTTTTAGGCCTTTTTCTCTCACTTCCCTTCGCTTTTTCGCTCTCGCTTTTTTTTAGTGGCTGAATAGGGGGGCATGGCCCCCTTGTGCCCCCCTGTCTACGCCAGTGCACACACATCATTCGGGGGAGGGGAGGTGAAGGAGATCATGTCACTTAGGAATATCGGTTGCCACGGTGTAAAGAAGGAGCGCCCCAACCAAAACTGCCTTTGAAAATATTTCTATTATCATATTAATACATATAGAGGATATTACCGTCTCCCCTCGCGCTGGGGTGACGGGAGCATAGTAGGCAATCCGTCGGTCCTCCCAAGACCCATATAAGGGGGCTCTAATCCCCTGAAAAGAAAATGACAATAAATTCGTTTTTGTATCCTTTACAAGGGACGTACCGCTAATTATGCATGTTATGTTTCCATGGCCTTACTTTCTCTGAGAATTAAACCACTGATACAAGGCAAGATCAAATCGCTCCCTCTAACTATATGCATGGATATACTCGATATACTCGAACATAATATTATATCCATATCATTTAGTCTTCATCGAGATGAACATGGATTTTTCTTTAGAACTCATGCAGGATTTGGATAAATAACACATACTCAAATGTTCAATTGTAAATATTTCTTGGTAAAAAAAATAACACTTTTACCCGACTTTTTTTATTCACTTGATTATTTAGACAAATATACGGTACGGTGATTAATCATTAACACAGCTAGCGCCTGTGGATGTCCACAGGGAATTATGGAGGGAAATTGGGCCCCATAACCCCTTTACTGAGCGTTTTTTGGAAGTTTGGCGAGCGACTTTTCGAGAAGCTGGCGAGACCAAAAAATACTGGTCTATGTTTTGACAAACTTTCATTTTGGGGCCCCCTCTTTTACTCAATCCTGCATCCGCCCCTGTACGGTACGTAAAATGCTGCAGCTGCTTTTCCTGTGTGTGGAAATTTGGATCCATCGGTAAATATATGTAAAAGATTATTGGCATTTCCGGTGGATTAGTTTTAAACTCCTGTGCTTTTGTAACAAAATGTTGTCACATTTGGAAATACAGTTGCTAAGGTCCGTGGAAACTGGTGGAGACTTACATGTAAAATGCCAAAAGGGGATGCTGGTATAGGTACATATATCTCTTATGTATCATATTTAAGAACATCGGGTATCATAGTAAGCACTCTTCGTCCAAAAGGTTCCCTTGTATATTTGTCTGTATAGAAATTGAATTGCCAGCATTCTTGGAGGTCTTGTTTCATGGGGTGGTTTGGGATGCTGTCTATACGCTTTTGAAGTCTTATGCTGAGAATTTCGCGTCGTATATCCAGGGGCATTTCTCCCAGTTATACCTGTATAGGGTCCTGAAAGAGGTTCCCTTTTTTGCCCCTGCACAGACTAACAGGTTTTGGTATTGACATGATTTTAGAATGTTTTTTTTACATTAGTTGTTCCAGAGTCATATGCTTCACAAGCATAATCCATAAGAGAGCGTATAATTGCTCTATATACATGCAGAAGTTCTTGAACATTGTTACAGAACTTTGCATGAGATATAATACACTTTAATATATTTATTCTTTTATTACACCTCCCCACTATATTATCTATGAGAGGCTTCCATGTTAATCTTGCATCGAAAATAACACCCAGGTATCTATATTCTTGTCGGGGGTAATTATGTTGTCCCTTATTGATATCTCAAAGTGTTCTTCTCGAGAGGAATGGGAGAAGAGCAAGTGTACGGTTTTCTCATGCGATATACTTAGTCCCATGATAAAAAAAAACATTCGTTTAGTAAATTCAAATATTCCTGAATTTGTTTACTACATTCTCTGATATCATTTCCTGATTTCTATTACGCAATCATCTACATATAGCAAATTATGTATTGTTGACGAGACGGGATATCATAACATAACATTAAATAATTCTGGGCTGAGGTGCTTCCTTGAGGTAAATCATTGTTTCCATGATGCCCGAAAGCTGCTCCCCTACTCGTATTTGGAATGTATACGTTGTGTCAAGAGGTTTTTCAGAAATACAAGTATATTACCTCTGCATGAGACCTAGGTTACTCAATTTAACCCGGAGTTCCTTTGTCCATAATGAATCAAATGCCTTCTTGATATCTGTAAATATTGCTAGAGTTTTTACAGTGGATAATGACATAGTACTTCGTCCTTTCCAGAATCCGTTTTGAATGGGGAATAATAAGCCATGCTTGTCGAGAAACATTTGTATTTTTTTTTTAACCATGCTTTCCATGATTTTCATGAAGCACGGATGTTAGTGCAATTGGTCGATATGAGGCAGTTTTAGAGGGGTCTTTATCACGTTTCAGTATGGGGATGAGTATGGAGTGTTTGCATGGGGCCGGGATTTCCCCGTTTCCCAAATTCTGTTGAGTAGGATTAGCATTCTGTCGCAGCCTCTGGGAGGTGTTGATAGACCTGCATGGTATTCTATTCCATCTTCTCCTGGAGCTAAAGCCTTTTGGCCTGCAGAACAGTCTCGAGCTCTATCGTTTGAAACTGTTCATTAATTACTTACTAGTTTCATTGATTCTATTTCCCTCAGAGGGAGTTCATCAAATTTGCTATCGATTTCTGTATCTTTCCTGTGGATAGTTTTACTATCCCCTGCAAGCGTAAAGGAATGCGCAAATTCATTTGCATTATCTTTATCACTGACGATGATCTCGTCATCCTCTGCAAATAATACTGGCATGTTCTGCGTCTTTTTTTATGGGGACGCCATTCATCCTTCTGACGAAACGCCAAATTTGTGCCAGTGGTGTAAAACAATTTAGTTTTGCACAGTAAGATTGCCAGTATTGTTTTTAGCCTGTCTTATATTGAGCTTCTGCTTCCATTTGCTTATATGTACTCAAATTCTCTGTAGATAGGCATTGGCGGAGTTTATTTTTTTGCTTTATTTCTTTCTTTGCAAGTTTGCTTCCATGCAAGTTTGTTTGGTAAAATATTCCACGCACATTTACTAGCTAATGAGGAAGAAACGATAGAGAAGTCTAGGCAGGATGTTTTACCAGTTCTTGGGTCCATTCTGGTCCCCGAACCATCGTTCAAGGGAATAAAACGCAACAAACATTAGCCTATAATCATGTAGATAATTGTCAGCCTATTACAAATATCTTGAAATTACTCCTATTTGATTATTTAAGAAGGAGAACAGTGTCTCCAAAATTTGCAGTTTCCTTGCTTGACATTATCCCATGGGGGCTGCCATTTTCTTTACAAAGTAATGTCAGAGCATTTCTATTTGTGAGATATATACCCACTGACCTATACACTAGCTACCTTGACACTCATGATCAGCTGTGGAATGCATGACACTGGATTTTCTCATAATAAACCATTTTGTAGTCATGTACATTCAAATGAAGATACTTTTATCCTGTCATGTATTGTAACCTATTTGTGTCAAGATATTTGGTTCAGCTGTTTCTTTTGTTAAGCAGGATTTGGCATGCAGTTGTAAGTTGCTTGGTCTGACAAAGGTTAGTCAATTCTTCAAAGAGGTGACAAAGACCTACAACTGCTCTTAGATATCACCTGTGCGAGACAATCGGGGTACCAAGATGAATGGCTGCCATTTTGCATGGGTGGGTTTAGTTGTAGAATAGCTATTCATTATGCAACATCTTATCTATTGTGTACAGGTAAATGGACATGTACCGCAATGACATCACATGTTTTCAAAATGGCAGCCCCCATGGGATAATATCTAGCAAGAAATCTGAAAACTTTAGAGAGACTGTTCTCCTTACTGAGTAATCAAATCA
This sequence comes from Heliocidaris erythrogramma, assembly GCA_025617745.1. Taxonomy (NCBI): domain Eukaryota; kingdom Metazoa; phylum Echinodermata; class Echinoidea; order Camarodonta; family Echinometridae; genus Heliocidaris; species Heliocidaris erythrogramma. Next base: position 19,947,092 of record CM046867.1, read on the forward strand.
GAGTATTTCAAGGTATTTTGAACAGGCTGACAATTTTCCACATGACTATCAACTAATGTATGTTGAGTTCATTCTCCTTTAAGTACAACCATTATCGTGTTGCATAAAACAATCTTCTGTCCATTGTTATCTGTCTTATTATGGGAGTTAAAATCTCCTATAATAATTAGTTTTGCCGGATCTCTGACATGGTGTAATAATAGATTCAATATGTTATTGTCTATTTTTTTTTTGCAAGGGTTGAAGTAGTTTACTACTGCGACAGTCAAATCATGCATAATTATGGATGTTTATTAATTGCATTTCTATATCAACACATAAAGTTGGGTAATCATATATAGCGTACCGAGTTATGAACATTATAAGGCGCACACCCACCTCCCCGTCGTGTGCCTCTACTTCTGGAAAAACACGTATAATTTGGGATTTGCATTACCAAATCATCTGAGAACCATGTTTCTTGAATACAGAGTAAATGGAAGGTTATATCTATCTAAGTATCTTACTAACTCCTCACCATGACCCTTCATACCTTGTGCGTTCCATATAAGTGCAACCATTAACACTCTTATTAGCTCACTTGTGTTTCTTTTGCGACTGAGAGTCGTTCGGGCCTGTGGTAATTCGGGGATAGTACCTCCGCCTCGGTTCGCTCTTTGACAAAATTCATGAACAGTTTTACAAAATACGTGATTAGTTCTTCGTTGGTTGCTGACGTCAGAAAGTTTTCTTTCTGTGTGGGGACTGTCATTTATGTCTTTTCATTCGGTTTCCTTTGTCGTGGGTTGGATGGGAAGTGGAATGAGTGGTATAATATGGGGGGGGGGGGGGGGTAATAGGTGCTAGCATTGGTTGCGTAGGAGGGAATTCTTGAGTATAGGATTGCGTGATCGGTCCTCATGAACTTGGACCTGCACTGTTACCTTTCTCTTCCTCGATCTATTGTGTTTGTGGTGTGGGATGTGCGTAAGATGGGGTGAAGCTTTTCTGATTATTTTGGATTCCGTTATACTTTTGTATAGGGTCTTTGGATAGTTAATTTTGTCAACTACTTTTATGCGTTGAATTTCTTGAGCCTTTTTGGCTTCTCCGCAGCCCTTGAATGCGGCTGAATGGTTCCCGCCACAATTGACACATTTTGGTGCATTCCTCAAATTTATGTTCACCGCCACATCTAACGCAGCGAAACTTCTCATGACAATTGACTATTGTATGTCCGAATCTCTGACAATGGAAACATCTCCGAACCGGAGGGATATACTGCTTGACCTCTTTTTTCTGATAACAGCGTATATATGACATCTTTAGGAAGTAAATTGCCTCAAATGAAATTATTACACTACGTGTAGGATAGTTTGCCTGTTTGCTGGTTGATTCGTTTTTCTTTTGACCTTTCTTTTCTATTCTCTTTACATTTACTACTTTTCCACTCTTTAATAGACCTGTTTACTAATGTATTAAAATGTATGCATGGTTCTCTCCAAAATGCTTAGTTACCAACTATTTAGTGCCCAACTATTTAGTGCACCTGTTATACATAATGGCATCTCTATGGGTGGAATCCACTTTGCATACATTAGTTGTTGCTATGTCGGGCAAGCCTCTGGCAAGCTTTTGAGGGAAACTTTTGTTCAAAAAGTATGCATAAAATTAGTAAACATGTCTATTCTGTGAGTAGCTGCTGTTCAGTCATCTCTGTAGGTACCCCTGTAATTACCCCTTTCTGAAAACGGTTTTCTTGCACTTTGACCGGAATATTTCCTATTGAATGGAGTTATGACTACTTTCAAGTCTGGTCATTGGTTGTGGGCTGATAGTGTTATTTTCGTGGTAAGAAGGAAATAAAATATCATAAAAGCAAGGTATAACTGCTGGAATTTGGTATTCATTCAGTGAAATACAAAGACAAATCATTTTTATCATTTTGTATTATAGTACCCTTATTACAGAAGCTTGGTCTAATATTTTTGTCCAGGGCTGTATATATATATATATATATATATATGTGAAAGAAATTGCGAGAATAACGTTGCGTAGCTCAATCAAAGTTCCCCAGAGCTGTCCTCCCTTTTTCTTTCACATTTGTATTTATTTCCACGAGATTTGCCAAAGCTGTTGTATATGTTATTTCCTTACACTTATATATATATATATATATACTATAGATCTCCACCTCCGATGATTATACCCCCCCCCCCCCCCCGTGACCGGCTTCACTGGACTATGTTTCATTGAACTATTTCTTTGATTTTCAGTGTATACTTGGAATAATTATGTAACTTGCTTGATTTTCTTCAATGTGCCCGAAGAAGGGTTACATTAGAAAATTAAAAAGAATCCAGTGTCATTGTCATTGTCATTGTCATTGTCACTCCATTCCTCAATTCAACCAGTCCCCCGTCCCCCGCCCCCCTCCTGTCACGGCCTCACATCTCCTCCTCAGTGCCCCCCCCCCCCCTGTCTGCACAGCTCCGCCGTCCATAACGGTCACCATGTCTCGTGGATTTATTCATTAAGAGTATATAGATAATCTAAATCTGAAACTCTCAGGCCCGTAACTAGGATTTTGCAGGGGGGGGGGGGTTCAACATTGGAAAAAGTGGACCTTTCTGAGCGAAGCGACCGAGTAGGGGTGGCGGGGTCAGGGGGCGTGCCCCTCCCAGGGTATGGGCACGAGCGTATATATATCAATATACTAGTAGTCAGATTATTTGACAGGGGTTGGGTCAAAATATGAAGCCCGGACATATACTACCACCGTGTATAGCTCCAAATTTTGCGAGCGTGAGAAAAATAAAAATGTACTTATAAGTGGCAAAATTTTATTGCATTAGTCACCAATAGGTGAAATGTATATCTCCGGTCATCTTGTTGCCAGGAATCATTCATATTATTAAAGTTTTTAGGAAGTGAAGCGAACGAGGGGGGGGGGGGGGGGGCACATGGTGTTCTTTTATAGAAAGGTAATCCTTATACCTGCATGGGCGCTATGGCGATAGGGCAGTGACGTGCCTGAAAATTGTCATAACATTGAATATTCATGGACCTTTGAGTCGCTGCATGGAACTATCCCGTTTATAAGGTTTGCGAGCGAGCGGAGCTAGCGGAGCTAGCGAGGAAAATGCTCTTTACTTTGTTACTGCTCATTTCAATATAGTAAGTGGACCTAACGATAATTTCTATGATTTGCGAGCGAGCGAAGAAAAATGAACTTTAATTTGCTGTTGCTAATTTCAATATAGAAAGTAAGGTAACCCTAATATCTGGGCGCCATGTCGATAATAAGGCAGTAGTGACGTGCCCGAAAATTGTCATAACATTGAACATTGATGGACTTATTACAATAAATACTATGGAAATATTCATGGTCCTCGCTGCCTGAAACTATTTCAAAGTTTGTAATTAAGCGAAGCGAGCGACGGAAAACGTACTTTACTATCTCCCAAATAATATTTCCAAAACACTCCAAGTGTTATACTGTGGTATCTTGTTATTTCTCATTATAGTTTCCAAGAAGTCGATGTTTTATAAAACATTCTCATGGCACTCCGGTTGAACAGGCTGTATTTAGAGGGCCATAATCTAAGGGCCTGGAATGACTTGACCGGGTCCGCCTGGAGTACTCCATGCAACTTGAGAGCGGAAAAATTTCCATTTTGAAGTGAACAGACACATTAAATACCCCTCTCTCTCTCTTTTCCAGTATGGTTTCTATATTTCACTATTATATTCCATTACCACAGATTTCATTTGAGTCTTATCATGCATGTTTATCACTGCTTATCTTCCCATGTTATCTTTGTATGATGTTTTAAGCAATCTATCTTCTTGTATATATGTAAGTGGCTGGATTGAGTTTAGTTGTTCAATTAATGACCCCTACATAAATTGGTGGCAGCGGTGGGATTATGTTATTAAAATTCGGCAAGAGGTAGTGCATAATTTTACTCTAAACTGGTTGAAACTTAAACTCGTTGTTTGCTGGCATATGTATTTTATATTCATGGATTTATTATGTTCCTTTTGACTTGCTGTGATTTTCATAACAGTACATTAATATTACAGAATTACAAATTATTAGAAAGTTCATGATGGATATTTATATTTTAATTATTGTATAAGATATTGTTCTGATCAAACAAGCTTAGCTCGAGGCTTTGGAGTGTTATAGTCTCATCCTTATTTCTTGTACCAGAGTTGAAACCTTGACATGGACTTTAAATTTAATAGTATTTTGCATTTTAAAAGTTTGTTCAAGGTGAATTAGAAAATATTTGGTATGTTCTTCATGATTAGACATTTTGTTGTTGGAGACAATTGTAGGCCTACATTTTAATCTGCAAAATGGTGTGTTGTGGTAGTTGTTCATCTGAGTTTATACATTGGATTTGGATTAATTGAATTTAGGGTATACAATTGAGTGTGGTTATTTAATTTCATATCACTTTTTGTATTAGACGCATTTTTACTTTTATGCTATATATGATTATTTATTATATTTCCTTTCATCATGACGTGGAAGCCATGATCAAACTTACCAGGGGTGTATGTAAGTGGCTGGATTCCCTGTCTACCTCCATTACAAAATGTTCATTTACCTAGCTACATATTTCTCCATGTCAGCACAAGTCCTTTGATTTTACCCTCTTCACATGTTAAACTAATCCCTAGTCCTCAAAATAGCTTAAACCTCCTGTAAATAAAACTATCCAGCTCTGCCTATGCCTTATCACATTAATTCCATCCTAGATTGTTAACCAAGCCAAGTTCCAGAGTTAAAACAATGTGAAGGGGGTCGTTACACAATAAACCCATGGCCACATATTGTCCCAAGAGGAAAGGGGTAAGTTAACGACCACTTGACCACTTGACCACATAAACATCATTAAAATGCCTTTCGTTTTGTTCTTGTCTTTCCCTCCCTCTCTCTCTATCTATCTCTCTCTCTCTCTTTCTTCCCCAAGAGGGGTGGTACATTTTACCCCCCAAAATTGGGTGTGGAAGAGAGGGGCTTGAGCTTCTTTGGTTCTCTTCCATCTGGGCAGTCAAAGGAGAAGGACGTAATAATGGGTTGAACAACTCCACGGTACAATTGTGCTTGTAAATATGTATATTCTGTATAGAACACTCCTTGTATGTGACTGTTTGCTGGACTGCAGTATGTTCCTGTTAATTATGTGATTCCGTCCTTTTATAATATTCTGGAAGGGGGACATGATACAAGTCTCCAAGATGTATCTTCTTCAAGTATAATATCATCGAATTATATTCTTCAAGTTCATCCTCTAATCATATTCTTCGTGTGCTGAAATGTTTTGCATATACACGACCACCAACATAATTTATGTTGGCTACTGGTGCAATGGTGAACGCTTGACGGTGGCGGAAAGACAGTCCAAATCGTCCAGGAGATGACTGCGTCCATGGATGGGAACTCGCTTCGTGGTACGGGTTTTAATCGGCATACTACATAACTAGTGGTCGACTCATCATGTCTGATGACAGATCTTACAAGGAGTTTTGGACTTGATCCGTTGTCAAGGTTCCTGTTTATAAGAGCGAAATTTGGTCGGTGCCAAGCATATTCGTCCGCGAGGACAGTTTCTTAATTTTTATGGCCATTCGTTAGTTTCTTTTTGATTATAATTATACCGGTATTTTCTCTTTATTTTAACATGGGGAACCCCTTAAAATGTGTGACTTGATATCATTGTTGATGTGTTGATGTTTTATATGTGTGAACAAGGAGTTGTTTTCTTTTGTATTTTTTTGTATTTTACCCAATATGATTATTATTATTTTGTTTATTCATTAAACCTCGATTCCAGGGTTACTGAATTTAATCCTAATTAGTCTGTTTACTCATTTTACTTATTTTAAACCACAGTTGTAGCTCTTTTAGATAGGACTGGGTGTTTGATTGTGATTCGATTCTTGGTGGTCATGGTGGGTGAAGATTTAGTTATAAATAATCACGTCTTTCGGATGGTGACGTTAAAGGTCGGTCCCAGACGTAAATAATCATATCTGATTGATACACGTCTATAAAAACTCAATTACACACACACCTCTTGCCATGAGCAACACGCGCATCTCGCGTCTCTTCATATAACAGATAGTATTTTCGAACCCAGAGGGTAATTTAATTTGTCCAATGAAATATTAATTCTTCTTCTTCTTCTTCCAGTCTGGTACAGACCGCCGCTGGCGTATTATCGTACCTTGTGCTTGTCGAGTGCCGAGTGTACAGTGCAAGTAAAAATTGCTCTACAATCAAACTATGTGCAGCTAAAAAACAGTCCTGAAGCTCAACGGAGCTTCACATGTTGCACCTTCTGCTTGAAGAGCTCCAAGGAGGTGCAGTTGACAACAGCAGGTGGCAGGGAATTCCACAGTCTGATAGCGTCTGGGTAGAACGTTGTTTGGTACAGGTGAGTTCTAGCAAAGGGAACCCTGAACTTATGTGGGTTCCCGCGGGTCTGTGGGCCAGCAACTGGGATGAAGTTGGTGACAGGGAGATCAACCAAACCATGAAGAATGCTGTAGACCATGTACACTTTTTGTTGCGCCCTCCTCTCTTGTAGACTTATCCAGTGAAGATGTTTCAGCATGGTGGCTACGCTGCTTGTGCGCCGATAGTCACCCATGACAAAGCGGGCATATCGACGTTGAACCATCTCCACCTTTCTAATGTTCTCTTGGGTAGATGGGTCCCATACCGTTGCAGAATACTCCATCACAGGGCGTACCAAGGTCTTGTAGAGTAATGCCTTTGTCTTCGGAGGGCAGGCTCTCACGTTTCTCTGCAGGAAGCCTCGAACTGAGTTGGCTTTCTTGGTTGTCACATGTACATGGTGATTCCATTTCAGGTTACTCTGTATGTTGACACCCAAGTATTTTACAGAATCTGTTTCTTGTAGCTGCTCTCCGTGGATGAAGTAAGGAAAGGATGTCTGAGACATTTTCCTTTTGTTAGAGACATGCATGATGTGGCATTTCTGCGGGTGGAAGTGCATCAGCCAGTCTTTTTCCCATTCCTGGAGGTTGTCTAGGTCTTTTTGAAGGCTTTGGGCATCTTCCTCACTCTTCACCGTCCTGTACAGGATGCAGTCGTCTGCGAACAATCTTGCCGTGGACTTGGGTGATATGCAGTCAGGAAGATCGTTGATGAAGAGAAGGAAGAGAAGAGGTCCGACGACGCTGCCTTGCGGAACGCCCGAAAGGACAGGAGAGGTGTGAGAAGTGCAACCATTGAGTAGAACCCTTTGAGAGCGACCAGTGAGGAAATCCTTAATCCAGTTATGGGCTTTACCACGGACTCCATAGTAGTGGATTTTATGCAAGAGTCTTCCATGCGGGACCTTATCAAAAGCCTTTGATAGGTCTAACAGGATAACGTCAATCTGGTCCTTTGAGTCGACACTGCTAGTGAGATCTTGGATGGTGAGAAGGAGTTGAGATGTGCAGGATCTTCTCTTGCGGAAACCATGCTGAGCATCTGACAGAATGTGGTGATCATCAAGATGCTCATGGATGCTTGTGCAGACAATATGCTCCAGAGTCTTGCAGACGATTGATGTCAGCGACACAGGCCTGTAGTTGACCGCCTTGCATCTCTCACCCTTCTTGAAGATTGGGACAACATCTGCATTCTTCCAGTCCATGGGAACCACGCCCTGATGTAGTGAGGCCTGGAAGAGCATAGTCAACACTGGTGTTATCTCCAATGACAGCGCCTTGAGAAGTTGTGCAGGAAGTCTGTCTGGTCCGGTAGCCTTGTGGATCTCAAGAGCAGACAGTAGCTTGTGTACCCCAGCTGGGGAGATCACGATGTCATCCATACCAGGAAATGGACTGGGTCGCTTATCCTTCAATGTTGACATGTCTTCATCCCTGTTGAATACTGATGTAAACTGCTGATTCAGGATATCGGCCTTCTCTTTGCTGTCTGAGTGTGTCTTCCCATTGATGTCTTTCAGTGGAGATACTCCAGTGTTATCATAATTGTAGTTGTTCAATTAATGACCCCTACATATAGTCAGGATATGCGATTTCCTGTCCAATCTAATACTTTTTAAAGATCAAAATGCGTCAATGATTTCGTCCTATGAGTCTGATAGGAATCAATAATCATCCAAATGTCAGATGTCAAAGATAGTTTAATAATTAAAATGTCATTCAACAGATTCAATGGTCAATCAACTTCAACATATCTCCATTCATTTTCGTCAGATTTCATTCGAATTCGTCCGAGCTGGCAATCTGCTGCAAATTTTATCATCAAATCCATCTTTGGGAAGTCGATTTCAAGAAATTGTCATTCAAATTCGTCACATAGACAAGACCTTACAACGAGCGGGTGACGATTTGGAATAACTCTTTGAACTCTTTAAAGATCACATTGCAAGAAAATTCCATCAAAATAAATATTGGCTTAATACTTATTATTGCATAGATGGCATAAATTATACAAGGTTATCCAAATTCAACGCTTGGAAACATTTGAATTAATGATTATTATCAATTATAAAACGGTAAAATACAGCCCCCGATATAGCAGCTGAAGAGCTCCTTGAACGCTGCTGAGATGTGTGACGACACACGAAGGACCAGTCCTGTCTAAGCAGACGATGTCCCATAACATCTTACACATTTTTCAGTGCCTGTTTTGTCATCTCCTCTTCACTTATTTCTCTTACTTGACTAGCGTCAGTCTTAATGTTAGTCTGTTGCCTCACTCTTAACTTCGTGTATGGTATTATTTTGATGAAAAATGCAGCGTTAAAAAAAATAAAGGAATCAGTCACTTGTAAACAAAATAAGACGCCATTGTATTTTCAGCTGCTTGCACCGGACATGTTCGGCGTTTCAAGAGGGAACGAATACAATCTGTGATATTATTCGGAGGGCTTTTCAATTTGAAAGTGGGGTTTATTTCATTGATCATTGACCCTTCTCCTGTGTATTTACAATCAAACGGTTTTAGTTATCAGAATCAGTTTCACTTTCCCTTTTAGAATGGTGTGAAATAAGGTCATGTTAAATATACCAAACTCTTTATAATTTGATAAATAATTGCATTGCAATTACGCTCATTCATTATAGGACGTCGTCTGCTTAAGCAGGATTGATCCCTAGTGTGACGACATCAAAACATCGCTATATTTCTGGCGAATCCTCGGATATTCCAGATGCTTAGAAGAGCTTTTATTTATGTTGTTTGCATAATCATCAGATACGCAGTTGACATAAAACTTATACGATTGCCATCTGTAAGCTTCCCAGTTGTAGTGATACTGTTGGCGATGTTTAAAAATTATATAGGTGGGAAAAGAAATTTGTTATCTTGTTTAAATTTCAGAAATCAATCAGAAATCAATCAAACAATCAAATGAACATCAATTCCACACGGCAATCAGCATCCCAACATTTTAATGGAACAAAAGGCTACGTGATCTACAAGATAAATAAATAAAATACGCAGAAAACAGAATAGTTAAGGTTCAATGGTTTTGATGTATATTATTGCATATCTTGACTATTTACACATTTGATCAAACATATTTTATTCAAATAAAATAAATCAATGTATTGAAAACAAATTATCGGTATAAAGACTTATTTTGGTTGACTCAAATTACACTAAAGGAAAAAAGAAACTTATAAAAGTTCAAGAGATCACCAAATTAAATTCTCTGCATGGAAATGTACCAAATTTGGATATAATGTTGATTCAATGCATGGCTTTAAATGACAGTCAATAACAAAAAGTTTTCTTCAATGCCACAAAAGAAATGTGCACTGAAGCAAAGGACTCTCTAATCCCCAAGTCACAAAGACAAACTGCAGCCTTGTACACCATATGCATGTCAATGAATGAAACAAAAGAATTTCAAAAGGGATTTGCAAGTTCATATCCAAACAGATTAATAGCCAGTATGTCCACCTCTAGCTTGCTGGCAAGCTGTACACCGTCTTCGCATGCTTCCGATCAGATTCGCGATGGTAGCCTGGGGAACATTGTTCCATTCCTCTTGCAGTGCTGCAATGAGCGTCTCCCTATTGATGGGTTGATTGTCACGCCTTGACACACGTCGACCAAGCTCTTCCCAGAGATGTTCAATTGGGGAAAGGTCTGGTGAACGGGCGAACCATGGCAGAACATCAATATCCTCTTGCTCGAGGGGTGCAAATCCCTTTTGAAATTCTTTTGTTTCATTCATTGACATGCATATGGTGTACAAGACTGCAGTTTATCTTTGTGACTTTGGGATTAGAGAGTCCTTTGTTTCAGTGCACATTTCTTTTGTGGCATTGAAGAAAACTTTTTGTTATTGACTGTCATTTAAAGCCATGCATTGAATCAACATTATATCCAAATTTGGTACATTTCCATGCAGAGAATTTAATTTGGTGATCTCTTGAACTTTTATAAGTTTCTTTTTTCCTTTAGTGTATATTGTATCGAAATAAGGCAGTGAATAATACATAAAAATTATCTTTAGTACAGAATCATGGAGTGTTGAACGTAGTGAAAAAACGAAGACTGCCGAAGAAAATGAAGATTGTGGCGAAGAGTCGACTGTGGTGAAAACGGTGAATTATGGGTGTCTGGTGTGAGATCTGGGGTGATGACCCTTGTCAGTTTGTGTAGTGACACTGGTGGTAGAAATGACCCTTGTCGGATGTCACTTGGACCCGATATACACTAAAGGAAAAAAGAAACTTATAAAAGTTCAAGAGATCACCAAATTAAATTCTCTGCATGGAAATGTACCAAATTTGGATATAATGTTGATTCAATGCATGGCTTTAAATGACAGTCAATAACAAAAAGTTTTCTTCAATGCCACAAAAGAAATGTGCACTGAAGCAAAGGACTCTCTAATCCCCAAGTCACAAAGACAAACTGCAGCCTTGTACACCATATGCATGTCAATGAATGAAACAAAAGAATTTCAAAAGGGATTTGCAAGTTCATATCCAAACAGATTAATAGCCAGTATGTCCACCTCTAGCTTGCTGGCAAGCTGTACACCATCTTCGCATGCTTCCGATCAGATTCGCGATGGTAGCCTGGGGAACATTGTTCCATTCCTCTTGCAGTGCTGCAATGAGCGTCTCCCTATTGATGGGTTGATTGTCACGCCTTGACACACGTCGACCAAGCTCTTCCCAGAGATGTTCAATTGGGGAAAGGTCTGGTGAACGGGCGCACCATGGCAGAACATCAATATCCTCTTGCTCGAGGGGTGCAAATCCCTTTTGAAATTCTTTTGTTTCATTCCTTGACATGCATATGGTGTACAAGGCTGCAGTTTGTCTTTGTGACTTGGGGATTAGAGAGTCCTTTGCTTCAGTGCACATTTCTTTTGTAGCATTGAAGAAAACTTTTTGTTATTGACTGTCATTTAAAGCCATGCATTGAATCAACATTATATCCAAATTTGGTACATTTCCATGCAGAGAATTTAATTTGGTGATCTCTTGAACTTTTATAAGTTTCTTTTTTCCTTTAGTGTATATCAGGAAAATGACCCGTGCTTTAGAGGTTTACCAAAAACCAGGACAGCAAGGAGAAGGTAATTAGCCGGTTTGGCTCTCCAGCTCGGGTAAACGAAGGTTCAAAACCACGTACAAAATAATGCTGCTGTAACTTTTGGAGCAAAATCTGCGTCCTGCAGCGATCAAGGTTGGATGTGATCTGGTGACTTCTCAAAATACGAAATGAAATCTCCGACACCACCCAAAAATGGTTAATTCTGATTGGTTACTTTACGTTACCAAGAATAACAAAATTTACATAACAGTAATCAATTACAAGAGTGCACATGAATGGATATGCACCTTTAGAAATAATGTCTTTAAAATGCTGTCTTTAGAATTAAGTACTTTGGATTTTTTTCTTTTTTAAAACACAGGTGGTGGACGTTGCTTTGTATCCAACTCAAATAAATAATGTTCACACGACATTATATGTCTTAAGTTGTGTTTATATAGTGCATTAAATCGTATTAAATACTTGTTTGGACACTACAATACATTAAATGCCATATTTGTGATTTTCTTGCAATGTGATCTTTAAGTCCGACAAAATCGATAGCAAAATAGAAAATAAATTCTGAAATGAATGGCCATTGACTAGGCCTTATAAATGGCTGTACAATGTTATGAATTTGCAGGACAAAAGCAAATAAAATTGACTGGAAACGCTATTATGTCACATTATTTTCCACATTCTTTCCACTCTTCCCTTTCACGTGACCCCTTGTGCCCCCTCCCCTAAGCCAGTTGGTATGGAATTAAAAAAAAAATAACCTAAACATCACTATTCTGATGTCACTTTGGATTTTTTTCGCCTTATGATTCTTTTTTGTTGTTGTTCAAGCAAATTTCTGCTCGCCAGCTTGGGGGGGGGGGGGGGGGGGGGGGTGGGGGACGGGGATATTCGAACCCTCTGAACCCCTCCCCGTTACAGGCCTGCCATGGACCTACTACAAATAATTCCTTGAATGACGCTTTGAAAAAATCGATTGCAACATGGTATAACGTACAAAATTCGAAAATGAATGGTGAAAGACGACATTGATTAATTATATAAATTAGAATTACCAGATTAGGAGATACGGGACAAAATCGAAATGAAATTTAAAATCTTATCACGTTATTTTCCCTTTCCATCATCTCTCCCCTCGCTTTTTTTAAATATTTTTTTTTGCAAGCGGACCTCTGCTCGCCAACGCCTGAACCCCCCCCCCCACACCTCCTAGTTACGGGCCTGACTCTGAAACGAGATTTCAGCTGTCTATCAGTAACACCGTACCTTTGGAGAAAGGCTATCTTCCGATGTCCTTGCTTGTCACGTCCGCGCAAGCGCAGTTCACACGTGTACCGGTAATCTCGCCCTCTTCCGTGTTGCCGAGTTGCTCATGCTCTTGGACTTCATGTTCCACGTTTTCCACATGGTCTGCACTCTTCTGTCAGTGTTTTCAGCATTTTTCAACACGATGGCTGCTTCTAAGAATGCCGAGAGGACTTTCATAATGGTCAAGCCTGATGGGGTGCAGCGTGGACTTATCGGGGACATCGTCCAGCGCTTTGAGAAGCGTGGATATAAGATGGTCGCTGGCAAAATGATGAAGGTAAAAAACTAACGCTTGTCAAATGGAAAGGGGGTGATGCACGGCTGAAGCGTGGGTTAGCGGTGGCGTAGCGTAGCTTAGACAGCTGAAAACCGTCTGTTTCGGAGGAGTCTTTAACATTTTCTTATTTTTACCTTCTCCTCCTACACAGACGGCTACCCAACCTTCGCGGTAGATAAGGGGATCTTACAATACATGGCCTATGAGGAAATCCCCCCAAAAAGGGGGATCTGATTTTCCATCCCTATAAGCCATCCCCTTTCTCTAAAATTTCACATAGATGGTGCTAGGGTTCTCATATTTCAATACATCATAAAAAACCCCGAAAAATATACAGATAATTAACAAAATTTCGGACTTACTCTGGTTTGAACTCCCTTCGCACTGACTGACTGAGTATTCGCTGCGTTTTACTACACAATCTCTATACGCTTCCGACTAGGCCTACTTCCGGGTCATGTGATTATAACCAAGAATGGCTGTCAGCGACTCGCTACTGACGTGCAACTTCCATGCTTCAAATGATCAGATTCGTGTACCAGACGAGGAATTTGGGGTAAGAAATTTATTCAAGCATATTATATTACCGTTGTTCTCATTCTGAGTTGTTTATTTTAATAAAATAATGTATTTATTGGAAAATGAAAATTCGTCCTTAGTCCCTGGTACAGAGTGAGAGACGAACTTCAGTCTATGTAAGGAGGTGTAGTGAAGCAAGACGTAGTCCAGTGGAACACCCGACGAACAGAGACTGAAGCTTTCGGTCTAAGCGTAGCTATACGAGCTCCTTGGCTTATCAATCTGGTACTGGGCCTACGGAGCTACATATACATTGCCTCCCGTAGGGCCTGTGGTGGACACTATCAACACAAAAATCACACACATTAGAATTACACATTCCCATGCACACTGAACCTTGGAAACCAGCCTCGGTGTTTGCTGTGGTGGTTCTGGTCAAAATTGACTAATAACCTTAAAAATATATTAAATGAACACTTCTTATGTACAGAAAATATGGCAGCGGGGATAGGATTCAGCTTACCTTTCACGTGTTGCTGTGAGAATTGTCATTATCATGACAAAAGATGACCTCTAATTCTCTTGATGCAGCTAGAGTCGACGAGAGGTCAGCAGACTCAGCACTAGTCTAGGTTCTAGACGTTTTTAATTATTTTGTCCGTAAAACCATGAAGCTATATGAGCTATACAAACCCGTGTATACGTGTGTGCGCACCATAGTTAGGTGCGCACGCGGCGTAGAATGGTGCACGATTCACTCTCCTGTCTGAACTGAATGAAACCAATGAAAGAAAAATTGAGTATTTGAAAAGTAATGATCCCCAAATACAAAGGGCTATTACACGTTTCGTTCTGCGAATAAGCGTTTTTCAGGGAAGGTAAGCTTTAACCCTCCTTTCTCAGTAAAGAAGAACTAGGGATACTGTGTATTTTATGTACATTGTAGGTCTGAGTTTCAACTCTAAATGTATTTTCTTTGTTTGTGCCTATATTATAAGAATCTTCCAAACTAACATAAGAATGAGAAAGCTCACAATTATTTTTTTACCTTACCCAGAATTCAACCTTTCCTTTAATTTCCCTTGATTTTAGGTCTTTTTCTTTTTAATTTTGCTTGAGATTTGGACAGTAAGAAACTATAGAAAAATGACCAACAAAAGATTTATAGGACTTTCAATCAGTGTCGGTGTAAGGAACCCAACAGTAACAAAACACTTTAAAAGGTTCTTTTAGTTAAATTATTATTGTAAATATGTTTAACACTTGTTCTTGCTTCTTTCTGCAACAGCCCACTGAGGATCTGCTCAACGAACACTATGGTGACCTCAAGGGCAAGCCTTTCTTCCCTGGCCTTATCAAGTTCATCTCTAGTGGACCAGTTTTTGCCATGGTAAAAAAAATGTCTAGATTTCCTTTGCCGAAAAGGGGGTGGGGCAGTAGGGAGGCTTATGGATGCTTATGGAGAGGAGAGGGAAGGAATTTTTTATAATTGATAAAAAAAAAAGCCATTGAGAAATGTACTGATAATATACAAACGGACGATTGGTACTACAAAACTTAAAGATAACATTTAACAAATTCATAGTGACGAAGCTTTTCGACCTACACTCATCGGGTACGACAGACATCAGCTAGTAGCCAAGCACAGCCGAAGCGTAACTGCAAAACCGCTGCTAGCGTCGCTAATGTTCAATGCCGCAGTCACAGCGACTCTGCTATTGGTCAGCACTTGCTAAATAGTCCGGCTTGTTCCAAGGCGTATAACCCGGCTCAGTTCACTATTGTTGCCCGAGCACGCAGCTTTCAACATCTTCGCTTCTTAGAAGCGTTGTTCATTCAGTCGAGAGATCCGCTATTGTGCCGACAAAAGGAGTTTGTACAAGCGCTTCGATTATTCTAGCGTGCCCGGATCATACCCGGGTCGCTATACACACCTTTCCTTGACTTTTGTATTTTCTTGTATTCTCTCATTCTTGCGTTGTGACCAGATGAGTGCAGGTCGAAAAGCTTCGTCACTATGAATTTGTTAAATGTTATCTTTGCAGACATTTGTAAGGTGCAACATCCCTACCCAAATAGGGTACTCAAGGTGCTTACAATAAGACAAAAAACATTAAAAGACGCTTGCAATAAAACATATTCAAGAGGAAAAAATTATCATTAGGTGTGTGCTTAGTTTACTCTGTAAATCGCCAACAGTCTCTCAATCTTCACTGAGTAAGGGAGTTTGTTCCACAACCAGGGAGCTGCTGATATAATGCATCGTCTTCCCAAGATTTTTTTTTTTTGACAAGCAGGGAAGATGCATTAACCCTAAAAGGGCCGGGGGGTGGAATCCACCCCCCTAGACGTTTCTCGCGATATGTCCGCAACGCGCAAAGCAGTCACCGCGGCGTTTCATGACTTTTTTCTTTCGAATCTCACGCATCTTTTGAGACCAAATTCGCGATGTCCGGGCATGCGGTTCCGAATTTACGCAACAAATTTGAGCAAAATTGCTCAAAAACGTGATTTCATGTATATTTTCAATACAAAATGTGTTTTCAGCCAAAATTTAGAAATCTATGAATATTTTTACATTTGCTGATTGAAATTAATTTATTTTAGGCTGTTTATGTTCGTGAAAGTGTCCCCGACAAATTTCATCAAAAAAAAAAAAAATGTAAAAAAAACAAAGAAATACATAAGAAATTTGAAATACAATAAAATACATAAGAAATCAATTTTGATACCAAATTTTTTTCAAGTATATTTGCTAAGAATAGTGGAAAGAGTGTCTAGACCCAAAATTAGCTTATTTTGAGATTTATTTAATGATTTAGAGCAAAATTTTGATTTCATGCATAATTAATCAATGTGAACATTTTTCCGAGCATTTAACTATACAGTTTTGTAGATTACGTCGTGGACGACGTGCGTGCCGTTTTTCGGGGGTGGATTCCACTCCACCCCCCCTCCCCCCCCCCCCCCCCCGGCTGTGGCATAGCCAAAATATCCCGGTCCTTTTAGGGTTAAATAAATGGAAGACCAGAAATGTAACAAGTATTTGCGTATTACTCCTTATCTAGCACCAATTGTCCTCTTACACCATTGCAAAGAACAAGTCACAGAAATGGGACAGGCAGCGAAAAAACTTAATGTAGGCTGAGGGCAATTCTTTGACTAGAAGTCAAACAGAATTATGTTACATGCATACTACCTATGTCTAGTGCAGAATAGATATTGTTCTTTCTTTCTAGTAATTTTGTTCTTCGGCGAAGAGAACTTGTAGTGATGATGTTGAACTTTTTTCCCCACCTTATCAATATATGCTGATAAACTGAGCAGGAATAAGCCAAAACAAATCTGAACAAGTTCTTCATTACCCACAATTCTTGAATTTTGAATCTACTTGATAGACCATTGTACCAATGTATTCAGACTTCAAAGTCGTACATAGACTTCAAAGTCGTACATATTGCTTCCCAGTACCTGAATGATATTTTGCTCCAAGGTTTCTACAACATAGCCCCACTATTTAAAAAAAAACTGATGGGAATGTTTCTTTTTCTGCATGAATGTTAACATGTAATATTTGTGTACCTTACTGATGCTTGGTTAAATTTTTCCAACTGTAATCAGGTATGGGAAGGAAAGGATGTCGTGAAGCAGGGACGTGCAATGCTCGGAGAGACTGACCCAGTAAGTACAGATAATTTCACTTTCAGTTTTGTTTATTTTCTTATTCAATCACCCGAGAAGAAATATTAAGACGAGAGAGTGTAAAAAGAACAAGTACAAAGTCACAATGTTGTTGTTGCACCAATTATTATGTGCTTTAATCAACCTTTCCCAATAGACCGCTTGGTAATGTACACAAATTTTATGCATACCTTTCAATCAGAGGTTGTTCTTGACAACCTGAAAGCTTGCCGGACATAGCAACAAATAATGTATGCAAACTATTCCAACTATAAAAAGCAGGTTAATGGAATAGCTCAGGTGCTCAGAGAATATATGTGCATAAATTTGTATACATTACAGAAGCGGTCTATTGCTTTGAGACAATTTCTTTCACAATTCAATCTCATGACCACAACTCAACTTTACCTTTAACTGAAATAATAATTTGTGTACAGCTACTTGTGCATAAGATCAAAAACTTACACTGACTTTGTAAAGGTTAACATCTAGCAGTATGAAGAAAATAAAGGATAACAAAAAAGTCTTGTGCACAGAACCCAAATCAAACTTGGGTTCTGTATTCACCCTTCTCTATGGTTGCAAATGCATTCTTCCTCCAGATTTTCCACAAACATATTTTTCACAGACAAGATCTTCAGTCCTATATGCCTGTATTGCTAGCCTCATTTCACCCTATTTTTGCCTTACTTTTAACAGCTCAAATCAAAGCCTGGCTCCATCCGTGGGGACTACTCCATCGACCTCGGCCGAAACATTTGCCACGGCTCCGACAGCGTGGAGACGGCCAACAAGGAGATCGCCCTCTGGTTTAAGACGGAGGAGGTCATGGAATACAAACTCTGTACAGAATCTATGGTATATGAATAGATCTAATGCTGTCTATACTTAGTTGTTAATTTATCTTGTCCATTAAAATACCACAATATTCTACACAGGGCCCAACTGCTTTTGTTATGTTTTTTTTTTCTATGGAAAGCGATGTATATCATAGATGCTAGGAATATCTTCAATGAGATTTGCAGAATGTTTTTATTTGTATTCATGAGAAAACTGCATACAGTGTTACTGCTAGTTTGACATGAAGCACAATCCAATAAAAAGAATACATTTTCTTGCTTCCATTATTTCAAAATGCATTTATTTTGTGATAGGTAGCCGTGCAATTGGATAAACAAACCTTATATGATATTAAAGTAAATAATTTCTCAATGTTTCAGACATGTTTGATGTGTTTCTTCAAAGATGAGCTGTCACTGCAAAGTTTCAGCTAAAATGAAATGAAAATTCAGCAGGGGTACCGCTTCTCCATGCAGTTGTGTTTTCTGTCAAATCAATTCACCTAATTGTAGATCATATGCAGCGGAAATGATTTTTGATATTTCTATGAATTCTCCTACCTGTATAAATTGATCGAAAAATAACACTAATGCATTGTTAATCCCAAGCATTTTATGTTATTCCATGAACACTGGCTGAGCAAACATTCACATCTGTCTCGTCTTGCACTATTTAATGATGATCATGTACCCAATGAAATTGTATTTCCATGTATTTCCACTTGTTGAATATTATGTTGTGAGCACAATTTGATGTAATCTCTGTGCCTAATTTACATTTGTGTTAGACACAAAACACAAAATTCATTCCAAATGGATTTATGTACATGTACATTGAGATAGACTGTATTTTCTTGTGCAAATCTACTGGCGAATATCTATAAGAATCTTGAATACATGATCTGCTGCTTGAAGCAGTGGGGGTAATTTTTATTTCCAGAAATGGGTAGAAATTCAGGAATTTAATGACAGTATATACCATAAGTCTGCCAGATTTGTTAAATAGCTTGTTTATAAGAGAGGAATACAGAAGAAAGGTCACTAAAAACTTGTAATGTCTAGATGTAATTTATTTGTGTGTGATTGTGTTGAGATTGTGTTAAAAATACATGTACTATAAAAAAAATTAGGGTCTCTGAAAAAAAAAAAAGTGTTTTAGGACAGCATGATGAAGGAAAAAAAACCCCAAACTCCTCAGTGAAATATTTCTCTTAGAAAAGGAAATATGTACAAAATTGATAGGTAATAATGAGTAATGACATCCTATATGTCGCATTGGAGAAAAAAGGGGATAACGCCCATGTATTGTCAGTGAGCGCTATCCCCTTTTTACACTGATGCGACATAAATATGTAAATGAATTAGAAAACTGAGAAATGCTTGAGGCAAAGTGGTCTATTTCTTTATGATGCACTATTCTATTGCTCCTTATTCCAAATGAGCGGAATAGTCCCTTTATGCTAATTTTCCCATTATGAATGAATGAATGAATGAAGTGTCAGGTGTTGAAGACTTGAGAATATACAGCCATGGAAAAAAATTATTAGACCAAGCATGGTTACTGATAGTGTTATTTTTGTGGTAAGAAGAAAATAAAATTACATAAAAGCAAGGTATAATTGCGGGAATTTGGTATTCATTCAATGAAATACAAAGACAAATCATTTTTATAATTTTGTATGCACATTATGGAACCCTTATTACAGAAGCTTGGTCTAATTTTTTCCAGGGCTGTATGTTTGTTTTAGAACTACATGTACATGTAGTTATGAGTTTTAGTAATGAACAAAAAATAGAGTGCACAGATCACAATTTTTAGTAAATGTTAAAGGACAATTAACCCCACGTGATATTCTAGATGCACCTATTGTCTGCTACGTCTTTCCATGGAGGCTGCCATTTTGTGCATGACACGGATCATTAGGTACCATATGCATTGATAATAGCCTACCTTTACAACAGACACGTCGCTTTGTTCTGATTGTATTACGATTGTTATTGGCCATGGGCCTAGATAATTGACGACCCATGAGTTCTAATAGCCATCCTGTAAAGCAGATTCCTCGCTTTGTTTTGGTATTGTTACGATTGTCTCCGTCCTTGACGTCAATTCTCCGTCCTTGACGTATATTTTTTATGAAGTATATTTTTTATGAACAAATTAAGACCTTTTAAAAAATATATAAAACTAAACTTACATTTCAGAATATGTGACTTTATCTAATATATATTTGTCCTCTAAAAATCAATTACAAGTTAACGATGAAGGAAATTTTACTTGGGATGAAAAATATGTTCGTGTACACATAAAGTAATGGCAGCCCCCTTATTATTGCTAGCAGACGATAACTTGGCTGGAAAATAGTGATTTATATCTATATCCTGTGTTTTTACATGAAATTGCATGTATCAAATAAGAGGCATATACTACACCATTCAAAATAAGCTAATTCATACGCTGAGGTTAATTTCCCTTTAAAGAGTACAAATGGAATACGATTTGGGAAATGAGTTTGATAGGAAATATGCATACTGTAGAATGTTTGGTTCTTGTGCGCTATAATGCAATATTATGTACCACAAGTGCACATTTCTTGGTTTTCAGAAAGCTTTCATGTTTGAACATCTCACTCACTTTCATATTCTAATCTAAAATGCTTTTGAGGCAGTGTCATAAAATAATTTCATTACCAGAACTCTATAATTACCTTTAAATAACTTCAAGAAAAGAATTTACGGACAAGGGAGGAAAGAATTTCTTGAAATATGTGGTCTGCTGTTATGTGCTATTGCAGTAGAATGGAAATGAGCATGTAAAGATACAAAGAATAAAAGCTATGGTACATGTGCTCTCAAAGAACTAACAAAAACAACAAATAGCAGAACTTCATACAAAATTTATCAAATTTATTACAAAAAAACCCAAATGATCATGGAATGACATAAATGACAAAAACTTGTGTCCATAATAAAGAAATGTACATTATCCATTCATTGGTCATTTCAACACGTAAAGCAAGTACATGTATACAGAACGATAGTACAGTAGAAACTCGCTATAATGAGGACCTTGGAAATTACCTTGTTATATCGGGAATCTTGTTATATCAAGAGCTCTTTGTACCAAGTTTTCACTGTATCCTTGAATTACAAAACAACTTCAGAAAAGAGAATTCTTCCTTCTAAAACATGCTAAAGGGCTATTTATTACACAAAAAATATGACATTTTGAAGCCTACTGATCATAAAAAATAATGAACATTTTATCTTGACAATTATTGAGCAGTGTCCTTAATCAAATGATCAATTAGGGATATTCATCATCTTTTCCCCCCTTTCTTTTTGGATACATGTAAATAAAAATATGGCACAAGTTATAAATGACAACTGTGTGTCCTGTACAACCTGCTAAATTTTCATTTAGTACACCTATCAGGTATTTGTATAGCCAGTAGGCTAGAAATGCCAAAATGTCCTTTCATCCAAAACAGCATTACCATTATACTGCTTGGAAGATTCTGAATCGATATACTGATGGTGTGATTGAATAGTAATACATGTATTAGAGCCCTCTGCACACTGTACCATCTATTACCTGCTTATCCGGTAAAGCAGATAAAGTAAATCCTGTTCAATCTTCCTGACTGACATTTCAACAGTCTTGTCCCAGTAAAGCTGATATGCCGGGCACTGCACGTACATTTTACAGTCGGAGAAATGCCACATTGCTATTGTAGAATCAAGGCCTTTCCCGTCATTGGAATTGCCCTGCAATTTAATTTTTAAACAACAAATTGATACAGTGCAACCTCGTTATAAAGAACACTTATAACAAACTCTCGTTATAACAAGGTAGTTTTACTGGTCCCACTTCTCTGGATTCTTTTGTTTTTTTAGCCCTGATATAACAAGATAATTTCCGTGGTCCCAAGGAGTTTGTTAGAACGAGGTTCCACTGTATGTCTATTTGGAGTGTTCATTAGACTGATTTATGTTTTTCATCATTCTGATGCTGTCGCAATTTGTTCCATAATCAGATCACAATCAGATAGTGAGCAGCGGGTTTAACTATGACTAAATTTTGTCATACTTGCAGCCAATGTCAGTCAAAACATGGACACAGAAACCAGTACCAAATTGTGTGTCATTTTGTTATATTAACCTTTTAGCACCCGAGGATTGCACATATTGTGGTAATTTACTCACTGAACTCGGTCTCAGTAAACCATCTTGCAGCATAGACTCTCTGCTGTACGCAAAATCTTTCCACAGTAATGCACCGCTTCAATGCGGATTCTAAATGGCTTATGTGTAAAGATAGCACACACAAAATTTCAGCGCCCAATACCCCTTACAATACATTTGCTGTAAATACACAGGTCAAAGTCCACGGGCGGTTCAGTGAGTAATAAAGGCGGTCCCGGGTGGTTTAGCGACTAAAAGGTTAATGTGCACTCGTATTTCAAGTTACATGAGGCTTTGGTTACAGTTCATGGCCCCCTCCCGAATAAATTGAACGGTGGTCTACTTTAAAATAATTCAGTCCAGATCAGAGCACCAAAGTGAAATTTTAAAAGATACATAATTCAAATATTTATACCGGTAGTCATACATGTAACCTTTTTTATATACCGGTACAAATCAACCACTTCTATTTTCATGTTGAAATGTTTGAATACATGCACATGATGCTGCTGTCTCATAAAGTCGATGACTTCTAAGAATTTGAATTTCCACAAAAGTTTAACAGCACTTCAAAATTTGTTTATGAGGGAACGAAATACAAAAGGTTGGCATAATTATTACAATGATTTGCTGTTCAAATATTGCTACGATCAGGCTTTGCGTTTGTGAGAAAATCAATTATGGAATATGCTCTAAAGGTCGCACGCGACCAGAAAATTTAATTAGCATATTTTAACTGTATAATTGTTTTTCGTTGACTTTGAGAAGCAATTTCAAGGTCATTCTCCTATAAAACAAACTTATAGTAGCATATATCCTTTTAGTACCTATAACATACTACCACCATGGTTAATATCACTATGCTTGGGCTCTTAAATCAACATTTGAAATTCATGTACGATCTTAAGCCAACATTTGTCAATTTTCGTTGATTTTGATGCGTTTACGCCCATTTTCGACAGTGAACATAGGCCACTAAACGTTCGGGACGCAAAATTTCTTGGGCAACTTGTTACAATATAGGTAAATGCCTATCCATACACAAGAATTGGTGGTGTTCCCAGACTGGACTAAGGGTGATCCAACTTTGAGGGCGCTCTTTAGCAAAACCGCTTAGACAAACGTGCTGATTTTATTTTAGGTTTGTTCAATTACTAAAAGTGTTCAAATATACAAAATATTGGGTCCTAAGCTTATTTAATTTTGAAGTTGTGAGCCTCCGAACATACACTTGAAATCACAGAATTTAAAGTTAATGCCATTTTCGGTGATCTTGTACACGAAAACGGCAAATCGTATTTGTGTCATGATTATTATTTTTTTTGTAAAGGGCATAAAGTTCTCTCAATATCCAGACAATGAGCTCTCTGTGTGAAGAATTTTGCCTACAGTTGTCAATCAACAATGCATAAATTTAATTAGCCTTATTGGTTTGTCCGTGCATTGGTTGCTAGTCGAGGCCATATTTTAGCAACCATTTGACCTTGGGGCAAAATATTTTGGAGTTTTCCGTCAGACACTTGGGGGAACATTTGGTGCGAGTCTAAAGAAAATCAAAGGGGGTCGGGTGACACCCATCCATTGATTTGACATGGATTGACCCTATAAACATTTTAACAGTCCACCACTAGAATAATGCTGAAGAGTAGTACACATGTACATGTAGTTGCAAAGCAAATGATATACAGTTAACAACAAAATTATTCATACCCCTTGGAAAATTCTAGTTTTTTGCATTTTTCCTAAAAATGAATGGTTAAATGAAGTTACTTGCACATCACTTGAATACATTTAGTTACCATCTGCAAATGAATGCCGTTTCAGGTTTCACCTCATTTGCATAACAACAGAAAAGGTGAGTTATCCAAACTGGGCGATGTTCAAAATTATTCATACCCTTGGTGATTTATTGACTTTGTCAATCAGTATGAATCCGATCCTTGTGATTAATGCTTGTAATTTATATTATTTTAATACACCGTCACAAGGCTTCCGGAGGGGTCTCTGCCGGGATATCAGGCCAGTACCTGTTCTCCAATGGCTCAATCTCCTTGAGGATGTGTCCACACATGCCTTCACCTGACCTTCAGGGAGTTCATTAGATTTTGTGTCCTACAGATGATGCAGTTATCGACTTCATGATGACAGGACTATGATATTGAAATTTTCGGTCATTTATTCCATGCATTTTAATGAAAATTCTGTATCTACTTATGAAGCAAAGCACCATTCCTGAAGAGCCCTTCCCTTTTGCACTGCCTGTGGGAGGGTTCACCTTTATTCATTGGCCCCATTCTTAATCAGAGTGCTCAGGAAGGCCATGTTGGTGATATTAAAGTCATTGCATGACTCTAACGTCAGGTCACCATGAATAACAGTATGTAACCTTTGAGTACCATACACATCCCACATTGACTGTTACTGCATATCAATCTTCATTATGGTATATTCTTTGTATCTTTGGTAAGAAAGCTACAATCCTTGATATCAAAATGAATGTACAAACCAAATTTATACCATATGCCCTCCATGTTACCAGCTGCAGTGCACAAAATGCTACCACTTTGACAGTGCACTGGAACATAAAGATCAGTATTTTAAGCTTCACTAGAGTACCCACTTACGCAGGTGTCCATATCAAAAACGTGTCATTCAGTGTAACTGAATAAACTGATAAAATTGGCACCATCCAACCTTTAGACAACTACCATGGCCTCCCTAAACATTCTTAATAATAATGGAACAAAAGTATCAGGAAATACCTTCCCTTGACAGTGCAACAGTGAATGCCTCTAGGGAAGTCTCTCCAGGAAGAGTGCTTTGTTTCAACTTAGATACAGTATTGTCATTAAAATGTAAGGAATATTAACGAAAATATCAATATCATAGTCCTATCCTCATGACGTCTAAAACTACACCACCTGCAAACACAAAATCTGCTTTAAATCCATCGAATCCCCTGAAGACCAGGTGATGGCATGTGTGGACAACATCCTCAAGGAGATTGGGCCATTGGAGACCAGGTATTGGCCTGATATCTCAGTGGAGACCTCCAGAAGCATTGTGACAGTGTGAAGAAAGTGTTACGAGCATTAATCACAAGGACTGGATTCATACTGATTGACAAAGTCAATAGATCACCAAGGGTATGAATAATTTTGAACATCACCCAGTTTGGATAATTCACCTTTTCTGTTGTTATGCAAATGAGTGAAACCAGAAACAGCATTCATTTGCAGATGATAACTAAATGTATTCAAGTGATGTGCAATTAAATTCAGTTAACCATTCATTTTTAGGAAAAATGCAAAAAACATAGAATTTTCCAAGGGGTATGAATAATTTTGTTGTTAACTGTATCTCTCTGTAATTCACTCTGATTAAAGAAACTTCCTTTCTCAAAGGAAGTGGAATGCTTTTGCCCAGATGTGAATCTTAAAAAGACAGGAAACAGACAAATACCTTTGTCAGATAAGCTTCAACATATCTAATAAGGTGGTAAGGAAATTCAACACTTCGGCAAAATGTTTTGTATCAGTGCAGGGATTAAAAAATACCATTTACCGGAATATAAAAGAAAAAGAAAATTGCTTTCTTTTTTTTCAAAGCAACTTTTAAATTTTAAAGCATCCCAAATAATGTTATCCCAACTGGGCTTTAATTTGAATTTCTTTCTTTCAAATATGCATAATGCATAATGAGTATAAGGTTCAAAGCTACAATGTTTACTTCTGCTTTCTACTCAATGGTAAAACTGAATGATTTTCAATAAAATATCTTTTTGTTAGCTTTTGAAAATCATCTTGTCATTTGGAGGCATTTTTTCCTTAGCTTGGATAATTTAAAAATAAGTGCATAGTATCCGATCACTCACCAATGATGTTCTTTTATATATACTTTGGAGGGGGTTTCCCTTCCCTTCTGACTTTAACCAAATTTCAAGTCATATGAACCAACATTTCAGATCTACATACATGGACACAAATACAAGGTGTTTTACAAGTTGAAAACAAACCTACTGTACAGAATATACATTAAGTTAAAGTACTAAATTACAAAACAAGACATCACACTTCACTTGGTAAGTACACAAGTTGCAGTGAATTATCTCAACTACACAGTTGTGATAAAACTTTACGAGTATTCATGCAAAAGGCAGTATTTTTTGAGTAAAATAAAACATATCTGTGCCAAATAATGGCCCCGAGTACAGATGTTCGTGTTACTATAAGATGAAGAAATGTGAAGCACACTATGCTTCTCAAATTTCAATTTTCAGTGATGGATTTTATTTGTAGCAGTAAAACACATCATGCTTGAATGGGCCTTTACTGACTTCTTAATAGTAGGAATTGCATACTGGCATCGAATGGAAGAGTAGTGAAAGACATAACATCTCGCCTCTTTCTTGAACATATAGTCATTTTAAAATAACAAATATTGATAGAAATAGAGCACCATACAGAATGATTATACAAAGTGAAAACTTGTTTGGTCAAAGGAAAGATGATGAATATCAACCAATCTAAAATAATACTTTAAAAACTGGTACATAACTCAATTGTATTCAACATGAAAAATAAATCACAGTGAAAAGAGATGTCTAGCATTTTAACAAGCCACTGACAATCCTTTACCACTGTTACAATCCATGGAATGAAAAAAACTTTTATATATGTTATGATATGTTTGATCCTTATAAGTTGAAAACATGGAATTTTCATGACCAGAGGCTTGTGCGAATTGTTACTGAAAGCCATTTGTCAACTGCAGTAATTTGGAGCTGTGATCCATCTTCAAAACCAAACAAATAAGAAAAGCAATTCATAGGTGAAACCGTGAAAGTTAAAGAAGCCAGATACCTAAATAATAGCAATACCTCCTGTGATTTCTTTATAGGCCTGTTTACTAATGTATTCATAGTTACGCCCAAAAGCATACTCTGGCAAACTCCCATCCACGTTGTCTGCTACACACAGCATTGCTGTACAAAGTTAATGGGCAAATCGATTAACTGTGGGATTTGCAGAGACTGCTTGTTTCATTGTTCATTTATTCATATTCTAATTCACCACAAGGAGAGAAAAGTTAAAGGGTTATTCTGAGTAATATCATCTATTAGATAAACAGCATAATTCAGAAAAGGAAACTCAAACTGAAACCCCCCCCCCAAAAAAAAAATCAGCACTTTTCAGGCATAAGGTCCATTGAAAGTGAATGTGCAAGGCCAGTGTGTGTGTGTAGAGATTGAACTACAAAGGAACTGGTGATCGGGGATAATAGAACTTGGTCTATTTCCACTTCTCACAACCAAAAATCAAACCCAGGGAACTACAAGATAATAGTATTAGCATGTGAAGGATTGATAATAGGCCTCAAGCATATCACCGAAGCATTTTAAGAGGTAAAAACTGTCCGATCAATCAGTCAAACATCGGCTGCGCAGAGCCTGCTGGCTTGAGTGTCTACGCCCAA
The DNA here is from genome assembly GCA_025617745.1 of Heliocidaris erythrogramma. NCBI lineage: Eukaryota > Metazoa > Echinodermata > Echinoidea > Camarodonta > Echinometridae > Heliocidaris > Heliocidaris erythrogramma. The sequence goes on from CM046867.1 coordinate 19,974,933, forward strand.
GCTTCTACACCCAAGCTGTCCCCGTAGCGACAGTAATGGCCTGCCTCACTATCACACACAATAATCGTCTCAAATTTTACTCTCTTTACGGGATCATTTGGTATTTTAACCCTTACATTTCACTTTGTATATATATACATGTATATATATATATATAATAATGAAGTTAATTATTCAATTGTCTCCAACGGCCACCAGAAGGTGGTAACACACGAAACTGTTGTGTGATAGGTTGCTCGACTGCTGTGAAAAAAATCACAGGCAGACCGAGCGGGATTCGAACCCGCGACCTCTGGGTTACTAGACCAGCGTCATAACCACTAGACCACCGGAGTGCCCTTAGTGGTATAGGTTTGAACTATCCCATTCATATGATGTCAAATCAATGGTATAGGTCAATGGTATAGGTCGCGGGAGGTCGCGGGTTCGAATCCCGCTCAGTCTGCCTGTGATTTTTTTCACAGCAGTCGAGCAACCTATCACACAGCAGTTGCGTGTGTTACCACCTTCTGGTGGCCGTTGGAGACAATTGAATAATTAACTTCATTATTATATATATACAGCTGATATAACCCTCTTGATGTTCCTCTTGACTTGTCTTCACTTGTGTTCGAAATAAAGACGGATAAACAAAGATATAACTCAGAAAAGCTTGGAGATTCAGACTTTCCACATAGACATTACATTAAAAGAAAATATTTCCCTGGACAGGAAGATAGCATCAAAGTTTGCCTGATATCAAACAAAAGCACTAACACACGGCAAAAAGGTACTAAAGCACGGCTGAGCTGCACGTACGCGTACCTCTGGAGCGTGCAAACTTAAAAACGCAATGAAATCGCGTAGTTTAATTTTAGCGCAGGGATTACATGCGCGCACTGAAACGCGCATGACTTTTGTTGGCTGCGCTTATGTGATGTCATCCAGGAAAGCAAATGGCAGCCTCCATGACTGTGCAACTCTTGGCGTTTCTATGGGGTTCGTAACCATTTTTATAGACTTCATAATCATATTGCCGACCTGTTTTATAAAATTATTAATACATGGTTGCGAGTTCGTGCGTTAGGGCGATCCGGCAACACACAGGTTTTTATCGTGATGTCCAACACACTTGGCTTGCGCCTCTGAGTGTAGTACACCACGATAAAAACCTTTGTGTTGCCAGATCGTACCAACGCACTCCGAACCATGTATTAATAGTATAATGTTGACCTTGTTATGAAGGTGTTGGGAGTCTATATCCCTATCCCAGCACCTAAATGATTGTTTGCCTCTCATTTGTTATATGCCACTTTAGGACGTGAAATCTTCACAGCATCTGTGTATTGCTAGTATCTTGCTATTTATCAACAAAAATCCAATAAATCTGAAGAAAAGTTTTTGAGGGCTTCCCAAAACTAAACATTAACTGTACAGTAGCTTGTTTGAGAAATGAGAATTTGCAAATTTTCTTTATTTCAGGAAACATCATTTGTGAGATAAGGGAGAAACATGCCTCTTATGCTCTCCTTGTCTACCGATGGGAGCAATGACAGGGGAGCAGATATACCCTAATTCTTGTCCGCTGCTATCATGGCAATGTGAACCACCCTCCTTGAAATCACAACTAACCCATTCGAGACAATTGAACACATTTCGTGGTTTGGATCAATAACTTTTGACTCCGAGCTCTAAACTCTAAAAAATATACCAGATGCATGAGTAGAAGGAGCAAAAATGTATGCACATACTATGTCTATTTTTGTTGCATGACCATATCGCATTTGATGACAGGAATTTAAAAAACAAGAAAAAGCTTTAAAATCCTTAAATTGGTAACACATTTGAGAGGTTCGAAATCATTGTTTTTTATCAAAATTGGCAATTTTTCAACTTTTGGACAAAATGCTTATGTATGTTGTTTTCAAAGACATTACACCTTATTAGAACCATGTAGCACTAAAAGAAAAATATTGTTGTCAATTTGAAGAACAAAATGTGATCAATTTAGCCCTTACATAATTCCTGTCCTGAAAGGGCTAAAGAAAAGTTCTAATGAAAAAAAAACCATCTTCATAATTCACACTCCTCGATGATGGGATGAAATCCAAAAGCATTTTATGGAAAAAGTTTATTTGCTATTTGGTGCAGAAAATCATGGAAGTTCAAGAGTTGCAGCCTTTTATCAAGAAAGTGCATCCGATCATTTTTGTGCTTGTGAACTCATGTCACTTGCTGCATACGCAGAAAAAGAAGCAAAAGTTTTACCGTTTTCAGCTGGCGTTATACTAACAGCGATACTATTACCTTGAAAGTCAAGCAAGCGACATAAAGACTTCAAGGAAGAACAGGGATCACCTCGGATGTTAGCTTGTACTAGACAGAGTGAAAAGGAAATCCCTGGAGGATAGTTATTTGAAAACATCTGGTGTATCCAAAGCAGCCTCCATCTATCACACACTGATTGGAAATAAGAGCACACTGTACTGTTTATTTCTTCAATACACAATACCTTTGTTCACCAAAGCCAATCAAGAAGTACAGGAGCACCAACAACCCATGTCTTGCATGACATCTTGCAGGACTTGCTTCATCAACTTCATCTACGGTTTGTCAAACCAAGCATACATGTACTTCTGCAATCTACTCTGTTAGACATGTGACTACGAAAGTCATGAGAATCAGCTTGACAATGAAGATCTGATAGTACTTGTACATAAGTGAGGGAATTTTTTTTTCAGCAATGGACAGTTCAGCGATGGAGAAAAAGACATTCTTTTTCTAATGTCAGGCAGTACTTTGCAGTGTAAATACATTGTGCGAAAGTTTCCCATGCAGGGATGAGGTTCTCAAACATAATAATAATAAATAAATAGATGCAGTATTTATAGCCTGGCATCGATCTAGTGAAGTATTCTGAGGCGCAAAGGGATACTGAGAGCAATGATTTACATATATTAGTGAGTGGTAGGGAGAGAAAGAGAACATTGTATATAGAAATGCCAGAGGCAAACCCTGTCAAGCAAGTGAACATGAACTACTCCTCAGTTGTCTACTTTGTCAACAAATTCCACTCAAAGGACACTGATCAAGATGAATTGGAGATGGAGTTTTCAATGTATCAAGTTGATAGCTTGGATGGTGTGAGGCAGGAAGAAAGAGCCGACTCAGTATGAACACTGATATCCTCACTAAAGAACCAATCAACAAAAGTATCCCCATCTGTTCAGGGTTAATGCTCACAATTCTGTCACTAGCACACAGCAAGGTTATTGAAGAACAAAGTTTTAGCCTGACCAGAAAAAAAAAATGCCACGGTGTTCTGACCAAGTCTTGAATTTCAACACCAACGTTTCACACGACTTCGCTTTTATGGAGCTTTCACGAATCTGGACTACATCCCATTTCCCGGCCAGGTGAAAACTATTCCACAAGAGTCAAGAGTGCAAGACCAGCACAATCAAACGTTTGTAACAGGAATGTTTGTGAGTATTGCGATTCCAACCACGGCTCGACTAGTGCCCATGGGCTTGTTCCTGTGCCACTCTCCTGAATGGGTGTCGAATGCCTCCACTGTGTTGAGATAATGTACCCCATCGTGACCCCCTACAGCATACATGGTAGAGCCCAGGACGCCAACACCGTGCCCACTCCGACACTCGGACATAGGCGCCATGAATGTCCACCTGAAGAAAGAAAAAAAATCATGGAATGAAATTGTTAGTGGACATATGAGTTGCTTCCAAAGCCATAAATTAACAGAACAGAATAGTGCTAATTTGAAAAAAGTTTGACAAATGACAAATATATATTAGAATATTAAAAAATTCAAATTCAAAACTGAGATTTTCCCCCCAGGGTAGCCTTATAAGTATCTATATTGTTCTTCCTGAGGGCCCTGCAATAACATTATTACCCCAGCTTACATAATAGAGCCAAAATTACAGCAAGTATGTGCACACTGAGGGCATTGTAACCCTCATCATGGACATTACACACTACAAATATTGAAGAAGTATAATTCAGGTCGTAAGATACCAAAGCAAACCCAAGAAATGCTAGAATTGTTTGGATTATTAGTTCTGATTATACTTCCTTTTGGATATTTGTCCTTTCAACTGGCTGAAATGTTTCAAAATAGTGTTTTCAAAGTGTCATGCCTATAAAACACACATTTGAGTCCTACAATTCACTTTACTCACCTGTCATCATCTGGATAGTATCTTTCAACCGTGTTGAGATTTGACTGGCCGTCGTACCCACCGGACGCATACAGTCTGCCTCCTACAGCTCCCAAGCCTACTCCACCACGCTTTGAACTCATACTGGCAATGGGTATCCACTAGAAACAAATCAAAGAATAGTTTCACACAGTAATAGCATTCATTTATCAATTATCTGCAAAATATAAATAGTGGTAAACTGAAATGTACCTGTGCACTAAATATCATATCAATTTGGTCAAACAATGTTTATTGAGGGAACAGCATCATGCATTGTTAATAACAATTAGGATCAAAGACGTATTGGAATGACAGATGTGAAATACAAGGGGTATTGACATGTCCTGATTCCTGAAGTCATTACTGATACACAAGAATTTTACCATCTTGATTTGTCAAAAAGTGTAAATCCATTCAAGTTTCAACATGGCACTGGAGGTCTATAGAGGAGCATTAAAAATACAACAAACAAAGAACCCCCCCCCAAAAAAAACACAAACAACAAAAAACAACAACAAAGAACTAGGACTAGCCAAACCACCTTGTTATAATGACAAGATATATTATTCATGCCATAGAGCCAGATAGAGGGCGCTGTAACCGTTTCTTACCCTGTTCATCCTGAGCTCATACTTCTCACATCCCTGTAGGTAGAGAGTACCATTACTACCACCTGCAGTATACATACAGTCATGGAGAGCCGCTACACCTGCATGGCGACGTTTGCCCTCTAGACTGGCTATCCTTCCTAAAATCACAGCATAACAAGTGAAATGAATGAATTGATATGATATGAAGATAATGGAAGGTATCTGATATGTGAAATTTTAATTTCAGAAATTAGTTTAAAGATTATAAAAGACACTTCACTTGCACAAAGAAATCCTATATAACATAATATTACAAGAATAGTCAATTTTCATGGGAATCAAGTATTACAGAGGAAATTAAATTACACAATTGAGAAATGACATATGGGTGACATTTATTAAACCACTACTTAAAGGGTAATGAAAGGCAACAAACAGCCTATAAGCATGTAGATAATTGTCAGCCTATTACAAATATCTAGAAATTACTCCTATTTGATTATTTAATACGGAGAACAGTGTCTCCAAAAGTTGCAGTTTCCTTGCGAGACATTTCCCATGGGGGCTGCCATTTTCTTAAAGTAATGTCAGAGCAGTTCTATTTGTGAGATACCCAATGACCTGTACACTAATTACAATGACATTCATGATCACCTGTGGAATGCATGACACTGGATTTTCTCATAATAAGCCATTTTTGTAGTCATATTTGTGTCAAGATATTTGGTTCGGCTGTTTCTTTTGTTAAGCAGGATTTGGCATGCACAAGTTGTTTCTTAGTCAGACAACGGTTTGTCAATTCTTCAAAGAAGTGACAAGACTGACCAACTGCTCCCAGATATCACCTGTGCAAGACAATGGGGGTACCAAGATGGCTGCCATTTTGCATTGGTGGCTTTACTGGTACAACAGCTATTCATTATGCAACATCAATCATATCCACTGTCTACATGTAAAGGGACATGTACAACTATGACATCACAATTTTTCAAAATGGCAGCACCCATGGGATAATATCTAGCAAGGAATCTGAAAACTTGAGAGAGATTGTTGTCCTGACTGAGTAATCCAATAGAAGTATTTTCAAGATATTTTGAACAGGCTGACAATTTTCCACATGATTATCAGCTAATGTTTCTCAAGTTTAACTATGTATGGGTCATTTCATTATTTTCTAAAGTTCTCACATTCTTGTGATCTCATCTGTTAAAGTATAACACATTTAATGTAGGATCACATCATTGCCTGTATTACAAAGAGTTTCAATTGATCTGGCTTGATGACAAATCCCCCATTCAATCACAAACTTACAAACTCCTCTCTATTAATTACAGAATTGAAATCGATATCAAGTCGCGATTGATTTGAATCAATCTCAACTGTTTATAAGGCAAGGCTCAGAGCTAACACATCTAGGATAATGCAAAATATAAACAAAGATACTACGTTGTGAAGTACAGTCTACTTACTCCAGCGGTTTGTACGGGGATCATACGCCTCAACTGTATCAAGTACAGTCGAACCGTCATATCCGCCCACAGCAAACAGCTGTCTATCAAGAATAGCCACTGAGTGATATCGTCTGACCTGATGCATAGATGCTACCCTGTGCCACATCCTGGTGGCTGGGTCAAACATCTCTACTGTGCTCAGATAATTGCCTCCATCGTATCCACCTTCATGAAAAAAGCAAAGTTATTCACAAAATAATGACAATATTTAGATTTATATTGCACTTTTTCCTGACAATATGTAGCACTGCATACTAATATTATCCTGGCTTAAGCTTCACTCCCAGGATGAGGTGTTGAAGCATTCAAGGGGTTTCTTTATGTCAGGTAACCTTGGCCAAGAATGGCAAAAGTAGATTCATGTCTTTCCAAAGGAAATATATTCAGTTCCTATAATGACGGATGGTTAAAAATTGTCACTGTCTTAAGCAAATTTAAGACTGCATACTAATATTGTCCTGGCTTAAGCCTCATTCCCAGGATGAGGTGCTCAAGCATTCAAGGGGTTTCTTTATGTCAGGTAACCTTGGCCAAGAATGGCAAAAGTAGATTCATGTCTTTCCAAAGGAAATATATTCAGTTCCAATAATAACGGATGGTTAAAAATTGTCACTGTCTTAAGCAAATTTACACTGGATGTCAAAAATATATATAGAACTAATAGCTGCCAAGTCAATATTTTTGAAAACATATACATAGTTAAGTAATTAGCAAATGAAGAACATGACATATTAGTCTGTGTGTGCATATATCCATGTTCAGTAGTGTACCAAACATTAGATTGAGCTAGCGTACACCCGTTTGACAGCCCATGAAAAGAAGAATAATACTTTTTCCAGTGCGTCTACCTTACATGTACATGGGGCTGCCCAGGTACAGTGTATCCCTGCCGGAAAGAACACAGTGTCCCACAGTGTATTTACAGTGTGAAATTATCATCACACTGTTAAATTTGAGCATTTTAACATTGTGAATCACATCTGCATTGTGAGCGAGTAAATTCGCACTGTGAAAACGAACATCACTATGTGAACTATGCGAACGCTCTGTGGTAAACCACACTGTGGAGGTGTCCACAGTATGTAATCATCTTCACACCGTTAAATTTGAGCGTTTTAACATTGTGAATCACATCTTCACAGAGTCAACTATGTGAACACACTGTGAATACACTGAACACACTGTGGGACACTGTAGGACACTTTCCAGCAGGGATGTTCTGCATCCCCTTCTGAAAAGTTTATCCCCAGTGGTGAAGGAAAAGAGCAATACCTTAACTTGAAAATATGTAAAATATGTGAAAAAAGTAACACACTTACCTATTGCATAAAGCTTTCCATCCAAGGCAGCCACTCCCACTCCACTACGAGGGGTGTTCATACTGGCCTCAATGCTCACCCTCCCACTGAGGAGATTGAGTCTTTCTACATGGCTGAGTGAGTGTCCAGTACTGTCCATCCCTCCAACACAGTAGATTGATCCTGACGAAATATAACAAATAATAAAAACATATTACAATTTGTGATGTCTTTATGCTAGAAATATCACCAAAAGTGTAATTCACTTCACTCTAAAAAAAAAAAAAGGTGCATGGTTGGTGTTCATTTGAGTCCAAAACAAATGGCAAGGATACTGCTGTAACACAACCCAGTGGCCAACTGGTCTCAAACTGATTAAATGTTCATGAATGTCCATGATATGAACTTTGTCTTTGTCTGTTTGTTTGTTTGTTGGGGTGGGGACGGTATTGTACAATTCAATCCAACAGGTTATGTAAAGCAAAATACATAATATAGAAGAACAAGATGAATGCGACTGCGTCTCCTATATGCCTCCGCCTAAACTCTTCTAGAAATATTTGATAACGAGGCTAAGAACCAGTAATTACATGAAATTTTATGTAAATTGACCTCTGTGACCTCTGACCTTTGACCTACTTACCCCAAAATCTAATCAGTTCATCTTTCTATGGGGATGCATACTGGTACCAAGTTTGAAGTTCTCACCTCAGATAGTTCTTGAGATATCGCGGTAACGGTGCTAAAAACCAGTAATTCCATGTAATTTCATGTAAATTGACCTCTGTGACCTCTGAACTTTGACCTACCTACCCCAAAATCTAATCAGTTCCTCTTTCTATGGGGATACATACTGGTACCAAGTTTGAAGTTCTCACCTCAAACAGTTCTTGATATATCGCGGTAACGGTGCTAAAAACAAAGAATTTCATGTAATTTCATGTAAATTGACCTCTGTGATCTCTGACCTTTGACCTACTTACCCCAAAATCTAATCAGTTCATCTTCGTATAGGGAAACATACTAGTACCAAGTTTGAAGTTCTTACCTCAAACAGTTCTTGAGATATCGCGGTAACGGTGCTAAAAACAAAGAATTTCATGTAATTTCATGTAAATTGACCTCTGTGACCTCTGACCTTTGACCTCCTTACCCCAAAATCTAATCAGTTCATCTTCGTATAGGGAAACATACTAGTACCAAGTTTGAAGTTCTTACCTCAAACAGTTCATGAGATATCGCGGTAACGGTGCTAAAAACCAAGAATTTCATGTAATTTCATGTAAATTGACCTCTGTGACCTCTGACCTTTGACCTACTTACCCCAAAATCTAATCAGTTCATCTTCGTATGGGGATACATACAAGTACCAAGTTTGAGGTTCCTACCTCAAATGATTCTTGAGATATCGCGGTAACGAGAAGTGGGACGGACGGACGGACGGACAACCCGAAAACATAATGCCTCCGGCACCCACCTTCGGTGGGCGGAGGCATAAAAATTATTTCTCCCATGAAATAATATTTGAAAGTAACAATGGAAAACCTTTCAAAATGTTCTCAAAATGTTCTCAACAAGCAAAGGAAGAAAAAGAATCAATTCTTCACAACACATCAAGTGACAATCATTTTGTTTTAACCTTGACAATAAAACAGAAATTGGCAATGAGTTGAATCATCATGTAAACATAAAGGCCGCTGGAACACTCACCCACTGTAGACTTCCTGGGAGTAATCTGTGAGGGTCTCATACAGTTTCTCCTCTCAGGGAGCATGTAGTAGTTCTTGGCTTCATCCAGGAGATCCCTGCACTTCATGTCCTGTTTAATCAGGTCTTCTGCCTCAACGATGTCCACTAGAAATCTTGGTGATAATAGAGGCATCCGCATCTCTTGAAGGAGTTCAGCGATGTGGTCACCTCGACTGGCTTTGTCGTGATAAACCCATCTGAAATAGAATTATAAATAAATAATTGGCAGGGTCTTCTTGAGTTTCATCTCCCCTACAAATATGGGAAACTGCACAATACCCAAACCACACAACTAACCCTAACCCTAACCCTGACCCTTACATACCTGTGTGCCTTATATGCAGAATTTTACGTTTTTTTTTCATAATGACTCTTTAATATCATTGACCCCAAACCTCCTTGTAACCCTAGCCCTAACACATTGTACCATTGCATGATGGGTTATTTCTTCAGTTAAGTTCAAAGATGTAAGAAATATCCATCATCATATCTTGAAGATGTTATTAAAGCAATGATCACATCAACTTGTTTTGTGATGATAAACAAAAGTGAAATAAGAGTCAATAAATCATTCTCATTTCTTGAAAGATTTCCATAAATGGTAGGCTTGATGACTAGCCTTGCAGTGATAGACCCATCCGACACAAAAATCACATCATGATAAAGGTACACATTCTCATCTCTTTAAAAGTTGTCAATAAATATTATATAGGCCTACAGTATATGGCATATATAAGCTATATCTTCTCATCATTACAGATGATTAAACTTATGATACATCTCATATCCCCACGGCAAAGTTTAATTTGAATTATTTGATACAAACTGGAACTGCTATTATCACTTGCAAAAATATGAATCTTCATGACATGAGTTAATGCCTGATATTATTCACCAAAAATCTTTGATTTCTCACCTAATTATTGCATTATAGACCTCCTCCTCACTGGCAACATTTAAATCCTCACAGCGTAGCAGCTCTGAGAGTTGGTCCTTGGTGAGCTGTAGGAACTCTTCTTCATATGCCACTTCATTGAAGTGAGTCACAGCGTAGTGTCCCGAGGCCAGCTTGAGATCTGTACATGTGTGAGCATCTGCAAAATTTCTAATACCTGGAGGAAAAACAAATTACAGATGGTTGTGTTAAAAAGGGGAATGAAAGGTAACAAACATTAACCTACAATCATGTACATGTAGATAATTGTCAGCCTATTACAAATATTTTGAAATTACTCCTGTTTGATTATTCGATAACAGTGTCTCAAAAAGTTGCAGTTTCCTTGCTAGACATTATCCCATGGGGGCTGCCATTTTCTTTACAAAGTAATGTCAAAGCAGTTCTATTTGTGAGATACCCACTGACCTATACGCTAGCTATAATAACACTCATGATCACCCGTGGAATGCATTACACTGGATTTTCTCATAATACATGTAAAGCATTTTTGTAGTCATGAACATTCAAATGAAGATACTTTTACCCTGTCATATAACCTATTTGTGTCAAGATATTTGGATCAGCTGTTTCTTTTGTTAAGCGGGATTTGGCATGCAAAAGTAAGACAAAAGTTTGTCAATTCTTCAAAGAAGTGACAAAGACCTACCAGTGCTCTTAGATATCATCTATACAAGACCATGGGGGTACCAAGACGGCTGCCATTTTGCATTGGTGGCTTTAGTTGTAGAATAGCTATTCAATATGCAACATCATATCCATTGTGTACAGGTAAATGGACATGTACTCATATGGCATCACAGTTTTTCAAAATGGCAGCCCATATGGGATAATATCTAGCAAGGAATCTGCAAACTCTGGACAGATTGTTCTCCTTATTGAGTAATCAAATAGGAGTATTTTCAAGATATTTTGAACAGGCAACCAATTTTCCACATGATTATCAGCTAATGTTTGTTGAGTTTCATTCTCCTGTAAGGACTGAAAGACATCTGCTCGGGTGACAATAATAGCTCTATGGTCAACTTTTTATACAAGTCAAATACCTAACCACACCCTAACCTTAGCCTAAAACCCAATCGTAACCCTATACATCTCTGACGAAGTAAACATATGATGGATCACTGTGTTAAGTCAGACAATTAAGCAAAGTTGTTATGAGTTTTTGACTATCAAATTAAAGACAATGCATCTATCGCAGCTTGAGCAGACAAATAATGCTGTGTAACGACATTTCAATTTTTTATTTAACATTTGCCCTGACTGATTTTACATAGATACATGTTGGTAAGGGTAATGGGCACAAAGGTGGTACTTCAGACAATCCACATGGGAGTTTACAGACAACCATAAAGGTGTTGCCAAGCAATGCTCTTCTCAGTTGGAAGCTAAGGATGACATGCTCTTCTCAGTTGGCAGCTAAGGATGAAAAATCATGCTATTCAGTATAACCTAAGAGAATGTCATCTAATCTCTGCTGAATCTTTCACTGGCTAACAAAGAAGCCTGTTTCATGAGAAGGGATCAATGTCTTACCAAGACAGTTAGCAGGATGGAGCTGTTTCTTGAGGAACTCTGAACAGGAGGCTTGTACATCAGGGAGCTGCAACATGGATGCCGTGTTCAGCAAGGCTTGCACAGTATCTATGTGAATCATCAACTCACCTGCGAGCAGAGAGTGGAACATTACAATATTACACAACGGGCAATATTGTAAAGAAGTTGACTTGATAGACAACAAAAGCCATTTTCTGAAAACTGTTTTACTCAACATTTTGATTTATTCATGGTTGTCTTTCCATTCTAAACATTATTTCCCACACAAAACAAGTTAAATAATACTTTTCCTGTAAAACAATCATAACTATTCAAATGAATTTATAAAGCATGTCTCTTTTGGTGCTTAACAAGGTAAATACAAAAAAACACAAAAATATATGTATAGTTTCATGGCTTACAAACTCTCCAATTTAACTTCCATACTAAGGAAGAAGATGATGTAATGATAATAGCACCCCCCCAAAAAAAAAAAATTTCTTTACGCCTTCATTAAAATTACAAATTTCCTTAAGCCTTTGCTCAAAAGCAAATGATTTCCTCATGCCTGTACTCAAATTATAAGATCGTATCAATTTCAGTAATCTCCATCATTTCCCTGCTGTGAATCAGAAATCAACTTTCTTACCTGAGTAAGCATAATCTATGAGTTGTTCCATCGCCCTGGGATTGACCTCCTTCATAGAGATCTCTGCTAGGCTAGCCTCCTTCATCTCACCAGTGAACATGGCAAAGAAGTACTTGCAAAAGGATGCTAGTACGATCCGATGGGCAGGTATCCTGGTTCCTGCGAGAGAGGAAAGAAGAGACACAGTAATGCACCATTATTAACTCCTTCTGTGCTACAACGTTTCTGAACAACTGTCATAAAGTATCTTTCAAGAGTTAAATTTCGAAATACAATGGTTTGTTTCTTTGTTAAATTGCGCAATAAGTAACTTCCATGGGAATACACTTCACACTATGATACCCGTTTCTATTCTGGGAAGAAAAACATAGCCATTCTTAGTCTAAAGATAGAGAGGGTTCAGGGTAGATCAAAGAGGGGAGAGGCTGGAGTGGGAGAGTGTAGTAGGTGGAAAGACAGTGATTAAGAGAAACAAAGATGGAGCGAAGATCTACAAATGCATAAAAGAACTTAAGGAAGATGGACCTAAAACATTAGTTCAAGCTAAACAATGCAAATGTATCCCCCGGCACTGGCAGCAATTCGAGGGAGGGACAAAGAACCTCCCCCCTCCCCTCCCCTCCCTCAAACAAAATGATGGCATAGAGATTGCCGCCAGTGGCCCGGACTAGATTGAAAACACTAGGAGCAGCATCACCAAAACAATGTGTGTATATTAGAGTATAATGCATCTCTATAGAAAATTTGAAAGAAATCTCTCAAGAAATGAGACCTGAAGAGCGCACACAAGATATCCACTAAAATATGACCATTGACCCTATAAAAGATGGAACACTGGGGGCAGCATCTCCAAAAACTATAGAAGTGCAGAGTAATCTATGATGGACCTCCATACAAAATCAGAAAGAAATCAGTCAACAAATGTGTCCTCCAGAATGCATGTAACCAAAATATGACATTTGACACTATAAAAAGCGAAACACTGGGGGCAGCATCAGCAAACACTAGAGATGTTTAGATTTCACTAAGACACACCTCCATATAAAATTTGAAAGAAATTCGTCAAGAAATGTGAAAGTTAGAGCGCACAAATGACCTTTGACCCTATAAAGGACGAAACGATGAGGACGGCATTATCAAAAAGTATAAATTTGTAAATTGTACCAAGATACATCTCCATACAAAATTTGAAAGAATCCATCCTCCAAAGTTTGCCCTTTGACCCTATAAAAGACAGACACTGGTGGCAGCATCACCCAAAACTATAGGTGCGTAGACTTTATCAAGATACACTTCCATACAAAATTTGAACGAAATATGTCAAGAAATGCAGAAGAGTACATGTACAAGAAATGGACAAATGACCTTTGACCCTATAAAGGACAATGAGGGCAGCATCACCAAAAAGTAAAGATGTGTAGATTATACCAAGTTACATCTCCATGCAAAATTTTAAAGAAATCCATCAAGAAATGTGGCCTGCAGAGTGCACTCACACCATGTACATCCCCCAAAAGTATGACCTTTGACCCTATAAAAGACGGGATACTGACCTGTGGCAGCATCACCAAAAACTATAGGTTTTTAGATTTCACCAAGAGACACCTTCATGCAAAATTTGAACCAAATCCGTTGAGAAATGTGACCACCAGAGCGCGCAAACAAGACATCTATCAAAATACCATCATTTGCAAAAGTTTACATGTAAGTAACTAAATAATGTTAGAAACTGTATTTATAGACTTTGTTTGTCCCTTTGTTCTCTATATAGTTTACTGATGAAATTCTTCTCTTTTTTTGCCGGTCTCGGCGTCGTTGCACTCTGCTCTGAGCTAGCGGTACCAGCACTGCAGCCTTTGCTGCATGAACTCCGGGGGAAGAAACCTGCAGAAAAAGCTGTTTATTTCGGGATTTTAAAGTTAACTTTGGATGTTAGTGACATTGTTGAGAACAAAAAATGTTTGAGTATAGTATTTGTGGGCTCTGTTTTCCCTATTCGATCTGTATTTAGTTAAAAACTGATTACATTCTTCTTTACAACGCTGGTAATCTGTCATGGCAGTGCCCACAGTCTTAGGCTGAGCTGTAGTATGGCTTGGCTGGTTGAACTCCCAGCGAAATATCTAGCAGTAAATAGCTTAATGAGCGCTGCTTATTTCAAGATTGAAAATAGTATACTTAGCATATTTTCAAAACTACAGTTAACATTAGTAAATGAAGAAGCTTAATGGGAGGAATTTTAATTTGTAAACAAATTTTTAGGCTTTTACTCCCAGTGTTTACAAATTAAAATTCCTCCCATTAAGCTTCTTCATTTACTAACAAGTGTCTACGGCGGACCGTTGAATATTAATGAGTCAGAAAAAAGAGGATCTTGGGTATTTGATTCCAGTTCGTTGTGACTTGGCCGTGAACCAGAATAGCCTGGTGGTTAAGTCGCTGCCCGGCAAGCAGTAGATGACAGGTTTGAATCCCGCTGGTTCCAATTTTTTCTGACTTGTGATTTTCATTACAGATCGAGCATACGATCTATAACACTGGGAGTAAAAGCCTAAAAATTTGTTTACAAATTAAAATTCCTCCCATTAAGCTTCTTCATTTACTAACAAGTGTCTTCGGCGGACCATTGAATATTAATGAGTCAGAAGGAAGAGGATCTTGGGTATTTGATTCCAGTTCGTCGTGACTTGGCCGCGAACCACAATAGCCTGGTGGTTAAGTCGTTGCACGACGACATCGCATTGGCAGTCATCTCCTGAATGACCAAATCCCATTGGCCCGCGTGCTTTGCCTCGCCGTCGACCGAATCAGATGACGATTGCGCGTGCATCCGGCGAACGGTACATAATGCAGACTGTGTAGCTCTCACCGGGGGAACCCACGTAAGAAAATAATTATGCCATGGGTATGTTCAATAGAGGTCCGTGATACGTATGTACGATTTGTATCATAGTCCGCTTTGTGATTAGTATACCATGTAGGAGCAGCACCCACCAGACTGTGGTGCAATCTCAATGCAACCTCAATGCAAGCTCAATGCACAACGCGATTGCATATCCATCCAACCATACTAGACGGGCTTACGATACAACAATGCATGCACAGCACTCAACATGAGATGACTGCGAATTCCCGAGCGAACTCTTACATTCTAAAGATGATTTTGGACGAGAGTTATTTTATATTGAACTAAATAATGTTAGAAACTTTATTTATAGACTTTGTCCCTTTTAATATTCTCTGTATAGTTATTGATGAAATTCTTCTCTTTTTAGCTAGACTCTGTCTCAGCCTCGGCGTCGTTGCACTCTGCTCTGAGCTAGCGGTACCAGCACTGCAGCCTTGGCTGCATGAACTCTGAGTAAGGAAACCTGCAGTAAAAGCAGTTTATTTCGATATTTTAAGGTTAACTTTGGACGTGAGTGACGTTGTTGAGAACAAAAAAATGTTTGAGTATAGTATTTGTGGGCTCTGTTTTCCCCTATTCGATTTGTATTTAGTAAAAAAAAAAAAAAAATGATTAAATTCTTCTTTACAACGCTGGTAATTTGTCACAGCAGCGCCCACGTATAGTCGACATTCTGCGACTGAGCTGTAGTATAGTACGGCTTGGCTGGTTCAAAATGTCCAGCAGTAAATACCTTACTGAGCGCTGCTTATTTCAAGATTGAAAATAGGTATAGACCTACCGTATGTCAGAGCAGTGGCGTACCCAGGATTTTTTAAAGTATTTTTTTTAAATTGGGGGCGGGGGGTCTTTTTTCAAAAATCTGACAAGCAAAAAAAAGGGGGTTATCAGGAATTCTAAAGGGGGTGTTTTAACTTCAAATAACACCAAACGGGGGGTGTTTGAACACCTAAAACACCCATTTGGTACGCGCATATATGTCAGAGCAGATTCTATACATTACTTGAATTTTAAAGCCCGCACTGCAGTAAATGCCTCACTGGGTTTCTTATCAAGATTGGAAACCGATTAGGCCGAATACACCTGTACTATTCATTTTTTATTCGATGGTAAATTCATCTTATTTGAGTATATTCTACATCTATTTTGTTTCTTTAAAAAAGAAAAAAATGTTCCATGAATATTATCAGTTTGAGGGGCAGTATTATGCTAGAGGAGCGTTATTCCTTTAAAGTCATTGGCATAGATATATAGCGGGCAGGGGGGGGGGGGGGGGGGGCGGTGATATGTGAATGCACATTACATTTTTTTTCATTGTAGAAAAATAAACTCAGTGTAGATAGCAGTAGCAGGGGTTAAAGCTGGGGGGTTAAAGCTGGGGGGCTGCAGCCCCCCCCCACTTTTTTCAGTAAACACGTGCAAAAATGTGGTATACACGCAGCCCCCCCCCCCCACTCAGCCCCTCTACTTTCCAAGACAGATCTATCTGTCTACCAACACACACTCTCTCTCTCTCTGTCCCTCCCTCTCTCTCTATTTCTCTCTCCCTCCCCCTTATGTCATAATGATATCTAAGATAGAATTAAAATATATTCTGTACATTACATAACATTATACAATATTTTTAACTGAGTATGTGGGTATGTTTGACTAAGTAATTATGATCATGAGCATGTATGCGTGATAATTTCATTAACATAAAAATAATAAATAAACTCACAAGAATGTACACATCGATTGTGAAAATGTTGAGAGAGCAATGTAAAAAGTGAACCCGTGGATTTCCACGGGTTCCGCTAGTACACCATTAATTCAACAAAATTTCTGAAATGACTCCTACAGTTTCGTCTGACATAAATTGTACTCCCTGACAATTTTTTTTCTTACGGTTTCCCATTAATGAAATCTTACCTTCAACATCTAAGACGACATCACAAAGCTTCCCGACCTGCCTCAAATCATCCATGGTGCGTAGAGCCTGGTTACCATAGAAACTGTCTGCTCTGTGGATCATGACATCAGCATTGCCTCCATCTGCCGCGAGCTCATCAAAGTCCATCATGGTGGCAAATATGTCTTTTTCTTTTTTCTTTTTTTTTTACCAACGCACAACTTAACTCCAACTGCTTCTCAAATTGCTTCTCCCAATGAAGTGTGTATCATCTGGTGCACATAATGATGAGTGAAGTGATTTTCTGTGCATTGCAGACAGACAAGAAAACATAAGTGCTGCTTTTTGGGTTCCGGTCGACCAATCTCTAAAGCAGAAATGCTACAACCTCTCCTTCTCAGCCATCTTAGACCCTGTCCCAGAGAGAAATAGAGCAAAAAAAGAAGTAGAGAAAGAAAATTACAAAAAATGTTAAATATGGAAAACATTAGATTTATCCAGATACCACTGCTGACTTAAGTGTAGGTGTATCATCATTTCATGATTAGTTAATCAATTAATGAAATAAGCCATCAATTCTGACAGTCACTCGATGTGTCATGATGTGTACGGGGGCATCTCGTTTTTCCGAAGGTTCGTTTTTCCGAAGGTTCGTATTTCCGAAGGTTCGTATTTCCGAAACACTAATTTCCCATGCCTGGGGGTTCATAATTCCGAAAATGAAAAAGGGTTCGTAATTCCGAACATTTGTTGCATTATTCCGAAGGTTCGTTATTCCGAAGGTTCGTTTATCCGAAGGTTCGTTTATCCGAAGGTTCATAATTCCGAAAATGAAATAGGGTTCCTATTTCCGAAGGTTCGTATTTCCGAAAATGAAAAAGGGTTCATAATTCCGAAGGTTCGTATTTCCGAAAATGAAAAAGGGTTCGTATTTCCGAAAATGAAAAAGGGTTCGTATTTCCGAAAATGAAAAAGGGTTCGTATTTCCGAAAATAAAATAAGGTTCGTATTTCCGAAAATGAAATAGGGTTCGTATTTCCGAAAATAAAATAAGGTTCGTATTTCCGAAAATGAAATAGGGTTCGTATTTCCGAAAATGAAATAAGGTTCGTATTTCCGAAAATGAAATAGGGTTCGTATTTCCGAAAAATGAAATAGGGTTCATAATTCCTGGTAAAAAAAGGCGAATTCATCAGGAGCAGAGGTGTAGCAACGGGGGGGGGGGGGGGAGGGCACGCCCCCACACCTCCCTCATCGGATGGCGAAAAAATAAGAAAAAAAGAAAGAAAATGGAATAGGAAAGAAGACGGTTGGACCCCTTCCGGCAACCCCCCCCCCCCCCAACCCTCTTCCACCAGCGGCGTCTTAGATTAGCTTTAAGATTATTCCAAAAGACTTGTGCCTCCAGTGGTGCCAGTGCTCCCACAATGGCTAGACACTAGCTACGCCACTGTTAAAGGGAAAATTTAGGGTAACGATAGGATATTATGGTTCTAATTGCCATCTTCAAAAAGCGGATCTCTTTTCGACGAAAAGCACCTCCCCCACCCCCGTAATGAATAAAAAAATGAAATGGAGACACAAAACTGGGAAGGTTTATAAAAGAGGAGAGGAGAAGAGAAAAGAGACGAAAATAAGAGGACGAGATTAGAAAAATCGAATAAGTGTTTATGTGTGTGTGTGTGTGTGTGTGTGAGGGTGTGTGGAGGTGTCGTAGTCGAACGGTTTACAGCGCTTGACTGGAAACGCGAAGGTTGGGGGTTTGATCCCTGTTACGGCACCTATGGCCTTTTTGTTGTAAAAAAATATAGCAACTTTCCTTTTTTTAAATTTACGAGCACGCGAAGCTAGCGACCAAAAATAAATGTGCCTTTCCGTTGTGAAAAATCATAAAAATAACGTATTTCGGCATATAATGACTGGAATATGAGGATATTCGGGCACCTCACTCCCTGAATAGGAGGTGTGAGTTGCCGGAATATCTGTACTTTCAAAATCCGGGGGAGGGGGGGGGGGGTGGCTGCAGTAGCCCCCCTTCTCGTACGCCTATGCCTAGGCCTATGTTAAGTACACAGTTGCGATTGATTTTAACTTGCGATTGTTTATAAATCGCTTCAACTCCTTATAAGGCGGGGCACTGGTTGATAAAAGCCATTAATTTAGGTCAGAATGTTTTCTTCTCCATGTGTAATTCCTTATTTCTATTTTTTACGATGAGGATTGTTTTACTCTCAATGTCTTTTAGTGTTTTGTAATTCGTTATGCTTGTAAAAGTTATTTCAAACTTCAGGTCAGCGGTTGTAACTGTTAAAAACGCAGACTGTGCAGTAAAATGAAGCAACTTATTAGAATCTGTACAAATTTATTATTCTGTAAGCAGCTGTATAAAATGAAAGATTTTCATCCATGTTTAGAAATGATGGTATTTTGGCAAAGTTAAAGAACATGTTCAATGATTTTAATCTATTTATGCGGCATAGATAATTAGGATTATTCCCTGTATGATAATTATTTTAGCCCGACTGAAAGAAAACTTAACATTTTGATCCACTATTCTTAAAATTTGGTTGTATGTTGCTTTTAATCATTATCATTATATTCAATTAGCGATTGCACCTGACCTATATACTTACACATAATATGCCAGTATAAAGAGTTATTTTTATTCTTCAGATGCGGTGTGCTACATAGCAGTGGCTTTAACATTTTTGATATTACTCACTTGTTATCTTTCTTTTCTTGAATTTGGTTTTCTTAAGAAGTAGCTGCTGCACGGCTTTTGTAAAGTTCTGTTGGAATTGTAAAGTGTTTGAAAACTATCTGCGTCATAGATCATTTCAGATATGCGGCAAACAAAATGATGTATAGTTGTGTAAGCAATGTCATTACTTACAACATACTATGCTGCATTTCATTCATTTACCTCTACAATCTAAGATTTTAATCTGTTTTAAAAAATGTTAATACTTTTGCAAGGTTATAAAACATGCTCAATGATTTCAGTCTGCCCTGCTGCATAAATTGTTTGAGATATTTTGCATTATAGTTTGGTTTTACTTTTGTTTCCTTTTATGATAATCATATCAGCCTGATGATAAGACTCCTTCTTTAACTTGTTACGATCCATCTTTCTTCGGCTTTGGTTGTTTATGGTATCTATTCATTTATTTATATTATTACTAGTATTATTTGTATTATTATTATTGTTATTATAATTATCATTATTATCATTATTATTAGTAGTAGTATTATCTGTTTTATCATTTTTATTATTATTATTACTAATATTATCAGTATTATAATTTTTATTATTGATAATATTATTGTTGTTGTTATTATTGTTATTATTATTATTACAATTGTTATTATGAAGTGGACTACCCAGAATTACGATGACGATGTCATTTTGGATGGAGTTATGCGACCAGACTTAGATATATTGCACCGGTTACTCTACTATTGCTTCATTTATTTCCCTTGTCATGATCGTATAATTGGCCTATAGCCTATACGTATCAATAATATGCTTGTTATAATATGTTGTGCTACTTGCCAGGCTATTTATTAAACATAGCAGTGACTCCTTTATGAACTCTCTGTAATATTACGTTGTTGTTTTTATTGCTGTTGTTGTTTTGGGGACCGGAGGGGAGGGCTTGTAGAGTCATCAGAGCCATATTACAGACTTCGGCCAACTCGGTTTATTTGGGCACAACATGCCGTATATTCCTTTGTTTAGTGCTTGCCTAACAAAGCAACAAGCGCCATATTGCTACCTACATGGAGCCGAGTTGGCCAAACTCTGTAATAGATGGCTCTGAGGGCTAGGGATGCAGGACGCCCCCACCTTATTTTTAGTATACACTTTTCATATTATTTTTTTAATCACAATTTATGTCGAATGTTGCTAAGTAATTACATCTTACATGTCTTAAAGATAATAAAGTGTCAATGTTTGGCTCGCTGGAATCCAGCAGCGTGGTGCCCGAACATCCTTTTATTTTGGGAAGCGAGATGGTCGGCTATCCTTATCTGTGGGCGGGAAGGTACTCAAAATGTTATCGTTGTTTGGATTATCTGGTAACAAAATCATAATTTTATAGACAATATCTCTTTTTTTTTACTTGCTCACTAGCACGTAAGATTTAGAAAAGGAATAGTTTGGGACATGGAACGCCCTTCATTAGGGCGAGTGAAGTGCCCAAATATTCCATATTCGGCAGCAGTTGAGTAATATTATTCATGGCTCATTATTACATGTTCTATATTTGTCTTTTGATGGCAAAATTGCATTTCCATTACAATAAAAAAAAGGGTTTTATGTTTTTTTCTAACTCGCTTCGCTCGCTTGCAAATTGTAGAAACGGGGAATATGATATTCTGCCAAGAGGCATCAGCTCCCCCTTTCAAAAACATTACGTGGCCATTTTCTGCTTGTAAAGATCTACTTGGAACTTTGGTGTGTCTCATTTTCCAAAGCGGTATATACATTATATAAATAACTTCAAGTCAATTTCGTTGTAGCAAATTTAATCCGGAATCCGATCATTCACTTTCTTCAATACATCAGTATGTATTTTAATCACCGAAGTAATATCATTTTATGAGAAATGAAACATGTATTCCTGAGGCGCTCGCTCTCTACGCTCGCTCACAAATATTGGTTATTATAATAGGAACAATGATAATAATGATAATAATATTAATAATAATAACAATAATGATGATAATAATAATAATAATTATAATAATAATAATAATAATAATAATAATAATATTGATAGGAATTACGATAATATAATGGCTATTTCTCTGGATTTTATTATAATTGTTATCATCATTGTTATGATTGAGTACGAAATGAATGTCTTTACACTTGGCCGTCTTTCCCCTCCTCCCTATCCGAAATACGGATTGACGCCATATTTTCTGAATTTATAACCTTTTTTCATTTTCGGAAATACGAACCCTTTTTCATTTTCGGAAATACGAACCCTTTTTCATTTTCGGAAATACGAACCCTATTTCATTTTCGGAAATACGAACCCTTTTTCATTTTCGGAAATACGAACCTCATTTCATTTTCGGAAATACGAACCTTCGGAATTATGAACCCTATTTCATTTTCGGAAAAAAGAACCTTCGGAAAAACGAACCTTCGGAAAAACGAACCTTCGGAGTAACGAACCTTCGGAATAACGAACCTTCGGAATTATGAACCTTCGGAAAAACGAACCTTCGGAAATACGAACCTTCGGAAAAACGACATGTAACCATGTGTACAGCCTACTACAGAGTACAGGCACAGAAAGAGAAAGGTGGCCATACCCTGGACCATGGCACCAGCTTTTTTCAGGAGAATGCCTCATTTTATCTTTTAATATTATTACAAACATACCCAATAAGATAAGGCAATATAATGATAAATTTTTAATGTGTTGCACCTGAAAGTATTCATACCATACGCACCTTGCAAATGTTGCAAAACTCTGACTCTGTCATGTCTGTGGCACTGACAGACTGTCCTGGTTGGGTTGTCTACACTTTTACAGTAAGGTCAGAGTCTTTACAAATTCATTCCCATTCATTTCCTATGAATCACAATACAAACAATGCTTGGCTTTATACATGCACAATGCACACCTTGTATGTTGTCAAGTGCACGCTTGCTTTTAATAATCAACCGCATACCAGCTCACAAACCAAATGTGTAAAATCAGCTGGTCGACCTTTCAGTAACATACATACGGTACACACTCATACTGCACAGCTCACACACACGTCCCACTCCAGGAAAATCCAGATCGAAACAGGCTTAAAGTTAAATTGTTTAAAATGCTTACAATGATGTAATCTACGGAATTCGTAATCTATAACAGAAGAAAATTTAACTCACTTATTACTACCACTTGGATACAGAAGAAGACAACGCAGTCATATAAAGTCCCGATTAGTAGCTGATGCGATATGTATGTAGTTCGGATCGCGCATATCGCTCGACGCGCTCAACGCTCCAGTTTGTGCATGTGTTGATTTCCGGTTTCGATACTCGAAGGGATCATCTGAGAATACCCCATTTCCTTTTGCATTTGCTAAAAAGATAAACAACAGAAATCATGTATATACTAAGCTGTTCATATAAACCAATTTGAAATAAATTTTCAAAACATTCCCAGTTAAGATCCATTTTAATTATCTCATTATATATAACTATTTAAAACTTCTTTAAAACAGAAGAACTAATTAAACTTGCTGGCCTGAATTCACAAAGCAGGCCAGTATACTAGGATTTTTGCGGGGGGTGGGGGTTCAACACTGGACAAAAATGGACCTTTCTGGGCGAAGCGACCGAGTAGGGGTGGCGGGTGGCGGGGTCAGGAGGCGTGCCCCTCCAAGGGTATGGGCACGAGCGTATACATATATATATATGTAGTCGGATTATTTGACAGGGGGGGGGGGTCAAATATGAAGCCCGGACATATACTACCACTGTGTAGGGTTCCAGATTTTGCGAGCGAGCAAAGCGAGCGTGAGAAAAATAAAAATGTACTTATAAGTGGCAAAATTTTATTTCATTAGTCACCAATAGGTGAAATGTAAAGCTTATCTCCGGTCATCTTGTTGCCAGGAATCATTCATATTAATAAAGTTTTTAGGAAGTGAAGCGAAGGGGGGGGGGGGGGCACATTATGTTGAGAAAGGTAACCCTGCATGGAACTATCCCGTTAAGGTTTGCGAGCGAGCTAGGCGAGCGAGGAAAAATGCTATTTACTTTGCTGCTGCTCATTTCAATATAGAAAGTGGACTTAACGAGTATTCGGATGCCATGGCGATAGGGCAGCGACGTACCTGAATATTGCAGTAGCATCCTATGGAAATATTCATGCACCTCGCTGCCTGAAACTATCTAATTTCTAAGATTTGCGAGCGAGCGAAGAAAAATGAACTTTAATTTGCTGTTGCTCATTTCAGTATAGAAAGTAAGGTAACCCTATAGCTGGGCGTCATGGCGATAAGGCAGTGACGTGCCTGAAAATTGTCATAACATTGAACATTCATGGACATATTACAATATACTATGGAAATATTCATGGTCCTCGCTGCCTGAAACTATTTCAAAGTTTTGTGATTAAGCGAAGCGAGCGACGGAAAACGTACTTTACTATCTCCCAAATAATATTTCCAAAAACACCCGAAGTGTTATATTGGGGTATCTTGTTATTTCTCATTATAGTTTCCAAGAAGTCAATGTTTAATAAAATACTCTCATGGTACACCGGTTGAACAGGCTGTATAGTAGAGGGCCACAATTTAAGGGCCTGAATGACTTGACGGGGTCCGCCTGGTCAGGAGTACTCCATGCAACTTGAGAGCGGGAAAATTTTCCATTTTGAAGTGAACAGTCACATTAAAATTAAATACCACTCTCTCTCTTTTCCAGTATGGTTTCTATATTTCACTATTATATTCCATTACCACAGATTTCATTTGAGTCTTATCATGCTTACCACTGCTTATCTTCCCATGTTATCTTTGTATGATGTTTTAAGCAATCTATCTCCTTGTATTGTAAGGATTTCCTGTCCAATCTAACACTTTTTAAAGATCAAAATGTATCACTGAGCACTTCAATTTCATCCTATAGTCTAATAGGAATCAATAATTATCCAAATGTCAGATGTCAAAGATAGTTTAATAATTAAAATGTCATTCAACAGGTTCAATGGTCAATGAACTTCAACATATCTCCATTAATTTTCGTCAGATTTCATTCGAATTCGCCCGACTTGGCAATCCGCTGCAAAATTTTATCATCAAATCCATCTTTGGGAAGTCGATTTCAAGAAATTGTCATTCAAATTCGTCACATATAGACAAGACCTTACAACGAGCGGGTGACGATTTTGAATAACTCTTTGAACTCTTTCAGTCTTTGACAAAATCAATTGGAAAATAAAAATTAAATTCCGAAATGAATGGCCAAAGACGTATATTGACTATGTCTTATAAATGGCTGTGCAATGTTATGAAGTTGCAGGACAAAAGCAAATAAAATTATTTTCCACATTCTTTCCGCTCTCCCCTTTCACGTCACCCCTTGTGCACCCCTCCTCTATAAGCCAGTTGGTATGGAAATGTTAAAAAATTTTCAACCTAAACATCACTATTCTGATGTAACTTTGGATTTTTTTTTCGCGTTATGATCCTTTTTTGTTGTTGCTCGCCAGCTTGGGGGGATATTTGATCCCTCTGCCCCCCCCCCCCCCCCATTACAGGTCTGTCATGGACCTATAATAATGTCGCTTTGAAAAAAAACCGACTGCAACATATGGTATAACGGACAAAATTCGAAAATGAATGGTGAAAGACGACATTGATTAATTATAGAATTGCCAGATTAGGAAGATACGGGACAAAATCGAAATGAAATGTAAAAATAGACAGAAAGATCGATATCTTATCACGTTATTTTCTCTTTTCATCATGTCTCCCCTCGCTTCTTCTTTTTTATTTTTTTTTTCAAGCGGACCGCCCATGCGCGCGCTCAAAGAAAATGATTGGATCGGATTCCGTGCGCACGTACGCTTAAAAAACCCAGGAGGGGATTTAAAATCATGGTTTAAACCAAACCTCCTTTGTGAATTCGGGCCACAATGTTTAGAGTGTCCCAAGCATAGAGATACATACTATATTAGCCTAATAAATTATGTATCTCTATGGTCCCAAGTCTACTACTAATACTGTATGTGATGGCGCTATTGCAAAAAATCCTCTCATTCAGCATCGTGCAGTCTGGTGTGCTTTTATCAAATTTTATTGGGGTAAAAAAAATTATAAAATGAACTAGTATTCTGAAACTTACTTGTGAAAATCTGGACATATCTTTACTTTGAGCTATTTCAAACTGTGAGCTAAATAAATTTTAAAATTTTCCAAATAGTCTGGGAGCCCATCCCTCTTTGAGATTGATTTTGTGAGCCCTTATTTTTTCTTAATGTTTTCATTTTTTAAGAACGAGTTATTGTACGAAAAACGTCATACTTTCACGGTTTTTGCAAACATGTGAAGGGGGAAATAGGGTAGGCTGGCTAGTTTCCCTTGGACCTTTTTATGTAACCCCTGAAGTATCTCTTTATATAATCATTTTTTTTACTTAATAGGCCCGTACGCCCTTTCAATTTAACATGAAGTGTAACTAGTTACTCTTTCCTGCATGGTTGTATAATCGACATCGAGTGCATTGTATACAACAATGAAGAATGCGAAGTCAGAATCCTTGCGAATATAAAACGTAGAGTTTCACAGGGGAGTATTTTAGGCCCCATTGTTTTCATGGGCTATGTCAACTATATAAGAAAATATGCATAAATTTGACTTGTGTATTTATGTAAAAAATATTTTTTTCTGTTTATGCTGACGACAAGGCTTCTATATTATACAGAAGCGAATCCCGAGTTGATTAATAAACAACAAAACACACTGAAGAGTTCAAGATGTGTTGACTTGATGACAGGGGATATAATCTCTCTTTATACAGCCAGGCAATTAAAGAAGAAAACGTTTTGTTCTGATGTATTCAAGGAAATTGTGCAATATTGCAGAATTCAAAGTAACGTAATACAATCAAGAAATAGAGAGAAAATAAAAGAATGATCTTTCATTTCCGACTACAGTGGGGGATCCAGGAATGGGGGGGGGGGGGCGCCAGGAGCGGAGGGTGTGGGCCGGGGGCAGTATCCCCCCTCCCGCGGTAAAAATTAAAAAAAAACCAGATAAATTAAAGGGGCGCGCCGCTTGGCGCCCCTGCATGGATCCGCCACTACATTAGTAGAATTTATTTTACTGTAACACACAGGGAAAATAACAACACCCAGAAGAAGATGTTAACTGGGGGTTTTCCACTTTTATTCCTCCCGTCGTATGTGACAAATATGAACAAGAACAAGAACAAGAAGAAGAAGAACCCCGACTACTTCATGCCCATAAAGCAAGTAACAAGATCAGCCTGACACTGATGACTGCATCTGTTAAAAGAAGAGAACTTTCTGACTTAACAGACTCTGCGGCGCCATGGCCGGTGAGCTTCTCGAGTGCATGCAGTGCTTTCTTTTAATTTTGTTTCAAACAGAAAATGCAAGAAATTTCTGGACTAATCCATTCCACAGAAGGGGGGGGGGGGGAGGGAGAGGCTATTTACAAAGGAGGGACAATTTACGTAAAACTTGTTTTGCTCTGTTACATTACAAAAGGTAGATGCTCGCTTAAAGTTCTTGTATACAGATATAAAAGATGCATCTATTTGAAGTTAGGACGTGTGTTATTTTTCTGTTACTTTGGTACTATAGGCCTATATGTTTATTAATATGATAATGCTGCTTGGTACAGCTTTCTTTGCAAGATGGATCTGGAAATATTGAGAACTGGTCGAAATATTGCAAGATTGCTCATGCAGGCCCGAGGACACATGTTGGGAAAAGTATAAACTTGAAAGATAAATGATTAAACAATATTTAGATGCAGATCATTACTGTAATGATCTGCGGTCAATAATTGTGACCACTAAAATGTTGGTAATGTATCATTACCAACATTTTTAGTGGTCACAATTGACGGCAGACAGCAATTAGAAACAGTGTGACTAATCACTAATTGGCTTTAGAACGTCCACAGGAGTAGACGAAAGCGCGGCTTATACGCAAACGACTGGTATGTTTTAATCGACTGATTGTGAGATTATATCTGTCTTTGAATTTCAAAATGATTATTAGTAGTTTTCCACTCAACAAACACTGAATGAAATGGCCACTCGGGCTGCCAAAACCTCAACGTCATCAAGGCATCATCTTCCAAACAAAAGAAGAAAACATTGCATTCATTAAAGACCAGCTCAACATCATTAAAATGCAATCCATCCTCCAAGGCCAAACGAAATGGATAATATTCACTGTTGGCAACGCATTTTGCATCATTTCACTTTCGACATGGCCTGAGCGGTGGCTGCACATTCCATGATTATCCTATATACAAATGGGATAAAAACAGGCTATTCAATGATACCAAGCCAAGTAGGATAATATAAAAGAGATATCAACGCTCATTTGTTCAAACTGTTTGAGGAATTAGTTTTCAAATCAATTTATGTTAAATAAGTTTGTTTATATAGTTTCTGAAGAAAAAATTCTTGCTTTATGTATGATGTAAATCGAATAGATATCTATGGTTTCTCAATATCTATGTTGCATATTTTCATTTTTAGGAAAAAAACTTGGAAAAAAGCTAAAGGCAGCTTTCATGACGATGAATAATTCTGTCAAGGCCTTTCCCTCGTTAATATTGATTTATACCTGACGGATCAAATCACATCAAAGCATATATTTTAAATCAAATCAAATCTGAGGGCCGGTGGGGGGGGGGGGGCAGTTTGTCGACATTCAAGGAGAATAACTTGCTCTCAATACAAGCAAAAAATCAGACACACACACACACACACACAAAGAAAAAAAGTTTGAAGAAAGTGGGACAACTAATAACATAGAAAACAACAGAAAACTGAAAATCACTAGAGATCGGTAACTTGTTATAAGTTTGCGATGTCAATGGGGTCATTCCCTCACTATCTATCAGTCGCTTGTAAATTTTCATGTATCTATTTCTCTTTTCCCCCCAGTAAATTGATTTCTTGTAGGTACCCCTTCCCCCGAAAGTGTTCCTTTTGTTACTACCTCAAACTTTAATCCCCCACCCCCAGTGTCGTCCCTCCCGGCTCGGATCCTCGACCTCCCATCGATCTACCAACTTTTGTGAGTAATTTATTTATCACGCCCCCTTTACTTTTGGGGACCGGTAATGCCAATTTAAGAAGAAGAGGGTGTCTCAATAAAGTAATATTTTACATTAATGATATTCATAAAAAAATAAAACTAAATATTTTTATTCTTTGAAATAATACCTCGTAGAGACATATCAGAAATATATTTATTTTCTTTTCAAAATAAAACAATTGTGCACTGTTTTGGTACGAGCCAGCAGGAGTTCACAACTGAGCTCTGTAGAAAAGCGAAGTGACGGACGTGGATATCTCAATGACATTAGCATACGTGGAAAGCTATACGGGAACCGGATAGGCCTTCACGCCGAATCTCTGGGTAGACGACAACCAGCTAGTGCGTTTACACGAACAGCTGCTTTGCGGATTGCGCGTTGAAGCTCTCTGACCAGCACCTACATTATAGACGAAAATTTCTCATGTAATGCCGAGGAGGAGGAGTAGTCGAGGTGGTTCCGTTATGGAATATATAACAACGCCAAAGGTAACTATCGATTCATTAAAAAAAGGGTTACTTATTAATAAGAAAAAGAAATTAAGAATCTGTCAATCAGTACTCAGAGTCAGACCACTCCCGGGTACATTTCTGTAAAATAGTTGGTATTTTCTGTCGCATGTACTAAAGGTATGGGGGGGGGAAATAAGATAAATATTTTAAATACTTGCTTTCAAATTCAGCCCTTAAAAATCTCACTCCTACCTCAAATGGCCGTTAGGAAGAACTTTTGATATTTACAGCAAAATCCAAAGTCAAAATCTTGTCCAAAACCGGAGAAATCCCCGCCGATTTGTTTCGCGATCGCGTGTTGTTTACAAACTGCCGATGTCTTAGACTAAAATCGGCCAATATAATTTTTGTCCACGAAGAAACTCGGGATCGCAAGGGCACATCGATCTTTACGATCGCGCACACAGAAAATCGGAACTTTTCCGTGTACGCCATAGGGACCGAATTTTTGAGGACAAAACTCTTTTGGGGAGATGTCAGCGCCCGCGGCGACCAGGAAATGTACACAATGACTCCGATAGCTCGTTTCGCGAGAATCAACAGTAAATTGCGTAATTAATTTTTCATTTTTGTAAATATCTTTTCCAACATTGGTGAGTTGAATTTATTGTATTTCTTGGATATTTTGGGGTCGGTTTTTGAAAATTAAATGCCGATTTTGAGTGAATATTGGTGACTTTTGTGCAGTGGTGTTTTAAAAAGATGAGGTGTATGACTGCCTACATTATACACACGAAGTATAGGAATGTACCTATGAGTGAGTCTGACCGATGTGTTGGCTCAGTCAGTAGAGCGTCCGCCTCACAATCGGGAGGTCGTGGGTAGCCAGGATTAGCTTCGTGAATGTAGAAAAAAAAAAAAAATGGCTATACGCCTTCTACACACGAAGCTAGGCGTTATTACCCAGCAATCACATTCCGCACGGGGTAGTACGACATGAAAAATGCCCTGAAATCACACTTTTCTGATAGTTTCCGCGACCCACAGACCCTCCCCACAGCGTTTCCTCCTAGGGAAACGTTTGTAATGACAATTTTTTTTGATTGACTCTAATTTGGAAATATATCCATAAAAAGATGATAAAAATTACAGAAAACTCACCAGCGTTTGCGTATCCATGCCTCCGAGGTCATGCAGATCAAAATGGCGGCACGATCGCCGTAATCGAAATCATGAAAACTATTAGGCGCCGTTTGTAAATTTATTATTTAGCTCAATTATTTACATATAATTCACTATTTAGCTCTTTTCTACGATTATTATACGATAAAATGACATAAAGGATACAATGTTTTATAAATAATGAATTTTGCAATTTCCATTTTTTTTAAATAATGATTTTACAATATTCATCATATATAAATAATGAATTTTGAAGTTTTCATTATTTATAAATAATGATTTCACAAATTCATTATATATCAAATATTATGGAAATTGCAAAATTCACCGCCGGTGACCGCATGCACAATTGATTTTGATTCGTGCGTGTGATGATGTGTTTGTGTGTGTGTTTGGCGGCGGGGGGTGGTGGGGGGGGGGAATCTCTCCTTTTGTGCCACCCAGATTTGCGTTTACGTGCTCTACCCTGTCTGACTCTATAAAATGAGAGTAACATTTTTGAGGGGGGTTGAGTAAAAAATGGGGCCTGGTCCTGGAGATTTTGCTGGGATATATTCAAAAAGAAAAAAACAATTAAAAAACAATTTGCTACTCTATCTTGACTTACATGTATTAACACTACTTTTCTCTCTCTCTCTTTCCCTCCTTCTTTCCACTCGCGATTCATTGTTAGTATTAGTTGTCAATCATTCATTTCATTCAATCAATCAATCAATCCAAGATTAACTGAGAATTTACGATTTACCAAACTTTTTTGTCTTGTCCGCCGTGGAAATCGAACCCGGTACCTCACGATCTGCAGACCAGCATCGTAATAATCGCGCCGCAAAGGCGAGTTGGAAGCTGAACGCATTTCTGGTCTTAAATATGTTGCAATAAAAGTTGGCGTATTTTTGACGGAATTTGGCTTTAAATAGACAAACTTGCAGAGTGGTGACCCCAAACAAGTTTTTCATGTGCATTAATATTTCAGAAAATTGTTGGTTTGGACATATTAAGATGGTAGTAGCTGTTGTTTAACAATATTGCAGGATTAACAAAATTAACCAAATAGTAGAGGCAACAAATAAAAACATGTACATAGAAAAAAATCGACTTAGAGCAAAAATTGTGGTATTCGGTATCAGTTTGATCGCATCCCTTCTTTCTCTTCTTCATTATTCCCCCTTGGCTTAAGTAAAGAATAGAAAGAAGCCATTTTAACGGAATAAAGGGGGTTTGAAATGCTTGAGGGGGGATTACGGTGAAGAAGTAAAAGTTTGTTTACATTAAGGTGCTAGTATAGGAGTGATGATCCCTCAAGATATAACGATTTTAATATCGCATTGGCCCGGAGGGCGAGAAAAGGGGTTTTCTTTTGGGGGTTTTAAAGCAGTGAAGAGGGGGTTTGAAATGCTTGAGGGGAATTACGGTGAAGTACATGTAAAAGTTTGGGTACATTAAGGTGCTAGTATAGGAGTGATGATCCCTCAAGATATAACGATTTTAATATCGTTTTGGCCCGGAGGGCGGGAAAAGGGGTTTTCTTTTGGGGGTTTTAAAGCAGCGAAGAGGGGGTTTGAAATGCTTGAGGGGGATTTCGTCGAAGAAGTAAAAGTTTGGGTATATTAAGGTGCTAGTATAGGAGTGATTACGGTGAAGAAGTATAGAGGAAAGCAAATCAAAAGTTTTTCCTAACGGCCATTTGAGGTAGGAGTGAGATTTTTAAGAGCTGAATTTGAAAGGAAGTATTTAAAATTTATTTTATCTTATTTCCCCCCATACATTTTGTACATGCAACAGAAAATACCTAGTATTTTTGCATTTAGCCCGCATAGTGGTCAATATGACCACTATTCGTGGTGTGAATGTAATGACCGTAGAATCTAATTTAACTCAAAAGTCACTCATGGAACCATCACTATGTGGGGCCGTGCCAATTTTGGCGGTGGTCACGACCTCTAACGTTAAGTTGAAGAGGTAAAAACAACAATATAATCAGCAAGAATTTGAGAAATACTTCTTTCTACATTTTAGGATGATAGAATATCTAATTTCATGCCAGATTCTTCAATAGGATCTTTATCATCTTGATCAACTGATATTTTCAGGCTGCTTTTGGCTGGCGATCTTGCTCCTTTCCAGCACACATATGTGCTAAATATCACACACTTGCTATGAAAGGTAATTCATCGCGGTACGAAGGTACAAAGTGGGAGGTTATCTACAATATCCTTGCATATATGTGTTAGCCCAACCAGACGCTGTGCAAAGCATGGCATCTGACAATGACCCACTAGACACCATGTCGCTAAAACAATGTACAAAATTAATTGATAATGTATGTTAAACCTCCAATTTTTACTTGGATGGATTTGTTGAAGTTCAATCCCCAGCAAGCCATCAGGCAATGTCCACAGCCTGGTATAAAATTTCAACTTCTGACTGCCAAAACCTGCCCATCGCTGTACCGCTTCGCGACAGTGCTGTGTATAGTTACGCACGGTTGTGACGTTTCAAAAAGTGCAGTGATTACATTCTGCCATTACGGACTGTGGGCAGGTGATGCAAGAAATCATCGTTTTTTGGTAAGTTGTAAGTTGTTTTATAACTAAATTTAACTTAATGAATCCAATCAGTCAACAGTTTTATTCAGTTTAAATTGTAGAAAAAAATATATGTAATTTGAGCGAAAAGCATTAGTCGGCACTTTGTAGTCGCAGTTCGCAACACTAGAGAGAGGCTGGCTTGTACAGCGCTGTTGAGCAGCGACAGCACTCTGTATAGTTACATATGTGGGAGTGCTCAAAAGCGTAGCTGTGTAACTGAAAGTGTAACTTACAGTTACATGTACATACACGGCTGAAATATCATCCACAGCGTACGTACTAGGACAGGCTGGGTAAGTCACCTACATGTAAATTTCATAGACATAGTGCATTGTCAATGTCATTGATCAGGAGGCCAGCACTGTCTGCGACCGCAATGTTTAGGCTTGAAATCGAATAAGAAGTACCAGTATTTCTTTATTCTTTTAAATATTATGATGGGGTGACCATATTTTGCGCACATGTTAGAGAGGCTTTTACTAAACAGTCGGGTCGCAGCATGGCGCGGCGTGGCTCACTGGGTAGAAATTTATATGCACTCCTATCCCGGTTATAGCTGAACCACGGAAGTAGAGCTCTACCAAGCATGTCAGGTACTCATTTACACCTGGGTGGAGAGTGGCAAATGTAGATTAGTGTCTTGCCAAAGGATGTTAGTACCGTGGTGGGATTCGAACCCTGTACCTTGTGCTCTGCATGAGAGTGAAGATGAAAGCAAAAAAACAAAACAGGATAAAAAGAATAAATATAAAGAGTAACATCAAGAAAAAAGGGAAGACAAGATGATGACAAGATGATAAAAAGAATCTCAGAATAACAATGAAAGGAAATTTGGAAAGTAAAAAATTACAGAGGGGTAAAGAAGAGAATAGCACTTCTACACCTTCTTTCTCCCTTTTTTTTGCTGCTCAAAACAGCAGATACCATACATAAAAATTCCTGAAAATTGATGGAAATTTTCTATCCAGCAAGCCATGCCGCGACCGGGTTTATTAAAGGCCCAATTTAAAAATTGTTAGGAACGTGACATTTGATCCAGAGAAAGAAAAGTATTCAGAGAAACGTAATAAAACTTGCTCACAAAATTTTTTACATCCTTCAACTATACAATGCAAAAACATCAGACTGATATGAGGTATCAGACTGATATGCGTGTACAGAAAGAGCAGCGTAGGGGAATAAACCAAATAAAAAAAGCCGGATACAATCTAGACTAGCTAGTTGTCCGCAGATACGTCATTGATGGAAAATGGCAGCCCCCATGTGCAGCAGATGACGCGCGAAAGACGTGTTTGGGGGATTTAAAACATTCTGTAACTTTCTTCCTAGCTGTCCAATTCTGGTAAATTTGGTATCAAATTAATCAGTAAGTTGTACTTCATATAATATCAATAGAAAAAAATTAAGGTTGGATTTCCTTTTAAAGAGCCTGGTTGTAACCATAAAACGGTTTTTAAAAAATAATGTTGATAATAAGACATTATAGCGTACATTCTCAGCTGTCTCCTCTTCCCATCACACACATTTGCATTACAAAACAGACATAAGTAGTGATTGATAATCTCATAAATAAGCTCATTATAAAATGTTACTTGTATTTATAACTTGAAGTGAATAACACAAGTGTCTACAGTTTTGATGGAGCTGTAAAACTTCAGTGAAACTGAAACTGAATGTATATGATCTTGTACATGTACTGTAGTAATGCTCAAACAAACCTTGCTCTGCTACATTACATTAGGGATGTTCACAAATTTTTTTGACGAAGTTGAAGGGCAAATAATTCTACTCATGTCATGTTTAATAATAATAATAATAATAATCAACTATATTTTTATAGCGCATATCACCACAATGCAGTCCCTATGCGTTTTTAAGAAAAGAGAAAGAGAAAGGAATAATAGACGATCAAAGGGGAAAAACATGCCTGTAAATTCAGTTTTGAAACTGATTCTAATATCTAGTCAAACATATCAACTGCACAAGAGTCCTGTACTTTAAAGAAATAAAGAGAGAAGGCAGACACACAGAGGGGAGAGAGAAGGGAGCAGTAGAGTAGTAAAATGAGGAAACAAAATAGAGAGAGACAGAGAGGAAACACCATACAAAGATTCATAATTACATGTACATGTACACTGATAACCACAAGACTGTAATAGACTGTAACTGCACATAAGACGTATGCTTCGAAGGAAAAGTGAGAGAAAGAGAGAGAGAGGGAATGTAAGAGTGAGAAAGTTTTACAGTGAAAGAAGAGAAGGTAGAGAGGAGTAGTAAAATGTCAGAAAGGAAGCAATGTCATATCATTCAAATTATAATGTAAACAATACAAATTCAAATTACTGATTAGTGGTGAACAGGTACATACATGTCTTGAGGCAGTTAATTTTTTTAGCAGAAGAAAATCAAGAGCACAATCAAAATTAATTTAAATTTCCCTAATATTGTACTTTTTAAATTTGTATTGTAGAAGCACATATGCAGTGGCAGTGCTATTTGTGAGGCCAAAATAATTATCATTCACTGGGTAATATTGATATAATATGGACTGGGCTCAAGGGGGATATATACATGTAACATTTATTGCCTGAACTAGAATTTTATTGCCTGAGTCAAGACAGAAAGTAGCCAGTCCATATTATTATTATTAACAGAATCAGACATCTAAAGCAAACTCGAAAATATTGTTAAAAAATACAGTTTATTGCCCACTATTTAACACGCAAAATCCCATTGACTTTCGAAACCGGGCTATAAGCAATTTATCTGCCCGCAATCTTCTTGGCTTGTCAAAGCCGGGCAATAAAATATAAAAATCGCATTGCTCAGATGTCTGCTATGGTTAATGATATGCTAGTAGTATTGGTAGTACTTTTTAATGACCTGCATTGATCAGTAATATCATTATTTTCCCTCTTTATGGTCAATGTAGTTACAGTACAACAACAACTAAAATGTATGGACTCTAGCTTCCGAATTATGATTAATTTTGTCACTAGATCGGTTGTGCAATTTTTTCATTTAAAGCATTCTTTTTTTTCAGTGCAAATAGATAAAGTTGTATTTGTGTGAAAGATGTAGATGTTGATATTAGATTTGCAATAAATCTATTATTACCATTTATAAAGATGTGACTCAATTACATACGAAGTGCACCTAAAATTGCTATAAAAAAAAATGATGTGCTCTCTATTATAAAGTATTATCAGATAGAAACGTATGTAGAAACTGGATGTGGCAAATGATACATATAACGAAAAGCATTATGCCCTTTACAAAGTTACATCTTCATTGGAACAAAATGTACATGTATTCGATATGAAAATGTACTTTTTCATTTTAAAAGAGCTATTGTGGGAATCTTTAGAAAATGTATGTCTGACTACCGTAGATAAAAATACCCAACATGCAGAGTGTGATAATGTAATGTGTGTACATTGCGTCTGCAGGCCAACCTGCTTATGTTGTGAGTCTTCAGTGTGATGACTCACAAGCCGCATGCACCCAGGCTAATTTGTTTTTGTGTCATGGGGGAAAATAGTGTGACAGAAAAGAGAGTGTGTGAGAGAAAGAGGGGGAATGAGGCTGTAATAGTGATATGGTGCCAACATGCTGTTCGTTAACAGTAATATACACTGCATTTTAGAGACAATGGAACTGTAAATGATGTTAACGATTCCCAGTCATTTAGCCTTCAATCATTATGAAAACTAATGCATATGTAGGCCTACAAACTCTAATGTACTGTATTAAAGAGTACATATACATTATGAATTCATTTATTTTGCAGATTGCTTTTGGATTTTCTCCAGAAAAATAAATGCTCTAAAGCCGAAATGATACATTTAAGTTAGCTATTTCTGACTGAATAGTGAGAGAAAGAGAGAGAGAGAGAAAGCTATTTTTTACATTCATAATTTTGTAAGTACTTTTGGATCGCATTAGATGTCTACAGATCGATCCTTTCTTTTTGTAAATTAATCTTAACAAATATAATTTTTCATTAAATGTTATTTGCATCATGATTTAATCATTGCAAGCTTTTGAAATTGTTTTTGTCATAAGTACATGTAGTTCTGATTCCAAAGCTTGTAAAACTGTTCTGCCGACTGCCGATAACATGAAAAGTGGTTTATGGAACCAAATCTTTCTGTCTGTTTGCAGAATTAATTGTATATTCAATTCCTACTTCCAAATATTCTGTAAATTATGTAGTTTTGAAATGAATCACTTTCTAATTTGTATAATTTGTTTCCATGGTCATGTAGCCTACACACTTGACAAAAAAGTTCATTCACCTGGCAACTCTACATTTACATTTTCCATTGTACTATAGTATTCGGTTTTGAAGCAATTTCCTTCTTTTCAGAATAGTTTCACTCCAATATCTTTCCTATTGAACTTCCTTTTGAGACCACGTGCTTGTGGTTTTGAAAGATCTGTCTAAAATTGAGAAAAGCCCTTATTGAAATTCACTTTCAGGTGACAAATTCCTGTATTCAAAATATATTTTTTCCTTTAAATAGTTGTAGGTACATGTACATGTGTGTATTACTGTATATGAAGTCATCATAAATCTAGACAAATTAAAAGGTCATATTCGGTCTTTCCTATTCATTTATTTTTTCATTTGAGAGTACCCTTCAAAAGATTTTAGCCTTGATTTGTCTTAAAAAACCAATCAATTTGTTGGATGTGATTTGACCTTACTTTAATGCACATTTTCCATAGAGTTCCAGCCCGCACTATCTCGGGCGTTATGTTCAAGTGGTTAAAGAATTAATAGTTACATGTATGTTCACACGATGGGAGCTAAACTTTAAGTTTCGTCTGTAGTTTCAAAACTTTAAGTTAAAGCAGATAACCGGAGAAATGTCCCATAAATTAAGAAATAGGACAAATTATACATTTTTGGAAAGCTAATCCCCCAAAGAATAACTGATAGTGTTATTTTTGTGGTAAAAAGGAAATAAAAGATCATAAAAGCAAGGTACAATTGCCGGAATTTGTTATTCATTCATTGAAATACAAAGACAAATCAGTTTTATAATTTTGTACGCATATTATAGTATCCTTATTACAGAAGCTTGGTCTAATTATTTTTTCCAGGGCTGTACATGTAGCTATACATGTATGGACCTATGAGTGCCTTAACGCTTAAAAGGCCGCCATTAAATAACATTTCTGTTATTCAGTTAATTAAAGGGATACGCCACCGGGTGGCCGTGGGGAAAGTCAGGATTGCGTAAGCCCCATTCACTCGTACATAAAGTTTGTGCGTCGAACGCGTCCGTTGGACTAAGTGGGATTACATTTCGACTGCACGAAGCCGACCGAATCTCGCACGAGAGCTTGAGCTCATGTTTGTGCGGCGATCAGTTTATCCGAGGTTTGCGCCTCGCGGGACAACGGCATGATCGGGTAACGATCACGGTGCCCTCTCGCGGCATTAAAACGTCCACAATCTGCGGGTTGAGTATCCCTTTAAGTCACCTGCAATAAATCTTGAGGCAAATTAGTTTGACATAAAGTAGCCCTCGCAAATAAAATGTTAATATCATGCCCCGTGCTGCGACTTGTATTGATACCCAATGACTCCTTTCATGTATACAACTTAATATTTATCATTAATTTTCTTCCCCGTTTCTCCCTCACAGATAGAGAACGTGCGTCTGCTGGATCGCTTCAACTCCCGCAAGCCGTCCTCGGGCACACTTTACCTGACAGCCACCCATTTGATATTCGTGGATCCTGCTGGCAAGAAAGAAACATGGGTAAGTTTACACTGCGGAATAGATAAGGCAAATTCAATCATGGTTTGTTGACGGTTTGTTCACTGTTTGTCCGCCATATGGGCCATCGAAGAAGGATTGTGCTGTCGCAGACCTGTGCAGGTGTCTTTGAGTGGAGGTTTTTTTTCATGACATTTCCTCCATTTTATTGCTTCCTGTCCCCATATTAGTGAGTATGACAGATGAATGGGGGATGGGCACATATATACTTCAAGCACGCATTAAAATTAAGACCACCGCAATAGATGCAACCATTAAAGCTCAGATACATTTAGGTAATATCATATACAAATGTAGATGTAGGCATTTGATAACCTGACCAGTTGACTACCACCCCCTCAGAAAAACCCCCAAAACAGAAAAGGAAAAAACAAACTAAACAAATAAACTGTCCTTGTTGGGTTGGCTGAGTAGTAGACAAGACAACCAGTATGCATTCCATTGTACATGTGCATTTGAAATCATACTACAATCACAATATCTGTAATTTTATCCCCTGGCAGTATGCCGGAGGATACTTTGTGTACGCACTAGCGGTCACATTTCTTGACAGATTTCTTTCAAACTTTGTATGGAGGTGTATCTTGGTAAAATCTGGAAACCAATAATTTCTGGTGATGCTGCCTTCAGTGTTCCGTCTTTTATAGGGTAAAAGGCCATATTTTGGGGGAAAGTTTGTGTACGCACTAGCGGTCACATTTCGTGACGGATTTTTTTCAAACTTTGTATGGACGTGTATCTTGGTAAAATCTAGAAACCTATAGATTTTGGTGATGCTGCCCTCAGTGTTCCATCTTTTATAGGGTCAAAGGTCATACTTCAGGGCATGGTGTGAGTGCACTCTGCAGGCCACATTTCTGGATGGATTTCTTTCAAATTTTTTATGGGGATTTATCTTGGTATAATCTACGTAGCTTTACTCTTTGGTGATGCTGCCCTCATTGTGCCGTCCTTTATAGGGTCAAAGGTCATTTGTCCATTTCTTGCACTTCTGCATTTCTTGACGGATTTCGTTCAAATTTTGCATGAAGGTGTCTTTTGGTGTAATCTAAACACCTATAGTTTTTGGTGATGTTGCCCGTCTTTTATAGGGTCAAAGGTCATACTTTGGATGGCGTAAGTGCACTCTGCAGGCCATGGATTTCTTTCAAATTTTGTATGGAGATGTAACTTGGTAAAATCTACACATCTTTACTTTTTGTTCCGTCCTTTATAGGGTCAAAGGTCATATGTATTTTGTGTGCTCTCCATGTTACTCCTCATTTCTTGACGGATTTCTTTCATATTTTATATGGAGGTGTGTCTTAGTGAAATCTACACATCTTTAGTGTTTGCTGATGCTGCCCCCAGTGTTCCGCTTTTTATAGGGTCAAATGTCATATTTTGGTTGCATGCATTCTGGAGGGCACATTTGTTGACTTACATTATTTCTTTCAGATTTTGTATGGAGGTCCATCATAGATTACTCTAGACCTCTACAGTTTTTGGTGATGCTGCCTTCAGTGTTCCGTCTTTCATAGGGTCAAAGGTCATATTTTAGTGGATATCTTGTGTGCGCTCTGAGATCACATTTCTTGACAGATTTCTTTCGAATTTTGCATTATACTCTAATCTACACACATTGTTTCGGTGATGCTGCTCCTGGGGTTGACAATAGCCGCCTGGTGGCGTATCCTTCAGTGCCAAAATAAACACACCTGTACACTAAGTACTGTTACAGATTGTTACAGTTGATTGTATAGCTGAGTGTACAATGTACATGTACATGTTGCGTCCTGACAAAGTGACATTTGAAATTATAGTGTGTAGTTGTGCTCTCTTCTCTATTTCAAAGAAGTTGCTAGTGCTACATGTACATAAACTCAATTTATGCCCTTTTTTTGTGGTACCATATGGTACTATTAAGGAGCTTTATTTGCATGAATTACATGTAGCATAGACTATATGCAATTTCAGTGAAAGTGAATGTAGATGTTTGTTTTAAGATAGATTAAACATTTTGATATCTCATGTTACCAAAGTTGTAACTAACAGAAAATAGAAGTAAGGTGGTTTATGAATACAAAAAATACATGTGTGCAGCCCAAATGCTGATATCCTGATATTGTTTGTTTTACAGATTGAGCAGTTGCATAGCATAAAGTAAATTTACATTATATAAATGGAACATAAAAATGAAAAGTCATGAGATCATACATGTACATGTACATGTAGATACTGCAATAATTGAATGTTCAAGTTTACATGTACATGTATATAGGCAGATAATTGCTGTGATGTGTGATGACACATATAATGTACATGTAGATCAATAAATCCTTAACTTTCAGTACATATATCATAACTTTTGACAAAATATGATTATTGAAAAATTTGTCCATGTACATGTACATGTATGGTATATTTCAATATGAATTTAGTAGGTCTGTTCGAAAGTTTATTGACAAGGGTTGTTATATTTAAAGCCATTCCTTGAATTGGCAGCATAAACAGTCATGTCATGATCATGATAGGCTTCTTCTCAATGTAAGTTTAATCTTTTCCTATTCTTTGTTATTATGAACAGGGGCGGATCCAGGACTTTGTAAAAGAGGGGGCGTGCAAGCGAAAGAAAAAAAGGAAAAAATGGCATAGTAGACTTTTAGTTGTCACTTAAGGTATGCCACTTGGGTTTCAGGGGGGGGGGGCACAGGCCGGAGGTACCCCCCTAAATACGCCACTGATTATGACTGATTACAAGATTGTAATCAAAATGCAGACAATTACTGGGCAGAACTGCTTGTGGTTATATTTTTAGCTCATCGCTCTCAGGAACAGTGATTAGCAGACGTGGCTAGAGTTGAGGACAGAAGTAACAGAATTGATTGACAATATCCTGGAATATATTGATAGAGCTTTGCATTCATTAGTAATTAAAGTATTCTATCACCCTGCAAATTCACACATAGGAAATGTTGCGCATGTACACACAGTCCGGTGACTACACGCGCACATATCTTGGTCCATACACTTACAATGTGAACAATAGTAGCAGTAACAATGTAACATCAGGCAATTCCATCCATTAAAATGTACATGTAATAATAATAATAATTGCATTTATATGGCGCTTTATACGGGCATTTCTAAGCGCACTGGTTGTAAGTCTAAGTAAGTAAACTAGTAAACACGATAACATAAAAGCAAAGCAGTAACTACATGTATGCGCCTCCATAAAATTACAACTGCTTAAAAAGATGGGTTTTTAGGAGGATTTTAAATGATTCGATAGATGTCTAAATATTTCATTTTATTTGCTTAGAAGGCCAAGATATTTCAGTCAATG
This sequence comes from Heliocidaris erythrogramma, assembly GCA_025617745.1. NCBI lineage: Eukaryota > Metazoa > Echinodermata > Echinoidea > Camarodonta > Echinometridae > Heliocidaris > Heliocidaris erythrogramma. The sequence continues at coordinate 20,017,384 of CM046867.1, forward strand.
GGATCACTGAAGCAATTGAAGGTCAGTGATTTTTTTTAAAGCAAAAATTATTTAAATTTTATGACTAGATAATTCTCCTATTCTCACTACTCATCTTTCAGTAACTGTAGAACTTAAAGCACTGCGAATCCGGGTACCTAAAAAAAACAACCTAAAAATAACAATAAAGCACATACCATGTAATTTGCATTCAGGCTTTAAACCACCACAGTATCACATTTCCTCAGTGATAATGTAACACATCATTGAATTTATAGGGAAGGATAATAGGATCGTGAAAGAGTGGAGATATACATGTACATGCAGGCCTCCATTAATTCATTCATGAGCAGCGAAGACAGATTTTGTGTGTACACTGCATGTCCTTGTATCTAAATGTATATCCACTATTACAAGAATTCTACGCTACAGTACGTCCATGATGTATCACAGTAGTATATTGAAGGCTTGAAGCATACAACCTAGTACAAATTCACCAGTGCATGTATGGTACTGTAACTGAAACTTTAGGCCTCAAGGCAAAAAGGCAACAGGAATGATCCAGTTTGTATAAAGCATCTTTGTTCATGTATGTAGTTCATATACTTCATTGTCTGGCAGAGAATAAAAATAAAGAAGAATATGAAAAAGAACTAGAATTGAATTCGTCATGAGGACGAATTAGGTGGTCTGTCCTTCAATTTGTACGATCATGATTGTAATCAGGATGATCATAATAATGGGGAAATACTAAACTGAAGATAGGATGTCAAGAATGCCATGAATGGAGATGCTTCTTGAGGACAGGAATGTAGCAAAATGTGTAACGGTCATTGTAAAATGATTATGGTGATGATGATAATGGTGATTATGATGATTATAATGATATAATGATGATGGCGATGATATAATAATAGCGATGATGATCATGACGGTGATGATAATAATAATGATGATACAGGATACTTGGGAGATTAACCCCATAGCTCTAATACAGGACAGGAAATCACAATAGGGGTGTACACAAACTACTGCACACTACTTTCTAATAGACATAATACGGAAAAAATGGCAGTTTATTACGTGATTTGTGATTTTTTATGTTACAATAGTCGAAGAGGATGGTTAAATGACAGGAAAAAAGAAGCAAAAAAAAAAAATTGTTATGGACCCACCGGGGATCGAACCTGGGTCACCGGAATGGGAGGGCAAGTGCTTTGACCAATAGACCAAAATATTTCCCATAGAGATAACACGTAAACGAAAAACGTGATTCTCAAATCCCATTTGGTAGTTCAAAATTGGGCATGATCCCGACATCTGATCAAAATTTGGAGACCACACTTGTAAAAGCTTATAGTCTCAGCTACAACATATTAAAATCTGGAAGGAAATAGACCAAAAATAACTGAGATACTGCTCAGAGAACGATGTCATGTAGATTCATGATTCGAAAAAAAATCATCTTCCATAGACATAACACGCAAATAGGGAAAATTCTGACATGGCATCTTGCATTGAAAATGTGATGACGTCATCAAAATGAAAAATGGTGGTGACTGATCTGGTAGAGAATTGTCTCAGCTATAACATATCAAAATTTGGAAGAAAATCGATCACCTATTACTGAAATATTAGCAAATGAATACAAAAATGGTGACGTCATTTTTTCAAAATCATTTTTTTTTTAATAGTTCATATGCAAATATGATGACGTTAGAACATGAGATCGGCAAAAATTCTACATGAATTCAAATCTACAACTCCCAGGCTTTCAGAATATGTAAAGGAATTGGGGGGTTTCCGTGCATTCTGAGGAGCTATGGCGAATTTAGATAGGCATGTTTTTACCACTTTTTACATTAGAATGCCCATTGACATGCGCACGAATTTGAAAGTTTGATGCGCGTACGACATTATGGAACGTCGAGAATGACTGTAAATAGTTGGAAATTGTCAAGAATATTATCAGGAAGATGAAACATGCGAAAAAATGGCGTTTTTACGTTATCTACGCGCTGTTGATATTATCTGAACAAAGTGGCAGTTTTTATAAAAGATAAGTAACACACTGTAGGGTCCTTCATATTACATGTACATGTAAGAATAATATGTAGAAGATGCACATTTCCAACTGCATTAATGTGGAGGATACATGGTGCTTCCAGTTTGAAATTGAATTGAAGTCTCTGCAGCTCATTTTGTTCGAAGCAAGAGGCAGGCTGTAATGTAAGATGATGCCATTTATCGATTGCACAGGGATGCAGTCAGACAGAGGATAGGGAAGATTGACCACATCAGAGCAAATATCAATCAATCAATTCTACCAAGTCTGCGAAGCTCTATCATTCACCACATCACCACTTTGTCCACTAATAATACATGTATATCTTTCAATAGACTGTCTCTTTCTTTCTCTGTCTGTCTGTCTTTTTCTCTCACACTCTCTCAGCCTATTTTCTCTTTCCCTTTTGTATATCCTTTCTTTTCCTCTTCTCTACTGCTTTCTCTCTCTTTTCTCTACTCCTTTCTCTACTCCTTTCTCTACTCCTTTCTCTTCCATCTCCCTCTATTTCTCTCTCTCTCTCCCCCTCTCTCCCTTTATCTCTTTTTTTTCTCTCTCTCTCTCTCTGTCTTTACATGTCTATCTCCCCTCCCATCTCTTTCTCTCACATGTACGTGTACATGTTGGCCTACTGCTCATTCTAATGAAATTTCCCTCTTGTCTCACTTTCTCTGTGTCCGGTATCATTTATTACATGTACATACAGCCCTGGAAAAAAATTATTAGACCAAGCTTCTGTAATAAGGGTACTACATGTATAATATATGCAAACAAAATTATACAAATGATTTGTCTTTGTATTTCATTGAATGAATACCTAATTCCAGGAATTATACCTTGCTTTTATGATATTTTATTTCCTTATTACGACAAAAATAACACTATCAGTAACCATTCTTGGTCTAATAATATTTTCCAGGGCTGTATATTCAATGACAATCTATTGGCTCTCCTTTCCTTCCATTATTACTTTCAGAAGTGCCTTGTTTCAGACGTGAGCTGAGAAGTATTTTGAATCATGTGATTGGTAATAAACCAAGTGTATATTGAAACTACCAGTGAAAGTTATTGAGTATGATGACCCGATATCATCACTTGTAATGTTGCAAGACAAATCCAGGTCTGAGATGTTTTGGAATCAGTTCGTATATAAGACAAACAATCTACTTAATTCTTTTATCACAATCAAAGAAGAAAATGTAAAAGCAAATACAGTATTCTAAATGCGTGTATATCACTATACATGTATGTTCTTTTCTTGTGGAAGGCGAGGGGGCATGGGGGATTAGTGGTTACCGTAGTAATCTTCTATTTTTGGAAGGTATGCATAGTATTATTTGTATGAAAACGGATATTGAAGGAGATTATTCATCAGTAGTATAATGGGAACCCAGGAGCTAATATTTAATATTAGCACATTTTTCATTATAATCACATTATAAAACACACATGAATTTTCCAAAGAAATATTTTGACTTTTGGGAGTGTAATGTTTAGCTTGTTATGTTTAGTCCTTTTCATAAGGAGTTACACATTAAAAACATTGCTGTGTGCCCAGCAGAAGGGTGCAAACACAATTTTTTCAAATTTCTAAACTCTGGTTGTGATTGCTGAAGTAATGATGTTGCTAACACTTACATGTAACACAATGTACTGACTGCAATGTGTTGTGTAGATGTAGTCAAAGAATGGTAAGAACTCTGTTGGTTCTTTTTTTCTTTAAATATGTACCTGTTGACTGCCTACATGTATCCTTGTGCCTGGGCATATGGCAAATTATTCCCTTCTTTAGATAACTTTTAATAAATTTACATCCATTCTCTGTTGTTTTCTCGACTTGCAGATCCTTCACATGCACATTGGCTCCGTGGAGAAACTGCCCCTGACGACGGCAGGAGCCCCCCCTCCAGATCAGATGTAAGACTTTCCAGGCAGCAACCTTTGTCATACCCAGAGAGAAAGACTGCCAGGAGCTGTACAAGTCACTACAGAAACTCTCCAATCCAGGTTTGTAATCAATCATGATAATACCAATCGTTTGCACTGTCTAACTTCACGCACTAAACTCGGAAGGCAACCTGACTGTAATGGAGAAGGATGACTACAAGGAAGCCTGGCATGGGATTGCAAATCATGATGATGATAATGATAATTGTGATGTTGTTTCTTGTTGAGTTGTTTGTTTTATATAACAAACAATGCATGAATATCGTTGTTCTATAAACATACACGTATATTCACTTCCAAATTTAGAATTAGATTTCAAGTTTTCAACCTGGGATTATGCCCTCATTGAAATATAAAATTACTCTGGAAATTTTGAATTTTTTGGTTCATGTACTTTGTTTTACAGAGTGCCAGGGCATGCAAGTATATAGTACATCCCTGGAAATTTGTTTTTATTAGACCAGCTCCATTTGGGGGTATATGAGTAGTGTCCATTGTCTGTGGAAGTAGGAAAATGATTATCAACAGCTAATCCATGATTAGTGGATTACTTACTATTAACTGGAACAGTTACCCACATATCAACTACTCCAGGACATTTACCACTAGGGCTACTGCATCCAGGACAAATTTTCCCGACAACTACCACACCCCTTTTTTCCTAGGATGAGAAAGATTTTTGGACCACCCCCTAAACAGACTATAAATGTCTGAGAGGATGAATGTCAAGTGTTACTACTGTTGGTCTGACTACCATGGCCTGCTGTTATTCTACTGAGACCATTGTGTGTGACATACATGTACAAATTTATGGTATTAGAAAATTAATTTTTAAAACAAAACATTCTTGCAACATGAATGAGCTGCTGTGAGGAGAAAAGATGCAACACCTTGTGGACAGCATGCTTCAAGACATAGCTGCTATCATCAAATGTAACAATTTTCCACCAAGAACTGAACAAACGTCCTCCAGAGGAGTGAACATGGCTTTACCAGACAACCAGGCATACCCCTTGGACAATTATCCCCAGATCACTTCTGTCAGGACATTTTTTTCCAAAACCCCTACCCCTGGAGAATATTCCTGAGGACAGTTAGCCCCTAGGATATTTACATGTACATTCTTTTAGATGTTCTGCAGTATCTATCCGTTGGGGTGCCCTTAGGCATAGATGTAATTGTCCTTTTAATAGCGATAGTTGTCCGGGGTTAATTATCCTAGGGGGTAAGTACCCTGGCGGTAATTGTCCGAGGGTGGGTTATTGCACGAGCTTTGTTTTCACAATTGGGAGTCAGCACTTGTACAGTAGTTGCATAGGGGCCATTTTGAATTCAATCCCAAAATTAATTCACCTCTGAAAATGCAGTAGGGCTGTGTTCCGCATATTATTCACTCTGTTCAAGTCGTAGCTAGAGCGCTTCAATTCAGGTCCGTAATTCAATCTCAAAACAGATTCTCAACTCTGCAAAAGCGTTGCCGAGATGTTCGGTCAATGCAAATGATATACACATCCATGGACATGTGAATGCTTGACTTAGTTGTTAATGTCAAGGTGCCTTTGTTGAGGAGTATTAAGCTTGCTTGTGAATTAGATTACCTGTTGATCTTTAAGAGTGCTTTTATACAAGCTTTTGCTGAGACTTTTTTTGAAGTTGCACTTGTTTTAAGATGCTGCATTGCAAACCCCTAGTATTAGCATATTTATAAGTCCACGATTTTATCTAAAATCTGTAGTCAAGTGAAAAATTACACAGGAGCACAAGCTCTGGTTTAAAAAAAAAAATGCCTGATGAAAAAAAAATCACTGTTTGAATTGTTAAAAGATGAGATGAGTCTTTCTTATAACTCCTCTCATTGTTTTGAATTTGAAATTTATGTCATAAAGATTGGTCTTGAAAATAGTACCAGCTCATTCTGACATGTTTGTAGCACTGCTTTATAGATTTATGTGACCATGAGTCACGTGACACATGGTTGGGAAAGAAGAATAATCAGAGAAATTCAATAATTCGACATCAAAACTGTATTATTGCAACAGGATTCCAATCAAATATCATATTAAATGAAAGAATATAAATGTCTTTTACTGGAAAATTGATTGAGGCATGAGATCTTAGCTTTGAGCTAGAATAGAAGTGAAATTCAAGCCAAGTTTTTAAACATAGAATTTATGTACATAAAAGTGCTAGCACCTATATTGATCAGCCTCTACAGATTTCAGAACTTAACAGTTGTAGAACTGAAGTGGTTTCTGATGTTAATCTACAGGAAAACTTGATGGGGGCGATTTTTTGAAATTGAGAAAAATCGCCGCCTTGATTTTTTTCACGGAGGCGATTTTGTAAGCTACGAAGGCAAATTGCCCGCTGCCCCTGTGTATTTTGAGCGCTGCTGTGTACAGACTTCATAATGTAGACCTATAGCTGAACTGGAGGACTTTTGATTACTAGTATGCATTCTAGACAGCTAACATAACTTATCCTAACTGATCTTTGTAAAATATCTTTTTATTATCATTTTTTGAAATGTTATATAGCTGAGCTGGAGGATCTGTATGCATTCCACTACAAGTCAGCCACCGTTGTACCCACCATGGTGACAGGTTGGGATCAGTTTGATTTACAGGCAGAGTATGCTCGCATGGGTATACCTAATGAGCATTGGTGTAGCACAGCCATCAACAAGAACTATGAGGTACATATATGGTTAAGAAGTACAGGACTACACCTGGGGAGCGTTTCATCAAGCGTTTTGTCGGTAATTTTTACTGACAAATTTGCTCTAAGCCAATCACATGCAAGGACTTCAGTAGCTTATAACAGTTGTCGGTAAAAATCACTGACAAAACGCTTGATGAAATGCTCCCCTGTTCTCAATAAGCCAGTACGGAATTGCAATTTGAGCACGTCCAGATAAAGGTCATTTGTACCGCGTACAATTCACCTCCATATATGATTTCATAGTGTGTGCAATATGATGTGCGCACCAGTATAATTTAAGTTGTTTAACAAGTAATGCGTCCACCAAAACAAATGCAAGTGCGTGTACAAATTGGGGTCATTTTAGGGTCATTTGTAATTACGAACTGGGTTATTGTATTCAAATTTAATACATGCTTCTACGAGAGTGGTTTCTAGTGACGACGGTCAAGCTTGACTGACATAGCGACCGCCCATGTATGCATGCATGGTATCCCTAATAAGCACTGATGTAGCACAGTCATCAACAAGAACTATGAGGTACATATATGGTTAAGAAGTACAGGACTACACCTGTTTCACGATTTTATTCAAATTTAATGCATGCTTCTAGGAAAATGGTTTCTAGTGATGCCAGTGAAACTTGTCAGAAGCCTGACTGACATAGCAACAACCCATGTTTGCACACATGGGTATCCCTAATGAGCACTTGTGTAGCTAGCACAGACATCAACAAATATTATGAGGTATGGCTAGGAAGTACAAGAAAATACAGGATAGGACCAGTTTGCAGTCTATGTATTCAAAATTTAATGCATGCTTCTACTACACTGGTTTCTATTGACCACCATGAAGGTCTTCAGATGCTTATCAAACAAAGGAACTCCCCATGTATGAACCTCTCTTTTGACTCATGACGCACAATATCTTTTATTGTTGATCTGTAGTCTTGCTATAATACATACACAATGTATAGTGGCTCAAATGACAAGGACAGTTGCAGTTTAATACTAAGTGTTGAATGTGTATTTTTTCCAATGAAATGATGAACAATTATTGAAACACGTCATCATTCTTTGTCTCTTATCTTCTTTGCTGTCTGTTTAGATTTGTGACACTTATTCAAGAGCTCTGTACGTCCCTACGTATGCCAGCACACCAGTCTTAGTAGGTAGTTCCAGGTTCAGGAGTAGAGGCAGGTTACCAGTCTTATCATATCTACATCAAGAAAACAATGTGAGTTATCATCCTTTTTCCTTTCAGTCTTTTTAGAAAAAAGAGGTACATACATGTAGAAGGTGGTGGGGGGGGGGTAGAAACAGGATATTGAAAGACAAAAGAATTGAGAGAGAGAGAGAAAAGTGAATTAGAGATGGACAGTTAGATAGACAGATGTAAACAAACGGAAAAAGAGTAGAGAAAATTATAGAAAATTATTTGTAGTCGACTTGGCCAACATATCAAATGAATTACTACTTTCCTTGATATTTTTCAGTTACATATACATGTACAAACTACATGAAAAATATAACACTTCCTCTCATTTTGTATCAGCATTGATATTTCCCTCATTTAGTATCACAGTATTGAAATATAGTTATTTGACCATAATTTGAATGAATATTTGGTCATTTCTTTCCCACTCACTAGGCTGCAATGTGTCGATGTAGTCAACCGTTAGCTGGGTTCAGTGCTCGTTGTGTGGAAGATGAAGAGATGCTACAGGCTATCCTCAAGACCAACCCAAAGTCAGATGTCATGTACATCGTTGATACAAGGCCAAAGGTAAGAAGGGCAGTATGTCATTACTCAGCTTCCCAAGGTCATGGAAAAACCTGGAAATTCATGGAAAAATAAATTCCTATGGAAAGTTGTGGAAAGTCATGGGAATTGATCGTGGTGTGGGCCGTGTGTGGCTGTAGCAGCCTTCCATTATAAACATGAAATAATCACTGTGAGGTATTGGTACACCGCGGGAATGCTGCAACTCCTACCCAAAATGCTACTTAATCTGGTTGTGGAAAGAGGCAAAAAGGGGTCATGGAAAGTCATGGAATTTGGTTCTCAAATTTCTGTGGGAACCCTGTTACTGTAAAACCAGAGGTTTGTGTGACATGAATCTTTCGGGATTTGTTAATAACGTAATGTTTTCATTTCAAGGAAAGTTTGCAAATTCCAAGGTATTGTGTTGTGAATGATTTCTTTGGTGGCATAATCCTTTGCAAACTTTGTGAAAGTTTCTTGTTCAAGAAAATTACTGGTACTGGTTTTGCAGTACATGAAAGATTTTGAGAGTTTGTAAAATGCTTTCATACAGAAAAGTTGACGGTCAATGCAATTCAATTCAATTCTCATTTATTTCATTTTCAATTAAAAAGTACATTCAAAACAAATACAAAATATGTCATAAATGAAATTAGAAAATGAAATGGGGAACTACATAAATAAAGCCCTTGGCCCTTGTACAAGCATAGTTCCCTAAAAATATTGCGAAAATTATATAGACAACGGTCTGATCCAGAGTTGATGAAATTTCCAGGTACCTCTGGTAATTTTGAAGTATATTAAAAAAATTGTTTGCCACTACACATCTGAGGAAGGTGTCTGATTCATAGACATTGAAAATGCCTCTTGGATGTGTCATAGAGCTAGTTCCCATGTCTAACTTTACTTGTTATCACACTTTAATAGCACTAATCACTTTGCTTTATAGATAAAGTAGAGCTCTGCTCACTAATTACATTGTGAAAGAAACTGTCTCAAAGCAATGGGGATAGGTTGATCATGTCTACATAACAATAGTTTTATACTGTGAGGTTTTGAAATCATCAAAATAATAAAAATTGACCCAATCTTGCTGTAAAGCACATGTACTGCACACAGAAATGGGTATATAGGACTGCACACACAAGTGGCATGAATGTTCAGCCCGAATATTTCAGCTATTTCTTGTCATATTTCGAATATGAGGGCATTTGAAGAGCAATCCTTGTCAGGGACTTTTCTATTATGATATTCTTCCAAACTGACATAAAAAGAATAAGAAAGCTCACAAATTATATTTCACCTCTCTCAGAACTCAATTTCTCTTTAAGGTTTTCAATAAAGTATGTTCAGGAAGGTTTAAACAAAATCAACCATCACTGCAGTATGCTAGATTGCTGCTGAAAGCCAGAACGGCATTAAAAGTAACTGTAAAAGAATATGAAGAATTATGAATGTGAAGAATTAAAGTATATATTGTATTTCTACCTAGATTAATGCAATGGTGAACAAAGCCTCAGGGAAAGGATATGAGTCCACAGAAGTCTACACCAACATCAAGTTCAAATTTCTAGGAATTGAAAATATACATGTGATGAGGAGTAGTTTGCAGAAGCTCATTGATGGTAAGTTTATGTTTGAGCTATTTTACACTTTTAAAGTCCATTTCTAGCTTTCTTAATTAAACTGTATTTATAAAGAAACTGTTAATTTTGTTCTTTTGAATAAATGTTCTTTAGTACTGCTATTACAAGCCTAATTTGGAGTTGTTCAGACCAGTTCTATAATAACCAAAAAAATTAATGAAAACACTTAATGAATGGGACAAGGTATTACATTATAGGTCAGACCAATCCAAGCTCTTGTTCCTTTACTTGTTAGTCAGCCAATATACTCAATATAATTTACATTTGTCAGTTTTCATGAGATTATTTGGGAAAAACAATATGTAGTTTTAGCATTCTGTGTAATCTTGTTTGATTCAACTTTGGGTGAAATTTACTGCACTTTGAAAAATGCTAACTCTGTTATGCACCTTCAGATGAACATTATGCATGTACCAGCAAAAGCACCTGACAATTTGGTACTGCATTAAAAAATTACTACTCTTACTACAATTTCTACTGCTACTGCTACTGCTATTTTTTATACTTCTGTTACTACTACTGTTCATAGTAATCTTTAATCCTGTGTTTTTGTCCTTTTTGCAGTGTGTGAGCTGAAGAATCCCTCCATGGAAGCATTCCTGAGTGGTCTAGAGTCAAGTCAATGGATGAAACATATCAAGGCTATACTCGATACATCATTATTCATTGCCAAGGTAAGTTATATAGTCAATGGATGAAACATATCAAGGCTGTACTCGATACATCATTATTAATTGCTAAGGTAAGTTATATAGTCAATGGATGAAACCTATCAAGGCTATACTAGATATAGTCAAGGTATGAAATATAGGAAGATTATAGTAGATACATTATTGTTAGGCCTAATCATTGTTCACTGACATGGTGAGTCATAATACAGTTAATAGATGAAACATACATGTAATCGAAGCCTGACTAGATACATCATTGCTCATTGCCAAGGTAATTATCATGTCATTTTCCTTTCATTTTCAGTTTCTAATGTACCCCTTACTGAGGACAAAGTCATCTTTATTGTGCTTCAGAAAGACACTTATGGAGTAACTCTTAAATGAATGAATGATAATAAATTATTAGTTATTTTTCACCTTTCACCTTTCACGTTTATCAATTAATATTTGTATTATAGTTTTGTTTATTATTAGCTTATGTGACATTGCAAATTTGTGATTTCATTTAATGACACACTGTTTTCCAATTTATAAAGGTATACCTGTACCAGACTTGTTTTATTTCATAAAGGATATGTATAGATCATTGGAGATTAATTTGACTGGCTGTCTTGTAAAATTTTATAATATTGCTTGCTGAATGTCAGGAACAGGAAAGGACAAGTTGAGAACAGAATTTGCTCCCAACCCATGCTCCAGTATTTGTGTAGGGAAAAAAGTTAGTAATGAATCTTGACTCTTCATGCGGATATTACAGCTTAAGAATAAGTTCCATTTGATTTTCAGCACCCAGGACACCAAAATTGTTATGGCCTATCCCCTTTTTGCCCTCCTCTCCCTTCATATTCAGTTGGTTTTTAAATGCAAAAAGTTTACTGACAATAGGTACCTAATTAAGACATGTATCACCCTGTTTGTACGTGTATATCCACTAATGATTTCCTGAAGTGTTGATGTCTCAAGGGATAGATTATGAAACTCAATTTATATTCATCTCTTCCTCCGCCAGGAAGGAAAATTTCCTCTTTGTCTGCCCCTTCTTAGAATTAGATGACTCATTGTTTGCAAACCTGTGTCAGAATGATGAACAGATTTTTCAGTATTGCATCCTTCACTTATAGGAACTGCTTAGTTTCTTGTTTGTCTTAAAGCGAGTGTGTCATTAAGTCATTAGTCCATCATGGCCGCTACATATTATTAGTCGATATCTGAGAGAACTTAGAGAAGAGCTGTCAGTTGGGCTACCTATACAATGTATTTCTTGGTCATGGTTTAGCTGGGGGTTTTCCTGTTAACAGGAATCATAAGCTTTGTTCCACTATATGTGTATCTTTGTACATTATATTCAGTGTAATTGATGAATGGATGAATGTAATTGAATTATTTGCCATGAAATCATGCTTCTGCAAGACATTTTTATGTTTTATGCCTGGTGCTTTTCATTGTCCTCTCTATGATGTTTGGATAATGCAAGCTCTGACAAATACTCTTTATCTTGTTTTTAATCCCTGTGAATTTCAGACCTTTTTGTAGAAAAATACTCCAACAGCATAACTGGTATCACACATTTTATTTTTGTGTAATTGTGGAGTACTTCTGAGATTTTGCAAAGTGGAATTTGGTTGACTTGTTAGTATACTGTTAATACATGGTTGGGAGTGTGTTTTTTATCGTGGTGTACCTAACGCACGAGACGTAGCCGAGTGTGTTAGACACCACGATAAAAACCTGCGTGTTGCTGGATCACATTAATGCACGACCTCACAACCATGTATTAACAGTTTTATAAAACGGGTCTACAATCTTAGTGCTTTCACTTACCTCAAACTTTCATGGCATGTCCCATGCGTGAATCCTGCTCAGCAAAACATATAGTAGGCCTAGACTGTTGCAAACCCCGGTTGCAAACGTACAATGTTTATTTACAATGTACTTTAGGCCTAGCCTAGTCTAGACCGTCGAACGTATATAGGCCTACACATGTTTATTTACAATAGTTTAGGCCCCGTCTTGGCCCTATTTGTTAGTAATGTGTAATGGAAGTGGTATTAAATCTAGTTCACCGATGTATTTTCACTTCCTTGAGTTTGGCTGAGCATGTTCGAATTTGAGCTTATATTGAAGCCTGAAGATGAAGACAAGTCACAAGGTACCACCAATGGCACTAAGAGTAGGACTAGTACCAGTACTAGCACTCGTAGTAGGAACAGGACTAGTACTAGCACTAGTAGGACCTGAGTAGGACTCGGAGTAGAAATCACTTGGCACAGTTGTGCTCTTTGTGTAGTCCGTTCCATCCGCTTTTCTGATATGCCTGCATAGAAATGGCTCAACATTAACAGCGTATCTTACTCACAACATGGCGTGATGGTGGATAGGTCTTAGTTTAGCGAAACTTTTAAGCTTTGAAAATCCAAATTTCACTGCTCTTTTTGTACTGTTGGAATCCTTCCAATTCAGTAGATCGTCGAGTTCTTCCTCCGTGAGAAGTGCAAAACTGAGATTCGAAGATACAGCCATTTTTTACACGCTTCTATCGTCAAAAATTAAACTTAAACTTTCATTTTCGGTACTGAATTAATTGCAACGATCCCACCGGCACCGCGGTAGCGCTACAGCTGTAATTTTGTTGATTTGTTGATTTGTTGACATTAGCGCGACGATCGATATCGCGATATCGATAGCGTATACGGTATAGCATGTAAAAAACATATAGCAAAATGTTTACCTGTTTATGTTTATATGTTTACATGTTTACATGTTTACATGTGCAACAGTTCCCTTTCGCTGTATCTTATCACTTTTTTTTTGCACAGTCACGTGGTGTTATTTGACCAATCAGGATGGCTACATTCTTGAACCCGTTTTATAATACACTATATTATACTGTTTAGATGGCTGAAATATTATTATATTATTGTATCCCCCGAACTAGTGTTCGGGGATACTATGGATTTGGCATCGTCGCGCCGCGTCGCGCTCTACTGGCTGCAGTTTTTGTCGGATCACCTTCAAATTTTACATGGAGGTGCATTATGGTAAGATGAAGACGCCTATTGTTTTTGGTGTGGGCGGAGTCGACATTGTTGCCATGGTAACCATATTTTTTAAAGAAATGGTAAAGATTTTCTTGTAAGCGCTCTACCGGCTGCAGTTCTTGTCGGATCACCTTCAAATTTCGCATGGAGGTGCATTATGGTAAGATGAAGACGCCTATTGTTTTTGGTGTGGGTGGAGTCATCGTCGCCATGGTAACCATATTTTTTAAAGAAATAGTAAACACTTTCTTGTGAGCGCTCTACCGGCTGCAGTTTTTTGTCGGATCACCTTCAATTTCAAAACAACTAAAATATGACAAAAGTACAAAAAGGTCATTTTTGTCAGCAGTGATACCCGAGGTCCCAAATTGCCACTTTATCCATTTCAGTCACAACATTGATTCAAATGGGAGATGGGTGTCGGGTTCAGGGGATACATGTACTCGGACTGGTCCCCCCTCTGAGTGCTCTAGTTCCTCTCATGTATATAGGTCATAGCTGATGAAGGACTGTCGGTGCTGGTACACTGTTCAGACAGCTGGGATAGGACAGTACAATATTAACATGATTATCTGCTTATTCCTCTCATGTATATAGGCCATAGCCGATGAAGGACTGTCAGTGCTGGTACACTGTTCAGACGGCTGGGATAGGACAGCTCAGACATGCTCTCTGGCTGGTATCATTCTGGACCCCTACTACAGAACCATACAAGGCTTCCAGGTAATAAACAAATATTTTGAATTTGTGAAATTGCGATTCATGTTTCATTGAAACATGTACAAAAAGACAAAGTAAAGTCTGATAATTAGAGATCATTCTGTCTAAGAGTTCTTTCAAGGAAATTGTATTAACTTTACTGTTACCTTATAAGGAATTTTGCAATTTTTCTACAGCTTCTTTTTGTTATTCACAACGGTATTGGGAGAATATATAAATTCTAAAAAATCAAGAATTTTATACTGTTTCACATTTAAGAGGTAGGCATGCTTCACAGCTCTGTATCAATATTTTTTTTAGAAAGCAATAAAATGAATTATCACAAGAGATTCGTTCATGTTCTCCTATTTTCCATCTAGGTGTTGATCGAGAAGGAGTGGCTAGCGTTCGGTCACAAGTTCCTGCATCGGTGTGGTCTGCTGGCCTGTGACCCTCGGGAGGTGTCGCCAGTCTTCACCCAGTTCATCGACAGCACCTGGCAGCTGTGCCAGCAGTTCCCCTGCGCTTTCCAGTTCAACGAGAGGTTCCTCCTTGAGCTCCATGACCACGTCTTCTCCAGCCAGTTTGGGAACTTCCTTGGAAACTGTGAGAAGGATAGGCAAGATAGAAAGTGAGTCTTAGAATCAGCATGATCTAAGTGTCTAATGGGGTGTTGCAAGAAAGTTGCAATCAATTGCAAATTGTAAAGCAAATTAGAACAACCATTCTGAATGGTTCAGGGTCTGCCCATTCAAGAAGATGCACTTGCAACAACGATTTTGATTGGTCAGTACCGATCAGTTGCAACTTGCAATCAATCGCAACTTTCTTGCAACACCCCATAAGAGTGCATCCATGCTATCTTTTTAAAACAGTTTGGTCAGGAATTTTTTTTTGTGTTTCCTAATTTAATCATCTTATAGAGAGCCACATGGACAGCAAATATATCCATACCTGACAGAGACAAGAAGATACTCTTTCCATATGCATGATTTTCCTCTTAAAGTAACAAACTTGAATACAGATTCTTCACTTGAATGCTATAAAGTGAAAACTGTACACATCAAGAGAAAAGTGTGAATTCTATTATAAGAAAGAAACAGTCCTCTTTGAGAAGAATTCCTCTTCTTCTTAATTCATTATTTTCTTTCTGAATGGAAAGTTACCTTGCTTCATTCAAAATAGAAATTCATTAGAATTTTCCTGATCAGTTGTTATAAAGCTGCAACCTGTTGTAGGTTGTTTAATGTCTAGTCATATAGCTTCTCAACTTAGATCATTACCCTTCAATGCAATTACCCCCAAAATACTGCCATCCTAGACAGGACATTGTACTACTGGGGATGACTGTCCAGGTGGTTGTTGTCCAATTGGTATTTTCCCTGGGGTGCAGGAAATTATCTGGGATTAGACATCCAGATGGCAATTATCTTTGATGGTCAATCACCCAGATGATAACTGTCAGGGTGGTTGATACATGAATACAATAAATTATCATTTAGTTAGATACATGAGTTTTTACATTTGGCACAAAGTTTCTCACAAAATGCCACTAATATATAAGCAATGAATGTTCAAGACTACAAATGAATCTCATCTGCCAAATAGATTGGATAGAAAATGTGCAGTACATATACCATAGTAAAGAGCAAAGAAATATGAGGCAGTTAGGCTCGTTGTACCAAACAATAGAATGTGTACTCTTGTATGTGTGTGTTCATGGTGGTGCTTTTCTTGTAAGTATATTTCTCTTAGATTTTTTTTAGTTTGCTTCTTCAAGCAGCCTACTTGCCACATGATAAAGAAGAAAATTCCTCTCAGCATTTCTAAAACTTGAGATTACCTGCAATGTGTCTGTCAATACAAACTGTCTGTTGATTTCACCAATGGCTGTTCTGTCATTGCTTAGGTTGTCCCAGAAGACATTCTCCCTATGGCAGTACATGCAGGCTCGCATGTCAGACTACATCAATCCACTCTACAAAGCTAATCACCCAAGTACCAAAGGTATCCTCAGACCAGACTTCAGCCCTCAGATGCTCAAGTAAGATATACTGCACTTCCAAGATTTGTTGCCTTTTAATATAAATGTCAATTTTTATAAAGAACAGAGTTCTTGTGAAATCTTTGGATTGTTAAATATGTGCAAATATGATAGAGGTAGAGATCCAGAAGAGTTTTTTGTAATGAAGTTGAAGAACAAAATATGCAAAATTTTATGATGTGGCATTATCTCAATTTTGAAGCCTTCCATGTTCAAATGGAAATCATTGTGTTGGTTTCATATGATAGTATGTCAATCACATGAGCCTGGAAAGTTGGTGATAAGTTAAATTAGGCAATGCCCTGTACATGTGTGTTATACAAGATATTAGGATAGCATTTCTAGCCTACCAACTTTATAAACATAAATAATTCAAATTATTTTGAGGTCATTTTATTATGATACTAGAAAGTAACATTAGCCATTGGCCATATTGAGGGATTTTATTACTGTTTGGATAGAATAACGGATGAAAATCTACTGGATAGATTTTATGAAATTGCTGTATTGTAAGCCCCAAAATAATTCTGTTACACTTACCAGGGAATTGCCTTGATATCCATTTCCTTTTGTCGACTGTGCTAGGTTCTGGCGAGGGATGTACAATCGGTATGAGAATGGAGTGCATCCCAGGGAATCAGTCACGGATGTGTTGAGTGCCATGAAAGACCACAGTACTTCACTAGCAGACCATGTGCAGTTCTTGGAGAATGTAAGTATGCATTGTTATTTATTGATTGAGTAATAATTTTTTACATATACACATTATTCAGTCAAACCTCTTGCAATGGTAACAACTGTACAAACTTCCCTTGTCGAGTTGCCTCTGTGATTGTTCTCCCAAATGGAATATGTATGTTCTGGAACCTGCTCTAGAAAGATCTTTTTCCTGCGGTGTCCAACTGTTTCCCTGGCATCGTACTGAGAACAGGTTTGAGTGTGTTTAATTATAATCACAGCAGTTAACTCGCCTCAATATATCTTACTCTCTAAAAATGACAATTTTTCTCCCTTTATCATTACTTTATAGCAAATAGCATCATTGAAGAAGATGTTGGCCTCAGAGAGTGTGAGCAGAGAAGAGAAGCCAGACACCAACCACATCCTGGAGAATGGTAGCAACCAGAACTCTATCTCATTAGACAAAGACAACACAATATCAACTAAAGATGACATGTCTAATGAAGTATGTCCTTTTTATTTGTCCTTGTCATAAGTTTTCTGTCATATGTTGTCTGTAAGAATAATAATGATAAAAAAGTAATTATAATATGCAGTCCAGCCATACGGCTGCATGGGACAAAGACAACACGATTTCAACCAAAGGGGACATGTTGCATGAAGCACGTCCTTCTATATGATGACGATTTGAGCATGGTCAGCAAAAAATATTAAGTTGCAGATGATTTAGAATAATAACTGTAACAAACTATAGGTTTTATTTTTGCTACCTCGCTTTTTTGTGTATTACCAAGTGTATGTTTTTTGGATTATGACTAATTATGTTAATACACAATCAGATTTGTTTACATTAACGATGGAATGCCATTCTGTCAAATATGGTTAATCTTCACTTCCAGTTTTCTGATGCCTGAAAGACCTGACCTCCCACAACTGAACATATATTCACCATATATTTGATGCAAAGAAATTTCTCTAACATTGTAATGCCATGGAAACTGTTAAATTTCATAATTAGGTGATTATTTTTCATTTTGTTTTATCTTCTTACTCAAAAGTACAATCAAAGGTCATGAGATATCCTATGAATGATGAAATAAATAATGCAGTGACATCATAGAAAGATTATTCATAATCTTTCCAATAATTTTTGTTTCCTTTTATGTCCCTTTCAAAAAGAAATGTGACTCAAGTGCAATCAACGGTGATGACACACCCGACAACGATGTATCCTCCCTGAAGACCAGTCCATCTCTAAGGAGGGATGATAGCAACGAGGTCCTCTCCGCATCTCTTATGAACAATGCAGTAGAGAGCGTGGCTACAGAGTGGCAGAGCTTCAGGCATGTCAAGCAGTGCTCGTGCTCCTCTCCATTTGACTACTTCAGCAGAAAAGTGAGTGATTTGAAGAACTCTGTTTGGGGATTCTAGTCCCTGTCCAATGCATATGTCCTTAGATAAGGCATTTAATATACAGTTGTCTTCTCTTCATAAGGTATTTGTTGTTCATATCTATCGTATACAGCTGCTAAAAAAGGCAAGAATATAAATTGGCATATACTACAAGTTCTACCCAAAGGGACTTGGTGATAAAGAATTACTGCCTTACCATTGGGTAAAAGTGTAGTCTCGGTTTTAAACCAATGCTTTATCAACTGATTATACCACCTTCCCATCGTATTTGATGTCAGTTTTGTCGTCTAGCATTCTGGAAGATCTTATACATCCTTCAATTTTCTCCACAGTACCACTGTTGGAAGTGCGGTGATGTCTTCTGCATCCGATGTATAGACAAACAGACCCAGCTTCCCGGTCATGAATCCCAGCGTCCTGTCCCCGTCTGTCGGCCGTGCTACAAGGAACTCAAAGCAGGCTGCTCAGAGCCCAGCACCCCGTCACGCTCACCGTCCGTGGGACTCTCGCCAACTCACATCTTAGCCGCGGGTCCGCTATCACCTTCATCGCCCATCGCAAACTCGTTAGGGGCCATCCAAATACAGGAATGAGAGACTGATACCCCAGTCACATTGGCGCGATCGGCACCAATCCAGTGATAGACTGAGCAAAATATTATATTACTTTAAATGGCACGATTTTGTTGATTATCTGTCGGTTTGGAGTCGGTCTTGCAGTGTGACTGGGGTATGTATACTGTGTCGATATTAGGAAAACCTCATCTGCTATTTAATATTGCCTATAGAATCTTGCGAGGAGTATATTTTTTCTTATTTTCAGGAGTCGGGCATTCGCATTTACAGCTGAACCTCGTTATAAAGAACACTGTTATAACGAACTCTTGTTACAATAAGGTGATTTCGCCGGTCCCACATCTTTGTATTCTATTGTTTTTTAGTCCTGATATATCAAGGTTTCACTTTAAAGAGGTAATATCCTTGGTCCCAAGGAGTATGTTATAACGAGGTTCCACTGTACTTTGCAGTCTTATTTGTTCACTTTTCCATTATTTTTACTTTGATTCTGAATATAGGGCTACAAGGTTATCAATATCTTATTTTCACATCTACTTATTCATTAGTTTCATACTAGGACTTCGTTATTTTAGGGAACATCTAATTCCAAATTTTTTTCAGATGATAAATTGTACAGATAAAAAGGCAAAGTTTTTTTTTTCAGAGGTTGCTATTTGTAGAGATTATATTCGTAAATTGTCGCAGCATGAATTCATTTCTGGTGCTTTCCCTTCTTGTAGGTAGTCAACCAATTAGTTCTTCATCGACAAAAAAAATCAACTAGGGAGTCTGAATCTGTGCCAAATTTATTCAGGCATCCTGTTGATTGCTTATATTGAAGAGTTGCAATTTATACAGAATGGTTGAAAGTCCTTTGATCAATTGCCAACTTACAAACTCTTATCTCTTGCTATTGGTATCACGTTACAATCATTTTGAATCAAGCGCACTGTTTTATACAATGTTAATTTGATTCCCATTTATAGCAAGTTCCTCAATAGGTTACAAACTTAGAATCCCCTGTAGTAGGTATAGATCTGCGATTAATCAGTCTCAAATTAAATTACAGTCGATTCAAATCAATCACAACTCTTATATGACTCGGGGCCAAGGGCTCCTGTTCAACTTTATATATCCGTCGTCAGACTGACAACCTAAAACAATCTCTCAGGTTGCCGAATTCAATGTTGATAGTCGGGTGCAGTGAATTACTCAGTTGATGATAAATTTATTTATTGTCGGATCTGGTTTTTCGGCAGAATTTGTAATTTGTTTTTAATTTTTAATTTTTAAAATTTTTTTAAAATGAAATTTCATTGTCTACTACTGATATCATGCCCTGCTTTAATGAGCTGTAGTCTTGTCAATATGAATTCCTGCAGCATAAAAATGTAGGCCACTCTGCTTGGTTGTGGGTAGATGTAAACATGTCCTTCATCATGGTCTGCATCATTGCACAATTATTTCATAGCACAATTACTGAAAAACATTAATTTTCCTTACTAACCTTGATCAGATTTCTTAATACATGTAGGGATTTATTTTCCCATTACATACAAATTAATAACAATGACTTATTTTCACAACCATATCATATTGTGAAATAGCACATTTACATGTAATTTCATAGGAGAAATAGTGAATTTGACATGATAATAATAATAATAATAATATTCAGTTTTTATATAGCGCCTAATACATCGGAGATGTCTCTAAGCGCTTTACAGATATATTATTACCCTGGTCATCGGATTCTGGCATGCCCGCACACAATGTATGCACATTCTCCGCTCCCTGGGGAGTATTCCAGCCAGTCGCCTGTTAAGCGCACACATGCTAAGCAAAGGACATTAACTTTCGCCATCCTACCGGGTACCCATTTAACACCTGGGTGGAGAGTGGCAAATGTAGATTAACATCTTGCCAAAGGACGCTAGTGCTGCGGTGGGATTCGAACCCCGGACCTCGTGGTTCACAGTCCAGGGACTTATCCACTGATCCACAACACCTCTACTTGATAATTGTTCAGCTTGTGATGAAAGTTCCTATGAAATTGTAATACCATTAATTTTAGTGATAATTTTAGTGATATTTTTGTATGAAAATGAAAAGAAAAACTTGCCAAGTCTTGTATGAATCTATAATAGACATTTGACTATCAATGTAAATGACCTGACATTCCCTTTTTTTAAAACTAATTTTTGAACCTGTAATCAACATGAGATAAAGTTGAATTAATGCATAGATCTCATTTTTATGATTTCAAATCTTTAATACAAATGACCTTATCAAAATGTTTATGAAGTTATGTGTGATACTGACAATTTTTCATTAAAATGTTTAATAGTCGAGTACTGATAATAATAAAGTAATTCTTATATAGCGCATAATAATAAAAAATTCTCCATGTGCTTTACACACACTTGTATACAATCAATGATACAATTAAAAATACAAAATTAATCTAGGATTTAAATATAGTATATATACTACATGATTCAGGTAGTTTAACAGAAATGTATAACACTACATACAATGATGGAAAATGCAGATAATAAGCCACTGCAGATGAGAATGTTGGGTCTGTCGGGACCAGCTCTCTTCAAATCTGCCGTTTTGTAGCTAAACATCTGATCATTATTTGATGACAGGGTGTATCAGGAGAGATGAAATGTTGCCCAAGGGGTGGAGCCCTATCCCATTTGTCTGATGCATTTTTGTGGATCTCATGAAAATGTAGTTTCATTATTAAATAGCAATGAAGATGTCCTTTAAGATAAGGAGATTCTTTAAAACACAATGCGTACTTGAGGAATTACACGGCAGTTTTTTATTCCAAATAATGGTGTTTTTATGCCAACATCTGCAGTTGGTGGATAACAAAAAAAAACAACCTGATTTGTATTTACTGGTATGTGTGCGGTCTTCCTTTTTTTCATAGCCGATGTTAGTGCAATGTTGATAGAATTTATCAGTCTTCTGTTTGAACTTAGGATACATGTGTATTGTGCATACAGCTTTCTTTCATTTTAACGTATTCATTAGGGTAACGCTTGATGACACTCACATGTTTTTGTCTTCTTTCAGGAATTAATTGACTTTTTCTCTGATTATATTTTGTTTAGAAATTTTTTGTTGTAATACTTTGCTGCATTATTGTAAAATAAATTTTAAATGTTTTCTCACCAATCAAATTGATAACACTGGGGAGTAGTAACCTGTTAATTCATGAGGGAGCTGGCCTAGTTCAAATGATCAATTCTCTTCATGAAACTGAGTGAGAAAATTGATATTTTTACATGTCTGACATCACACATAATAACAAAATTGCCAATGTAAGATACCCCATATTGATTGTGCTCTTCATTTACTCACAACCTTCTTGTTCTTTATCCATATTTTGTTTAATATTTATTATACAGTCGAACTTGCTTTAGTGACCACCTGTTTGTCTATAAAGACTGTGACTTTGTTTCCCTTGAAATATGTTTCTCATTGAAACATGTACTTAAGGAACCTGTTCATAAAGACCACCTGCTCGTGGAGACCACTTTTCTTGTCTCCTTTGAATGCTCTTTATATACAGGTTCACTGTCATATTGTTTCTCTGACTGTTCTGCTTCCTTTCTTAACAACTTTCAATAAAAGGTTACTTTCCATTTAAGCTGAGACTTATGCATGGTGAAAGGGCAATTGTTTATCTTATCCATTCCATGTAAAGTTCATTTTGAAGATGTTGACTGATTAATAAAGGATATGCCAGTATGAAGATAAAGTTTACTGGCTGTTTAAAGACTCCAGTGCTCGTTCCTTGGATCTATATTTTGGTGTAGTTCTTGTGCGCTTTGTTGTGCTGTTCCATCGTCCACGAAATATCTCTGAGGAGGATATTACAAACAGGTTAAATGAATATAAACAACTATGTATCATACATAAAAAGAATGCATCCTTTGCTAATGAAGTAGAAATTCTAATTATTTATTCCATGTAAATCGAAGGATATTTTTCTGTGGTAATTCCTATTATGAAAGATGTGTATTTTAAAATGTGCAGTAGCTTGTTGATATGATTGAACACTTTGAGACAAAGATATTCTTTGAAGTGGTGCAGTATGGTTCATGTTAGAAGTTTCTAGCATATATTGCAGAGCAGTATGTATCATTGTGTATGTATGCTTGTAAATAGAAATGATAAGATTATAAATATATATGTTCTATGGGATTCCTTAGTTGATGAAACCAGTGAGTTTACAAAAATTAAATGAATATGTCATAATATATATGTATAGCATATAAACCATAACTGCTGTGATTTTCTATAGTTGATTTGTCATGTTTGTGTTACTAGTATGGATATGAAAAGAAATAGATGACTGCATGAAGGTGACGGGAAGAGGAGAGAGAGCTTAATAAGAAATAGGAGGGTAGGAATGATGATGAAAATGAGAAGAGTGAAATATAATATGAGATGAACAATGAGAGAGAGAAAAGAGAAGAGTAGAAAAGAAGAATGTGAATGATGATGACAATGAGAAGAAGAAGAATAAAATATGAGATGGAACAATGAGAGAGAAAGAGTGCGAGAGAGAGAGAGAGGGGGGGGGGGGCAATGGAATTGAATAGAAGGATGGGAATGGTAATTGCAATGGGAAGAAGAATGAGATAATGTGAGATAGAACAGATAGAGAAATTGGGGGGGGGGGGGGGGGGGAGTAGCATAGAACTTAGAATTGGAATAGAAGAGTAGGAGTGATAATTACAATGGGAATATGAGTGAATTGATACAAGAAAAAAATGGAGAGGAGAGAGAGAATGAGAGAGACAGCGGAGAGAGAGTGAGAGAGAAAGAGGTGTGCAGGGCACAATGAGAGACCAAACATAAGTTAAAAACATTTTTTTTTATCTGCCTCCCTGATGTTTACAGCAGGTGTTCTGCAAGGCGTGCGCTGCCCTTCCGCAGTAGTCCAGGCCCGTAGCCAGGGTTTCTAAAAGGGTGGGTCGTTTTGGGCAAAAGTGGACCTTTTTGTCATAATCAATACGGACCTGCCGGAGGCAGGTCCTTGCTAGGGGGTCCGGGGGCATGCTACCACCGGAAAATTTTAAAATCTAGATGCTTTCTGCTGCAATTTAAGGACTCCCGAGGGGAAATTTAGGGGTTGTGAATGAATTTTTGAACACACATTTTTGAAGTCGCAGAAACAAATTAGAAACACCTCTTTTTAAAATCTACTTATTACTTTTTCCAAAATGTTGGTAACACTGCAACTCACTACACCAGCTTTGATGCTGTACAACTGACAGTCACGGTGTGGGTAATTCTGGTAACAAAGATTAAAGGGGTGTGTGTGTGTGGTTTTTTTTCATGAAAAAGCGGACCTCAGCCCAAGAAGGGGGGGGGGGGGTCGTCCGACCCCTCCGACCCCCCTCTGGCTACGGGCCGGTAGTCTTTTCTTTCCGGCGCAATATCAGGCCAAATCGTGAAATTAGGACCGAGCTACGGTGTAAAAAAATTATGTGCGTACCGCCTACCGGTAATATTGGTGAAAAATAATTGTGCACTTTTTCATAAAAGCATGACGTTCGGCATGTAGGTAGAGTTTTTGATGCCGAATAATTCTCTTCGGGTCCTTTCCCTTCAAAGTTGATGTAATCAAATCTAATTTGATATGATGAAATATTATGTAATAGTTCACTGCCTCTAAAATCGAACAAATGCTTAAGGTTCCCAATTTTTCAGGTAAAGGGCCATCCTATGTTCCGTGCGTCCCAGAAAAAAGAAAGGGTTATTGTGACCACACTCTGTGCTTCTATGACAATAGTTATCGATTTTCCATAAACTAGAAGTATTACGCTTTTTAATGAAACGTTGATGGCATCCACCAGTACATGCTTTGCCGAGCAGCAGCTTTTGAAAATTTCATGTAAAAACTCAGTTGTGCCAGATTTGGTTAAAATCGTGAAAACGTTAGCAAAGTAACACATGCAAATATGAAGTACGGGAAATGATAATTTATACGTGAAACTCCCTCGTGTGATGACATGCATTCAATTAGAAATTCGTAAAAAACACGGGTCAATATCAATTTCCAGTGGTGACAGGGGCGTCTGCCCCCATTTTTTCCCAAAATCAATAAATATCCATCAAAAGATGAAAAAGTGCACCTCCTGTGATGGAAAAGGTTCCTCTTCTAAAGTGGAAAATTGCCATAATTTTTTTTTCCCTCTGCCTTTTGTGCCCTTTCTACCTTGTATTTCCATTTAATGACAATAGAAAGTGCCAGTCACTTTATTTTTATGAAAAATATCACTTTTCTGTCCGCTTTGTTCTTAAAAAATGCAAAAAAAAAAAAAAAAAACTTTTCATTTTGACTGCAGGTATCATTTCAATACACACATGTCCTTTCTTTATATCCCCAACATCGACAAAACATTAACTATCCTTTATTTCATGATGAGGGCATTATCCTTACCCTCATTATTGAAAGAAACAGATGAAAACCGTCTTATCATAGGGTTGTCAAAGTCATGTTTCATTTGGGTCATGTTCGCACGTGATCCTAACGTTTTCACGGTTTTACCCAAATATGACACAACTGAGTTCTTACCTATCATTTTCAAAATGCTGCTGCTCGGTAAAGCATGTACGGATGTATGCCATCAAGGTATCATTCAAAATAATAATACTATATAATATATTATATAATAATATTTATGGAAAATATATAATTATTGTCAAAGAGCACATAATGTGATCACAATAACCCTTTGTTTTAGAGTTTCGTTTTTTCTGGGACGCACTGTATATCAAAATATTATAAAGTCACTGATTTGTTGAATATAAGTAATATGCTTCTAACTGTGATCTGTTGACATTACGTCTTTGAAATCGATGAGATGTGTGGTGCAGTTTCCCATAATGGCCACAAAAGGACCACAAAGGCCCAAAATAATCTATCTGCAACACAATTTTTTGAAATCCTTGTTTCTAATTTATAATGGTATAGACACCAAATTTAAAAGCGAGGTTATATAAAAAGCCCATTTAGCAGGCCACATAGGCCCATCGATGGCCTATTCGAGACAATAAAATTTGAATTCCCTCACAGAGGTTGGCCAAATTCAACAAATTCAAAATGGCTGCCAAAGTGTTAAAATGCCTACTTGCATGTAACTTAAGTTGGGCTTTAAAGCAAAGTTATTTGCAAGCTGATTAGTATAGGTAGAATCGCTGGGTCACTTCATTTCATCAAGATGGCCGTCACATTCAAAATGGCCTCCGATGTGATTTAAGATGTGCCTATTGGCATTTTAAAATTTACGTTGTATCTGGAAGCTAATAACTTGGTATAACATGCATGTGGAATTTAGTACTGATATGCTGGAAATTTCATATAAACAAAAAATATCAATCTAACATTTAAAACATGTTTCTCTTCCGATTGAAAAGTCATTCATGAACAATATACATTAATACCCTGATGAAGCAAAAGAATACCCTTCTTTTGCAGTCAAATCAAATCAAATTATTAGAATCTATATGCCAAAATAAACTATAATCAGATGCAAAACAACTAAGTGCATTTTTCATCTTCGTGGCTATATTGAACAAAGGACAAGCCTGATATGTCCTCAAGAAACAACCTAGACATCGTAAGATTGATAAAGATGCCCGTATAATATCTGTATTTCTTTATAAAAAAAACTGCAACACCTTAAAGGGCACTCCAAACTTTGTAATAAATTGATCTGTGTAAAATAAAATTAAAAAAGTGATGAAAGTTTGAAAGAAATCGGACCACGAATAAGAAAGTTATCAATTTTTGAGAAATGGGATCACTATTTGAATTGTAAATTGTGAGGTATTTCCAGTCAACGCTCGATTGTGTCGTACACGAGCACTAATTTTCCCTTTTCTCATCAGCCCCCTTCTAACTCGTGGCACTAGTAAAATATATTTCATTAACTTTTTGATTTTTTAAATTCATTTTGTGTGTTGAAACAAATGGGAGAGTTGTCCACCGCTACATCACAGTGACTTTACCGGTTAGGCCAATTTGGAATTCAAATTTGTATAGGGATTACGGTACAACTTTCATATTGCTTGTCCGATTTGATTTTTCTGCTTTCTTTCAGAGCAACTTGGCATTAAGGTTGGATGTCCCTTTCAGGAAAGAGATCCTGAATACATAATTCTTTAGCATATTAACCATTTTGCATGTTGATGCTTTATGCCAGAATGCAATATTATCAGATGCAAATAACATTTCAACACTTATGCAGTATTTTTCAATTTGATGGCAATTTTGGAAATGAAATTCCCCGCTGTTCCAATTATTCAGTATTATAAGATATACATTTCCCTCGGTTTCATTGTGTCTCAACCAAATACACCATTGCAACGCACTTATGTCTATTTTAGGCAAAAAAGTTCCAACATCCATAACTTTCTACCTATAAGATATAAGCTTCAAGACACAGCATAAAATTAATGCAAATAACCACATCTTGAAACAGATCAGTGGTCACTTTGAATATAATAATAATAACAATAATAATATGAACACTTGTAATGCGCCGGTATCCATCATGGGTAGATGCTCATGGCGCAGTGAAAGGAAGATAGAAGATAATATGACGGCCATCATGAAATGAAGGGACCCTACAGAGAAAACGCTGTTTAAAAATGTAAGCATTTTTTTACAATCAGAAATGCACAACCCGTTGTATAATTCATATTGTAAACAATTTTGTGTAAATATTAAACAGGTTGTATAAGTTTTAAACAACCTTTTAAACAGCGTTTGTACTGTGTTTTATACACTAGATGTATTCTGCTCATAAAACATACTGCTTGCCAAAAGATTTTCTTTAAAGCATAAACTTAAAGTTATATGCAAGTATGCATATTCAAACACTTCGGGGGCCATATTGAAGTAGGCAAGCCTCTTATGAGGGGAAAAACATTGGATTTGATGGCGCCCATCAATGGGCCCATGTGATTAATCGATTGGGCTTTTTATATGACCTTGATTTCCAAATCAACGGCTACCATTTAAAATATAAAACCAAATATTTTTTACAAATCTTATATTGTAATAAATTATTTGGGCACTTATTTGGTTATAATGGGCAGCTGTGACACCTATGATGTTGATTTCAAATACGTCATGTTGACTAATCACAATTAGAAGCATTTTACTTCTGTTCAACAAAATCGGTGACTTTATGATATTTTGGTTTATAGGATGGCCCTTTAAAAATGGGCACCTAAAGCACTTACCTGATTTTAGAGGCCGGGAAATACTACATGATATTTCATTATATCAAACTAGATTTTATAACATCAACTTTGAAGGGAAAAGACCATGACAGGGCCACTTTTTTATAAAATGGGCACAACGGGCCCCAGGGCCCGATTTTTCGTTGGCCTCATATCCAAAATTATTCGGCATAAAAAAACTCTACCTATACATGCCAATTTTATGTTTTTATGAAAAAGTGCACAATTCCATCGACTTTCTTCACCAATCTGCTGGATTATAAGGTGAGAGATTGATGGTATGTATAGGGGAAACAGAACTTTATTCTGAATGAAGAAAAATATTTCTGGAAATATAACCTGAACCACACAAATTAATACACTGCCTTAAAATCATATTTAAAGTTGATATATTTTAGAAAATGATATGTAGATGTATATTGTACTCTTTAAAACTTCGTGAAACAAAATGCACAAAATAGGATTATTAAGCACGCCATCTTGAGTCTCAACACGCACATGCACACAGTGTTTGTTGGCAAGGAGTTTGCAACTAGGAACGCTTCGGCGTAAAGAATGACATGATATATTCTTGTATTTCACCACTTTTACCTTCGGAATGAACAAAGCTCTTGTGTATTTTTCATGGAGAAGGAACAGAAGTAGGAAGTGTTTTGAAACATATTGGATACCACATATATTACCTGTTACTCGACGAAATGAGCGGCCATTCACACCTCCAGTCCTAGTTAGAGTCTTAGACAGTCGTTGCCTGATCTGTGAGCCAGAAGCAGCGGCGCGGAAATCGCTGTGGGACCGGTACCGCCGCATCGCCACTGCGTTATATTTGGGTGCGGACGTTCTTTTTTGGTTTACTTTATAATCGTATAAAATTCAATTTCAAATCTGATAAAGTTGTATCTACAAAAGAAGCAAAAGACGAGTTGTTAATATGTTACCGTTAGTGTCCAATCATTTCACAAATGAATGGACAGTGCCAGAAAATGGCAAAATTAAGTACATTTGTCAATATCATTGTTGAACTTTGAAGAATGAAGCGCTTGATGATCAGACGAGTCCGATTGATATTTGTTACTGTTAAAAAAAATTCTTAATATGACAATGCAGAAGCATTTGTGAGATAAGACTATCAAGTTTCAGAGACAGAGAAGTGCCCAACGGGGAGATGAACAAGTACGAGGTGTTGGGCATTGTCGGGGAAGGTGAGAACTTTTCTTTTTATCATGCCATGCAACAGTCAATGTAAGTTTAATATTGAACTTGCTTTGTCCATGTTCAAATGAGAAGTTTATAGTGCTTTAGCTTTGGAAAACCCTAAAAGAGCTGGAAAGCAATAAAACAAAGCTCTGGTCTAGTAAAAGAAAAGAATTGGTGCAAGGAAACACTATCACATATCTAAAAAGAACTTTTTCGACCCCCCAACAAAAAAACAAATTTCTTTGAATGGATATATTTTAAAAATTACTGTGTAATTGTAATTGAGTTTTGACAGATGTGTGTCAATCAAATATGTTATTTACGTCTGGGACCGATCTTTATAAAATCAGAAATACATTTAGATCTGGCACAAGAATCAATGTCTTTTGCTGTTTCTCCTAATTGTATGTAAATTTCATACATGCATAAGATGTGGAGGGGGGGGGGGGGATGAATAAATGCCAATTACTGTACACACTTCTCAGCTTACACTTATACATGTACCTAATAATTGATTCATTGCAATGCCATGCAAAATAACAGTTTGAAATGATCTGTGAATACTGTCAGTAACCAACCTATATGTATCAATTGTAAATTGTAAATATGTTTGAATGTAAAATGATATGTATAATAGTGATAATGGGCTAACCTCGATTAGCATTATGCTATTTTGTTAGCTCATTTTACCAAAGTATTTCGATCTGTATTTATGTACTGTATATTCGTTGTATTCTTGTATTCTTGGTAATAAATAAATATTCTATTCTATTCTATTCTATTCTAACCTGTCCACACACACAGTACAGTGGATGAGGGTATGTTGAGTAGCCCCATTCTCACCTCATGTTGATAATGGTTCATTGAACACATCACTTCAGAGTTCAGATATGATGTTGATAAAAATAAATTTAGTATAGTAATGTAATATCTGCATTATATCTATAAAACTCTTGTGTGATGCAAATAATAATGTTTTCTTAAATTCACACCATGATAGAGAGACACTATTAAATTGTATTGTGCTGTGGTAAAATTCCCCCTCCCTCCTCAAGGCCATACATGTAGCTCTATCTGTTGATACCCATGCACATCTAATCTATACTGCAGTTAACTCTTAGAGATCCCCTTTACACTAAATGAATTAGATTAAAAGAGGTGATTGTTTAGAAACCATGGGTGCAATACCTGCACCTATTGATCAGTACACAGTGGCCTTGGATGGGTGCACATCTCAAATGGATTGAGGGGATTAAGGGATCAATGTGGTTATGAGGTGGGGGATGGATACATGTGTGGATGAAGTGTGGCTTGAAGGAGGGGTTGATTAAAAAAGTATTGGGACTTTTGATCAATATGGGGCTGATTTAGAGCGTGATGCTAATCTCAGAAATTGACTTCCTCATATTTTGGATTACTGTAAAACTTTCAAACAGGCCTACAGGAAGATTGATTGAAACAAGTTTTGTCATGAAAGAGATGCTGATTATATGGAACAGTTCATTCAATCCGATTGAATATGTTAATAATATTTGCATCCCCCATTGGCTAAGCCATTATTTTTAAAGAAAGCAAAGAGTTAAACTGGAGGTTAATGTTTTTTTACATCCGAGGAAAATAGTGTACATGTAAATTAATTTTTCTTTATTCTGCTTGATTTACAGGAGCTTATGGAGTGGTCATGAAATGCAGACACAAGGTAGGAATTATTTCAATATGTTTGAATGTAAATATTTTCACTACCAGTAAGTTAGTTCAAGCCTGTTAAGTTGCACCTTATGGAGAAATTAATTTAAAAGTTAATTATTCATTGTGTATTAAAGCCATTATGTATGGAGAAATGAATTATTTCTTATATTTTACTGTACGTCATCTTTAATACTGTAAGACCAGAAATTTTCGGGTGCATGAAACTTTCGCAAATTTTGTGAGTGGTCAAGATCGCGAAAGTTTCATGCCATGAATTCATCAAATCATAATTGAATCAACATCAAATTACTGCAATTCGCGAATTAAGTTTATTGCTGCAAAAATGGCTGTCATTAACAATTCGCGAAAGTTTAATGTCGCGAAAGTTTCTGGTTTTACAATGTACATTGTAACTGTCATTTTAGCACTTATGAATGATAATCATGACTTTCAGTAGCTCTCCTAAATACTGGAAAGAGTTGACAGTGTTCACACTCTGGGGCACAATATACACAATATATACACAATGTAGCTTGTCAGGCTTTGCTACATGTACATTCTCCTCATAATATGGTGTTTGCCTACCAGATTCACTTTCTCCATTGTGAGTGTTGGCTAGTCTATCTCCTAGGCTCAAATATAATGTTTCCCCTTGCTCAATGAAAATTTGTCACGTTAAGTGTGAGGTTTGGAGGAAGTAGACTAATTTCTATCATCTTTCAGAAGTTAGATACAGCAACATGGAGTTGTGGGTATGCTCCAAATCCAGGCCCAGTCCAATGCACTTTTACTGAGGGGAGGGGGAGGATTCAGCTCACCATGATGGAATAAGGCTATACTGCTGGCAAGCTTCATGCTAGTCCACTGCCTGGACGGTCTCCACATCGCGCGATCCGATCAGGGAGGTGTCTCTTCCACCTCCCTGATCTGATACTACACCCTCAGTGCTAAAACAATAACATTCCTTTACAATTCCATGACGTGTGAAATTTTGGGGAGTTGTGGAGAGTTGTGCTCTGTGCGGGATATATGCATGTAGAGAAAGAGCAGCATAGGGGAATAAACCAAATATAAAGAAGGAATAGAATCTAGACTAGCTTTATGCTTGCATACAGAGGGGAAAGGAAATTTGCTTTAAAAATAGACCTGTATCCAACACACTTGAGTAGTTGAATACAAAACTGGCATGGAGTTTGTTTTGGGTTGAATTTGATTAAGAACCTGCTCAGTCTGGCAATTTTGCTGAATGACAGTTGGATTATAAAACCTTTTCTTACTGTATTTAGCTTTAGCAAAGATGGTGTCTATTCTATAGGGAAAGTGCGTGGGGGGGGGGGGGGGTGGTGTATACAAAGTTTCCATACAGTGTTACGCTCAATTTTTGTTGTTGGCAAATCTGTATTTTTTTTCTTCAGATTTATTAATTTTAGGACTTTTATATCTTTTACCAAATACTTTTGCAAGCAAAGTTAAGGATCACAAGACCCATCTTTTATGTTATTTTATTTGGTTGCATAAATTTCTTTTATTCCATTGAAGTTTCAAGGCATTAAAAGTAAAAATTAGATATCAAATATTACATTTTGATGTCTTTGAAGGGAAATCCAACCTTAATGGCAAGTTGCTCTGAAAGAAGGAGGAAAAATCAGAGAAGCAGATTGGTGAAAGTTTGAACGAAATAGGACAAGCAATAAGAAAGTTAGGAATTTTTATGCCTCCGCCGACCGAAGGTGGGTGCCGGAGGCATTATGTTTTCGGGTTGTCCGTCCGTTCCACTTCTCGTTACCGCGATATCTGAAGAATCATTTGAGGTAGGAACCCCAATCTTGGTACTAGTATGTATCCCCATACGAAGATGAACTGATTAGATTTTGGGGTAAGTAGGTCAAAGGTCAGAGGTCACAGAGGTCAATTTATATGAAATTACATGAAATTCTTGGTTTTTAGCACCGTTACCGCGATATCTCAAGAACTGTTTGAGGTAAGAACTTCAAACTTAATACCAATATGTATCCCCATAGAAAGAGGAATTGATTAGATTTCGGGGTATGTAGGTCAAAGTTCAGAGGTCACAGAGGTCAATTTATATGAAATTACATGAAATTCTTGGTTTTTAGCACCGTTACCGCGATATCTCAAGAACTGTTTGAGGTAAGAACTTCAAACTTAATACCAATATGTATCCCCATAGAAAGAGGAATTGGTTAGATTTCGGGGTATGTAGGTCAAAGTTCAGAGGTCACAGAGGTCAATTTACATGAAATTACATGGAATTACTGGTTTTTAGCACCGTTACCGCGATATCTCAAGAACTATCTGAGGTGAGAACTTCAAACTTGGTACCAGTATGTATCCCCACAGAAAGATGAACTGATTAGATTTTGGGGTAAGTACATGTAGGTCAGAGGTCACAGAGGTCAATTTACATGAAATTACATGAAATTACTGGTTTTTAGCACCGTTACCGCGATTTCTGAAGAACTATTTGAGGTAAGAACTTCAAACTTGGTACCAGTATGTATCCCCGTAGAAAGAGGAACTGATTAGATTTTGGGGTAAGTAGGTCAAAGGTCAGAGGTCACAGAGGTTATTTTACATGAAATTACTGGTTTTTAGCCTCGATCGTTATCAAATATTTCTAGAACAGTTTCAGCCATCAACTGAATTCAGGCGGAGGCATATATAGGAGACGCAGTCGCATTCATCTTGTTGAAAGTTGTAAACACCATAGATATGGGAATTTCAAATTGGCCGTATAGGTAATGTCACTGTGATGTACATGCAGTTGCAGACAACTCCCCCATTCGCTCCAACACACAAAATGACTAAAATGTCATTTTTTTGAAATGTATTACTCAGTAGGATCTTTTTCTTTCATGAGGACCTATAACTACATGCTACATGTACATTTATCTCCCAATATATTTTGAGTACTGCCCAGAGGGTAAAGGCGCTTCGGAGAAAACTGCAAATTAATGATATTTACATGTACAAGTACATGTACGACAAATGGGAGAGTTGTTGACAAGTACATGTATGTCTCACCAAATTGCCAATTTGAAATTCGCATAGATGTAGTGATCTCATTTTTCAAACATCTAAACTTTCTTATTCCTGGTCTGATTTCTTTCAAACTTTCACCTTCCTGTTTTTCATACATTTCTGCTTTCACACAATCATCTTATTACCAAGGTTGGATTGCCCTTTCAGTATTGCGATGTTTGGTTATAAATTTGAAAAATGAGAAATATGATGTAAATTGAAAGTGAATTTCTACTTACAATTAATTTATACATACATGTATTAGGAATTTTTATTGTAGACAGTTACAACAATCCAGTATGACTACCTTGCTAATAAGCTTTGTTTTGAGGGAGCTATATATGTACGCACATCTACCACACTTTTCACCTGATAGAAATAATCAGTTTGCATTCAGTTCCATTTATTATATTTGTATGAAGATTTTTTTTTTAAATTCAAAGCTTTTAACAAATAACTGCATTTACCACTGTATGACACTGTATGACACTGATTGCACACCTTCATGTACAAATGCACACGTATGTACATGTACATGTATAGTACTTAAACATAGAGAATATTTTAAAAATCTTGTGATATTTACAATTCTGTTATCTGTGGAAATTGAGTGTGTTTGTTTGTATATATAAAGGCTTGAGAATCCTGCAATATTTTGCACCTTAGCATGTAAATAGAGGGGGAAAATGTGTTCCCTAGCTACACAGAGATACTAGACGGTATGTTGCTATACTTGTAGTACATGTACATGTACATGCACACATATTTGTGTTATCTTGGTAATTTAGAGATATTTCAGTTGTGTTTCCATTTACTTCACAATATATAACATGCAAATCTACCTACATGTATCTACACTGTACCAATTATAAAACATTCCAGGGCCATGGACAAAATGAAAAAGATGAATTTATAATGGATAAGTCATGCGGTGATGCACGTGTATGCTGCCAATTGTGCAAACTAATTTTAATTTTATGCAATGGGTTTGAAGTGTAGTTTTGGAATTATGCAAAGTGCATGTTTATTGTTACTATGGAGTTGATGTACAAAATCACTAAGCACACTGGTGCATGAAATTAAAGAATTTAAAATTGGTCTGACCTTCATGTACATACATATATTTTGAAGCAGTGTGAATAAGGCTATCCTTGTACACATTGGTCAGTTATTGTAGATCATAGATCTTTGGTAGATTGGAAAATGGGGTCTTTTAAGTGTTGACTTACAGTGTACACTCATTGTTTTACATACATGTAGGTTCTGTAGAGCATTTTGTTTTATAAGTGTACCTTATACTCTACATTTAGGTGTATATGCAGCTCGACACTAACTGAAAATTTAGGTGGTCCCGTTGGTCCAACAAATTTGACTCATTTTCATTTTTGGTGGACCACACTCAATTTTGGTGGTCTACATTAAATAAAAAAAATAAATAAGATTTTTTTTTCAAATGTTCAGAATTATCGTTTGCGGTATTGTTTTCAATGTCATGATATGCGCTTGACCTTTCACTTTCACATACTGTAAAATCTGTTACGTGTATTTTCGCTAATTTCGCGAATTGATGTTGGGAAGCGAATTTAACAGCTCACGTAAATATTGCCACTTGATTATGACTGCACTAATTTGCGCCACGAAGATGTGAAGCCTGAGAAAACGGGACCTCAGATTGCTATGATCAAGTTATCACCTTAATCTGTTTAAGTAGTTAGCACTTTTAAAATATGTACATAAATTCTACTATGTAAAAGTTGGTTAGACACTACAAAAAAAATTGACTTGAATTTCACTTTTATTCTCGCTTAGAACTAAAATCTCACACCTTAATTCATTCTCCAGTAAAAGACATTTGCATTCTTTCATTTAATATGATTTTTTATTGAATTCCTGTTGCAATAATTAATATTTGGTGTCAAATTATTGAATTTCTTGATTATTGTTCATTCTTAAATACATGTATAGTCACATGATTCATATCACAATCGTAAAAATGTGCTATTGTGATCGCGAACGTGAGTCACGTGACTTATACGTGTTTGAAAAGGAAGAATTTTCAGAGAAATTCAATATTTTGTGACCAAAACCATCTTTCTTAAACGGGAATCGAGCAAAAAAATGAAATTAAATAAAAGAATCCAAATGTCTTATTTCTAGGGATCGAATTGTGGCATGAGGTTTCAGATTTTGAGCTACAGTTATTTAAGCCAATTTTTTAAAGTGTCTAACCAACTTTTTCTTGGTAGAGTTTAAGTTCAAATTAAATGCAAGACTTGAAAATAGTAATTTCAACAATCACGTCACATGCAAATGTACATCACTCGCTGTTTATCATTAAAACGTGAACGTTTTGTGAAAATGAGCGATGCATTTGAACATCGCATTTAATCTTTGAGCTCTTTCCTTGTTTTGGGAGGATCAGCGATTCAAAATTTTTTGATGGTCACCATGGGACCTCCATTTCCTTACTTTTTTCAAGTTTGGTGGTCCAACACATCATTTTGGTGGACTTTGACCTCCGGACCTCCGCTAGTGTCGAGCCCTGAGTCTATAGATAAAGTTTCTTACTTTCTTTGCTCTTTTTGGTAATGTACATTGTTATCAGTATTTATTCTGCCTCCATTATACTTGCCTATTTCTTTTTGTAATTTGTTACTTGGTATATTGATTAGAACTTGCTTGAAAATAAACAATACTTCATGTATGCAAATACTTTAATTACTGGAATCATCTTGTAAACTAACCTGTGTTGTAATTATCAAGTTACTGTTTTGAAATAAAAACGTTAATGACTTTCTCTCTTTTAAGTGGAAACCTCATTTCTTTCTCTCATGTTGTCTTCTTTTCTTGCTCTGCAGGAATCCAAAGAAGTTGTGGCCATCAAGAAATTCAAGGACAGTGAAGGTATTTAACAAAATCCTCCAAAAGTATTAACTATTCACAAATATGTGGTTTGTAATATAAAGACATTCTTGGTCATTATTTAGGCATTTTAAGATCCTCTATTGTGAAATTATTTTGTTGAATAAAAAAAAAAAGAAAAAAAAAGAAATTGTGATTTTGTGAAAATCCTTCAGAGATTTGTTGCATCAGTCAACACCATAATCCAGTTGAAGACTTTGTCCTTCGTACATTTTTTTTGCTACTGACATTAAATACACCATTAATCTAATGCATATTGTAAGATGCTGAGGGATAATCAGAATACCTAATATGGATGACAGATAAATCAGCTATACATGAATTTAAAGTGTCAGAATTATGCAACATGGCTTTGTATTATTGGATATGCCTACGTAGAGTGGATATACTATGAAAAAGTTGGCTAGACTATATGTAATCTCCCTTTCTAAATAAAATTTAACAACATTCAGACATTTAAACCATCAATTGAATTTGCATAAACTTGGATGTGCATTTAAATTGGTTATATTCCAAGTTATCTCTAGCTATCAGGTTCAATGAGTTCAAGAGAATGTAAATGTACATGTACATGTACATGTAGTCTGTGATCCCATCATTCACATTCTCCTCTGAGCCATATGAGTTATTAATGAAACTAACTTTGTTATCATCAGGTTTGCCTAGCAATAGCACAGTGAGATAAAATATAAAACAGTTTGCTGTGTCAGTGTTGGTTTAGGCTTATGGTTGCGATTGGGATTTAAAGTGGCAATAAACTGGGAGAACTTGAACAGCGTCATCTTACAGTGATTGCTAAATTAAGATTGTAATTTGAAAATTAAGTACATTTCATTTTGAATTTTGACCAACCACTTGTTTGGATAATAGGCACATTATATTTCGAACTATTTTTGACATTGCAAAAATGGAAATTGCCTGCAGGTACACGTACATTCTAAGCTTCTACAAACTAGAATGGGGCATGCATGGGAAAATGGAGGCACAGTCACTTTTCAAATCATGTTAAAAGATGGCACTATAAGAGCTTCAGTTTACTGTCACTTTAAGTTAGGATGGTTGATTTGAAGTTAAAGGGAAAGTCCACTTTTGTCAATCGTTATGAAACTCTGCTTATTAGACTTTTAAGACTGTCGCTAGCCATACTTGGCCTTCAGTAGATAAAAATACATTGTAGTGTGTAATTTTGAGACGTTTGCTCATCCGAAAAATTGTTTGCCAACATTGGGAGTCTGTTTGCATTCCGAGGAGGCATATGTGTGGTTGCTGTATATTATTGCTTAATTTTAGGCTACTTGGATGAAGCACTATGTAACATCCTGTTGTATTCGCCTATCAAACATACACAAAGGAACTCGTAGAGCATAGCAACTGTGCATGAATGGAAGCTGTACAAAAGCAGCTACATGTATGTCAGGGTGCGTTCATGGCTACATTTTGTAGGTTCTTCTGAAGCCAGAATCAGGAATCTGAAATATACAAATCAACATTGCCAATTAAAAACACACTATGTTCTACAAGCATATACATGTAGGCCTATCCCAAGTCTCTTGTTATGCAATATGCAGCCTTTTTCACACGAGGGTAAAATTTATCATATGGAAAGCTTATTAGTTTAAAGGTTATTAACTAATCAGGATTAGCCTTAGAACAAATTTTCCCTGTGTGAACATCGATCTATACAATGTTCATACAGATACAAACTTGCGATCTAAAGACGGGTCAGAGCAGCCTGCAGATACGAAGTTCGTATGGAGGAGGCAAGATATTTTGTGTATGAACGGATATACGTCTCTAACTGGGCGGAGCTAAGACCGAGTGCGTGCTTTGATTGACGTGACCTGCTATTATTATGGGCAATGGCCCTACTGCGCATTTAATCAGCAGTGAATCTCGAACGATCGCACCGAAATTTATTAGTTTAAAGTTTAAAACTATCAGCTTTACAGAATTTTACTCTTGTGTGAAAGCGGGGATAGTCTTCAGTGCAGTTATTACCGTACTTGTATGTTTACACAAAGATAAATTTGGGCTCCACTCAATCCATGGTTTAACCAGTTTTGTAACTTTTGATGCAAATTTCACACCCCCCAAATATTCTGTTCAGCATTGTTTAGATGTTATTCATGTTTAATTTGTGTCCAGCAAAAATAGTTAAGACCCTAGTAAACATGTTATAAGTGACGTACTTGAAGTTGTATAGTATGTGCCTGCAGGCTATTGGTGCACATGTCATTTAAACATGAGAATGTGGTTACATCTATAACATTTCTGAAAGTCTGATTTTGCCACAACCGTGTCTTGAAATGCACCCTACATGTACATGTAAGTTTAATTCTGATGAAAAATCTGTGTCAACCCGTCCTTGTTTCAAGCTATACATGTACATATTTCCAAACCGTTATAAAAAAAAGAGTTCATGAACGCAGCCTCCGTCAATGCATGAGCCATGAGCATC
This sequence comes from Heliocidaris erythrogramma, assembly GCA_025617745.1. NCBI lineage: Eukaryota > Metazoa > Echinodermata > Echinoidea > Camarodonta > Echinometridae > Heliocidaris > Heliocidaris erythrogramma. Next base: position 20,057,175 of record CM046867.1, read on the forward strand.
TTCGTGGGGTTACAAAAGGCTGATGAAAAGGAAGTCATTGCACTCTGTTTGTGAATAGGACCGTGTCACCGCTCATATTAAATAGAGATGAAAATATCAGCGATGATAATAGATTCACGGTATCCTGGTTGTTATGCTCTTAAATAATACAGTGATTTTAATCACCAATGCTGTGGTCTGATATGAGAGTGAGAGGAGAGTGTGTACATGTACAGACTACATGTATAGAAGAGGAAACTGGTGGCTCTGGTTTTTTTAACTATGACCAAAAAGCTTAATGGCACTTTGAGGGCCCCCAAATTTTTAAAGATAAAGAATTGGAAATCAGTTTTAACTTTTTCTTGTAGCATGGACCTAGGTTGATCTCCCATAGCTTAATGAAAAATTTTCAACTTTGATCTATGTGCCTGAGGTATCCCTGAACAGCAAATTGTTTACGGAATTTTGTAACCCAAATTGACATACCATTTTGTTTGGAGCTGAAAAATATAAAAGCCATACACAATATATTCCTTTTCTATTCATGATTAATGAGCATGGATGGATCTTTAAAAAATTTAAATGTCATCTGAACAATCTCTCATATTTTGATGGAACGGTGTAATCGAAAATGGTGTTTCGGACGTTACATCTTCCGTAAACATTTTAGACCCACATTTAACCCATTAGAACAATAACTTAATTACCTCATAGCCATATTAGAATACACTTATTAGTTACTCCAAATAAATAGCTTAAAATAAAATAGCAATATATTGTAGTAGTGCTGGTGGTAAAAATATCCTCATCAAATGAAAAAGATGTCTAATTTTCCGTAAACAGTTTTGTAACGTCCGAAACAATTTTCATTTTGAAGTAGTAAAAATTATATGACTTGGAGGACCTATCTTTTACAACATTTTATAAACAACTTAAGCCAGCTACCCATCTGAGCAAAAAATAATGGAGGAGCTTATTACATTGTCACTTTATCAGTAAAACCAATTTTCCGTTAACAGTTGTAACGTCCGAAACAAATGTAACATCCGAAACACAAAATACTCATTTAAAGCTGATTAGTCAAATTTTATGGTATCTGGAGTGAATCAATCATTATGGAATAAAACATTGTAAGTCATTACACAAATTTAGACACAAATTATATGATTCACATGCAACAATTTTTTGTAAGGACAAGAAAGTTGTTTCGGACGTTACATAATTTTATTGTTAACACATAATTTACAAATTTCAACTAATTTTTTGACATATCAGCAAATTATGATTTCACAATCTTTTCCCATGTTAGAAAACTATTTTTAATATTTTATTTAGCTTTGAATATAAAGAAAGCATGAATAGGATGCTAAAAGCTCATTTTTTAATGACCCATAAGAAAATTTAAAGTCTGCGGCTGATCTGCGGCAGACTTGCCGCAGATCTGCCGCAGACTTTTTAGTCTGCGGCAAGAGTAAGCAGGAGTATGCGGCAGAACCAGAATTTGCTGCAGACTTGCGGCATACTAGTAAGCAGCATGATCAGTCTGCAGCAGATCTGCGACAGAATACTTGAGAAGAGTGAGGCTGCGGGAAGGCAACCACAGAAAGAAACTTCGCTGCAGACTTCTTGCATACTAGCTTCTCCACAGGTACAGTCTGCGGCAAGGCTGCCACAGAAGTCTGCTGCAAGTCTGCCACAAGCTCGCTGGTACCTAATTATAACAAAGTCTGCGACAAGGTCGCCACAGACTGACACAGGCTGCCATATAAGGTTCATGTTATACCTAATTTACATACAGTCTACGACAAGGTTGCCACAGACAGACACTTTTAAGGCTGCCATATGTAAGCTCACTTATACCTAATTAACATACAGTCTGCGACAAGGTCGCTACAGAAAGACACTTTCAGGCTGTTTAACATACAGTCTGCGACAAGGTCGCTACGGAAAGACACTTTCAGGTTGTTTAAAGGGACTGGCAAGTCGTAATCCATGGGCCTGACCAGTTGGCCTGACTCGGGGAAATTCGGATACAATCAGGTCCAATCGTGCGCTACCGAAGGAATTTTATTGCCGCATTCCTCGCTTGATCGTTAACTCGAATCCCTACATACGTAACCGACCAATGAGATTCAAATACTGAAATAAAGAACGGGCGATCTTGTTTACTCAAATCTGGGTCAATGTGCGAACTTTTATTAGCTGCGCGCGATAAATTGAAGTCGCTTTGAACTTTGATCCAGAGAAAGGAGCAGCCAACAGTAAAACCGTCCATAGATTGCGACTTGTCGCTCCCTTTAACATACAGTCTGCGACCAGGTCGTTACAGACACACACTCCTCGACATAATAAGGCTGTTAAAAGGTGACACAGACACATGCTACATTGCCAAGAGTAATTACACGCAGTATGAATATTTTCAATATTCTGCAAAATGATTGCCATGGAAACACAGTAAGATAATGAACTCTTACAATTGGGTATACTTGTATGTAAGCAGACATATTGCATCACTAGGTCACAAGAAACCAGTCTGTTTAAAACACATGTAACTGTGTTTTAGCTAGATGTAATATTGATTTGTTAAATTTCACTGACATCCTTCACACATCAGAATAATTGCCCTATAAAAGTAACTCATTTCTCGGCCCTCTGAAACAGAAATATACTCGTATCTCAAAAAATACTCATCCGTTTTCAGTGAAAATTAATATGAAGCATAATATCCTCATTTCCTATCTACTCTGGAATTTCCATGATATATAAGGCCCGAATGAGGGAGATACGAGAATGTGAATTTTCGAGGATTTCTGCTCCTCGCGGGCTTCGATAGCCGTTAGGAATTCAAAGTTTTGACGACTTTAATTGGGGTATAGAGCCGCGCCTGTTATTGCGTGTGTAGTGCATTCATGTCTCAACTCATCACTCTATGTCAATTACAATTACAGGTTATGTATTCAGTATTTCTTATCTGTAACCTTTTAAACTGTAACTGCACAGATTTTGGAGAGATTCTGATCAAATAAACCAAAAAATTTTTTTGATAAAATCCTTTTTTTTCTCATGTATTTTATTGTTTTTTTAATTTCTTATGTATTTCTTTGTTTTTCGACTTTTTGTTTTTTATTGTTTTTTCGATGGAATTCGTCTGCGACACTATTTTAATCATAAACAACATAAAATTAATTGTTTTTAAACAGTAAAAGTAAAAATAATGAAACATTTATGAATTTTAGCTGGAAACACAATTTGCATTGGATTTGTACACGAAATCACGTTTTTGAGCAATTTGGGGTTTGACATGCACTTACGAAATGTTGCGTAACTCCGGAACCGCACGCGCGGACATCACAAATTTGGTCTCAAAAGTTGCGCAAAACTTGAAAGAAAAAGGTGGTGTAGCGGCGTGGTGACTGCTTTTCGCGATGGAAACATATTACGCGAAACGTCGAGGGGGGGGGGGGCAGCCCCCCTCCCGGGCCTATTAGGGTTAAGGGGCTTCACCCCTTTTATAAGGCCAAAATTTGACCCAACCAATTTTTTTTTTTTTTTAGTCCAATGTGAAGGGTAGTATATCTCCTCAAACTATCACTTGAATTTCAGACAGTAAATCAGTCTAATAGTGGGTTAAAATTAATAATTAATCAATGCATTCATTATAAATTTAATGACCTTCAGGTCCCTTTGAAACAAACACAATGAAGATTTTACAAAAAGTTTCATAAATTGCTTTATTTTTTCACCGATTTCAATCATTTTTGCACTGTATGGAAGAGCAGAAAGTTTTTTTTTTTTTCATTTGATGTGTATAGCGCCATCTAGTGGTAGATATAGGCAATGCATATTTTTCTGTAGAGCACATGGCGAGCACATGGTACCTGCATTGCAATCACAGTACACTCTCGCCAATTTTTCTCCAAATAAACGAGTCTTTACGATTTTTCTTCGTCATGGGTTGTGCTAAGAAGGGTTATGTGAGTAAGAAGGTTTTTAAAGGCATATCAAGACATGATTTGAGCTACAACCTGCAAGAAAGCTGACAGAGGACACAGCTTGAAAAAGTTAAAGGACTCAAGGAGGAAGCTAATTTCTTACACCAGTCCCACCCATAGTGTTTTGAGTGGGGAATGGTGGCTTCTCCTCATCGATGTTTTACAGTTGAATACAGCCCTGGAATTTTTCAAAGACCATTTCTGTCCAGGAGGTAAGCTTTATTAGTTTTATTTGAATGTTTATTAGTCATACAGAAGTATTAGATTTTCATTAATGTGTTGGATGATGGTCTTTTTTTCAGTAGAAACGCTGTGATTTTTATTTTATTTAAATTGATCTAGACCTATACCGATTATAATAATGTTGGTGTTAAAATTACAGTGTTTTTATTATATTAACTATTGTGATGGAATTAGTGAATTGTGTGTAAACTTTATAGTGATTTGTTTATCGAACCTTTGAAGGTATTTTAACTACCGGTATACAAAAACTGAAATTGATCTGGACATATGGGCATGCATGTCATTACTGACTGCGCACAGCATTATTGCTCGAACGAAATGTGACCTTACCATTATGTTTATGAATGGTTGATTATTAAGATAAGATTATGTAGTGGAAACAGATGTGTGATTTTAGTCATTCATCAATGTGTTTCTCCTTCAATTCAGGAAACTTTCAGTTGCTGGAACAATTTTTTACACACACCGCAGTAGCTCCCTCATCCTCCAGTGGACTGTATGCAAGAAGCAGCACATATGTTTCCATCTTCCCCTAATGCTGTGGCAGAAGGGGCTATCAGCAGAAGTATACAAAAGATCTGTTCTGGCAGCAATTGAAAGTGGGCCTTGCCAGGGAAGCCCTTGTAGACTTCTGCGGCTACATGGACCTGCCCCCTCCAGTGAACAACAAGAGCTACATGTACCAGGACCACATATATACCGTCTGCACTTGGAGACAAATGAGGTATGTATCATGTGTTGGTCTCCAAAATGAAGTAAATGATGAAAATGAATATTAAAAATATATATGTATAGACTTATACATTTCTATACCATTTATAATTAATTTTGCTCTTTTCTCTGTTCTTTAATCCCACTGCAGGTCTGTGAAAGCCAGATGAAAGAGGCCGGTCAGCGAGTGCGGGAGGTAGTGCTGGAAGCGAACCCAGAGCGGAATTCTGCAGATGTGCTGGACGTGGCAGTGTCATTCGATGGAACGTGGCACAAAAGGAGTTTTGTATCTAATCATGGGGTGGGGGTGGTCATGAGTATGGACACGGGGGAGGTTTTTGGATAGGGTCATTCTTTCTAAATTTTGGAAATCATGTCGGATATGAAAAGATTGGGATAGGGAGGGAGACGAGTACAAGAAATGGTGGGATTGTCATAAACATGACTGTTTGGGGAATCATGAGGGAACAAGTGGTAGTATGGAGCCTAAAGAAGCTAAAATGTTATTTGCAAGATCTGTGGAAAAGCATAAGTTGAGATACAACTACATTATTTCTGATGGGGATAGTTCAACTTTTAAATCAGTCAAAAATGTGTATGGGGATGCCGGTGAAGTTACGAAATATGATTGTGTAGGGCACGTAGGGAAAAGAATGTTAAATGCGTTAGATAGATTTCATAAGGACGCGGATCATACGGCAAGGGATAACAAGTTAATGAGGAAGGGAAATGGTCATTTATGGGGTAATTCAGACAATGGGAGTGTAGGTAGGATGAGTAGGTTTTATAACTCAAAGTGATGTAGAGGGCCCTGGCAGTGAATTTGTATGTTAAGAGAACAAAACACAAAATCCTGATAACACAAACTGAAAGTAGTGTTAAGAGGTTCCAGTGTACATATATTTGGTGTTTGGCTAACAGTTTGTAACCAAAAATCATTGTACAGTAGCAGCTGCTTAACCAAGGACCATTTGATGTTAAAATGCTCCTGATGATAGGGACAATTGCATAACATTTTGTTCCTATTAAACGGCCAAGGAGCGTTACATTTCTCAAAGACGGTCCAATAGCTTCCTTGATTGTCTCTAAACTATTTGTGTACAACTTGTACACCTGCAGAGGCTATATTCTATGTGTGCTAACAAATTTAGTTTATTTTATGCAGTACAACATTGCCATCTTGGTGGGCAAAACGCGTGTTCATAAGCATTGTACAGTTGAAAATATGAATACATATTATTCCAATGTTTTTTTCTCAAAATTCAAAGTGTGTTCTCTTTCTTATTCAGTTCTCTAGAATGTGTGTGTGCTGATGTTGCATCTTGGCGTGCTTGCATGCTGCCGCCTTTCTCTTGCTGAAATTGTATGTATGAATATTCATCACTAACAGATCTGCCACAACCACTTTCCCGAAATTGTATGTATGAATATTCATCATGCGGCAAATCTGCCACAACTTCTTCCTGAAATTGTATGTATGAATATTCATCATTAAAAGCCTGCTGCAGATCTGCTACAACTTCTTCCTGAACTTGTATGTATGGATATTCATCATTTAAAGTCTGCCGCAGATCTGCCACAACTTCTTCCTGAAATTGTATGTATGGTGGGTATGAATATTCATCATTGCAAGCCTGCCGCAGATATGCCACAACTTTTTTGTATGAATATTCATCATTAAAAGCCTCCTGCAGATCTGCCGCAGACTCTCCTGCTTAGCTCACTGGTCTAAAAAGAGTATGCTGCAAGGCAGCAGCAAGCCTGCCGCAGATCTGCCACAACTTTTTTGTATGAATATTCATCATTAAAAGCCTCCTGCAGATCTGCCGCAGACTCTCCTGCTTAGCTCACTGGTCTAAAAAGAGTATGCTGCAAGGCAGCAGCAAGCCTGCCGCAGATCTGCCGCAGATCTGCCGCAGATCTGCCACAACCTTTTTGTATGAATATTCATCATTAAAAGCCTCCTGCAGATCTGCCGCAGACTCTCCTGCTTAGCTCACTGGTCTAAAAAGAGTATGCCGCAAGGCAGCAGCAAGCCTGCGGCAACAGCTAATTTGCATGTGAAAAAGATGCCTGTCTGCGGCAAGGCAGCGGCAGGTCTGCTGCAAGGCAGCCACAGCAGTATGCGGCAGGCTGATTTCTTTCCTATGGGGAATCATCTATGCTTTCTGCAAATTGAAATATAAACAAATTATAATTTTGAAGCCACTCTACGTGATGAAAACCATTGCTGGATGGTTTAGTATATCCTAAATTGTAATTTATCGCAAAAAAATCACAACAAAAGGTACTTGTAAAAAATTTTGAGTCATGTTAACAGTATTTTTTGGTATGCTATTAGCACGTTTCGGACGTTACATTATACTGTTAACATCCATTTTTAAACTCCAGCCAGTTCAAATGAGGGGCAAAGATTGATGTAAGAGGGAGTGATTTCCATTTTTCAACCTTTCCTCTTACTGTTAACAGTGTTTGGCATTTGTATTTTATCAGTTTTTCATTTTTATGAAGGATATCCCAAATGATGTCATTAAACTTAAGTTTATTTGGTCAATTTAAAGTATTTTTTTCAGTAACAGTCACACACCTTAACGTTACCCAGTCTACAAAAAAAAGAATATGTGGTGTAAATATTTCAAAAATACAGCCAAGCTAAACCATTTTCTCAAAATTTACATGAAATATGGATTTTTACCTTAAAATAGGGCACTAAATATAAACTTTAATTTTATATATATATATGTATGTGTGGGACTACTTACAACTTTAAATTATTTAGCTGATTTTTTTAATGCTTAATCCTCACAATTTATCATGCCATTTTGTGAAATAGAATTGGAAACCAATCATTGGTACATGAAGATTGATTACAGAGTTTTTGGTGCACACAGGGCCTTTCAAGTGTGTATATATCTATAGTCAGGTATACTAAAAGAAGCTGTAAACTTGTAAAAAATGTTACTTACAAATGGCTTATCAGCCTTTAATTTAACTATCCACATCCTACACAATTAATTTCATATGGATTATCCACTTGTGAATAATAACATACATGTATAGCATGATTTATAATTCGCAAATCCAATTTGTAGAGTGCTCTAGGCATAGTGTAGAGTAAAGAAGGGCATAAGATAGTAGAAATACAAAGGAATGTACATGTACAGTAATAATCAATGGAAGCATTGAACAATTAAGTTTTTAGACTGCCTTTGAATGAATCTGGAGAATTGCAACTTCTAATAACTATAGGTAGATTATTCATGATATTCTAACATGAAAATAAAAATAAACTAAAGCCTCTCCAAATCCATCCATTCATTTATTTTCTTGTTGTAGGGTGTAATACCCTATCAGCAAACTCTGTCAGCAAAAACTTAAAAAACATCACCAACAATAATTCCTAGAAACTAGAAAGTATACAAGAATAAAGCATTTCAACTAAATTTTTGTAGATTTACGTGAAGTTCTCTCACTACATGTATGCCAAGAGATTTCTTGCTCGTTTCGACTTTACCAAAATGTGAGCTACATGTATGCTTACTGTACTATTCAAATGCTTGCCCCTCCCATGCCTTGTGTACCAAATAGGATATTAGTACCCTTTCTAATGAATATTCAATTTTATTTGTAGAAGCTATGAAAATGAAAATGGGTTCTTTATTCATCTTGTGTACCATTGTTAAAGTCAGACAAAGAAAATATCCTGGACAAATCTACAATCTAAACGAAAAAAAAATGTTTATGGTACCAATAATGTTTCATAGCTTTCTAGAAAGCTTGATTTACACATGTATGCTCTGAATACTTTGAATATCCTCATAGAATCCCCTGGTGAAGCAGTGTGTGATCTAATAACCTAGGTTGTCACATCTTTGACATCAGCAAGCTAGATTAGAGATGACCAAAAGTCATTACCATTCAAGTTCATACATCAGCCACCAAAAGACTAAGAAGCACAAGCTCTAAGTTCAGATCAGGACAAAGTTTGGATTATGATCTGATCGACATGTTAACATCATGTAACGTCCGAAACGAAACACTGCATACATTGTTTTTCATAACATGCTCAACAGAATATAAGTTTAAGTGAATTTTCTAAGAGGTTTCAGTGACTACAATTGCTATTAGGTTCATATCTTGCAAATTTACATCACTTATACATTTTAAGTGCATGTAAGTACACCTTGGATTCCAAATTGAGTAGCTAATAGAGAAAACTATGTGCTAAACTGCACATTTGTGTAGATTACATTTTGCATAAATGCAATAAATTATTGATAGAGTATTTAACTGCCAACAAGTATTGTCACAGACCAATCATACCAAAAGAAAAGAAATAAAAATGATGAAAACTGTAATGTTAACAGAATGTAACGTCCGAAACGTCCGGGGTGTTACAAATGGAAATCGTCAAATAATGCACCCGTTCCCAATTTTTTTTGTATGTATCTATCTTATATCATCACTTGTTTACATAAAATAAGTTTGACCCAAGGAAAGTGCATTCTACTATATGAAATAAAAACTTTTAGTTGTCAAACCCCAAATTTAGGGCTATTTTTAAGTTTCATGTGATGTAAAATCTATATTTTTCAAAATAGAAACTCAAAATTTTCCATGAATAATCTCTGAAGCACATTCCAAATGAATATTATATATCATTAATATAATTTGTAACAAATCAGTTTAATATCACAGTTATAAGATATGCTATATTGTGGAGTAAAATTGTAAAACTCATAATGTTCATGTCTGTCCACTAAATATGGAGATAGATTAAGCTCCAAAATTTGCATTTCTCAAAAATATAAATAGTCTTGATACTCAAAATACATGTTAGAAGTGTGTAAACATAATTTCATTTTAACCCTCTTTGGGGACATATTTGGTATATGTTAAAAAAACCAGAGGCTGGTACAAGAAAAAATTATAGAAAAATTCTTTTGTAAGCTTTGTGGGGGGTCGGATGGATTTAGCTGGCTTTCATTTTGTGTACTTAGACATGTACTACATAATAGCACAGTCTAGTGTAGGCCTAATTTGCAAAATATTGCATATTCATATACATGTATGTTTGTATAGTAACAACAACAACAAAATCTTGACTGAAATTTTCTGCTTCAAGATTTTTTTTCGCTGAAATTTTAATGCTAGCTATATTGTTTTTTTAAATCTGAAAAAGGGGGGAAAATTCATGAGTAACATGTCCACATTGTACACTGTAGGAACATTGTGATGTCATAATAAATGTAAACCTGTTTGGAATTTATAAAATACAATTATTGAGATGAACATGAAGCTTGCACACCAGCACAGAGAACCAAACTCAAGAAAACAGCAGGCTCATAGAAAGAATGACTAGAGAAGTGAAAGATGTGTTTGAGGGTGTTGTCATAGCAACAGGATGCAGTAGCAGCTGCTGTGTGCCTTGTAAGGTTGATGATCTAATTTGCGATGGAAGGGGGCGATGACTGAGCTGTTCACGATTAACCAATGAATTTGAACCAGAGATGATCGAGGCATAGGGTGTGTGGGGGGGGGGGGGGAGGAGGGGGCTTGATCAGCCTCCTGCAGAATTCTAAAAAATTCATTAGGCTGTTTAGTAAGGGAATGCCCACACATGTTAACATGTACATCCCAAAAAGCTCTGTCTTCTATGGAATATAAACTGTATGTTTGCCTGTGTGAATCAAATTATGAAGTGATATTCCATATGTTTTTAAAGAGAAATCCAACCTTAGTGGCAAGTTGTTCTGAAAGAAAGCAGAAAAAAATAGCAGAGTAGTGAACATTTAAAACGAAATCGGACAAGCAATAAGAAAGTTATGAAATTTTGAAAGTTGCTATCACTAAACATGGGAATTTCAAATTGGTTGTATTGGTAATGTCACTGTGATCGTGATGTAGAGGCAGGACAACTCTCCCATTTACTCCAACACACAAAATGACCACGAATGTCAATTTTTCAAAATATACATGTACAGTATTTACTCGGTAGGATCTTTTTCTTTTTGGAGGACATATAATATTAACAATATGCTATCTTCAATATGTTTTGAGTAGTGCCCCAAGGGAAAAGGCGCTTAGGAGAAAACCGTAAATTAATGATATTTTAGATTATGGCAAAGGGGAGAGTTGACCACTGTTACATTACAATCGACTGATGAACTTGCCTATTTGAGATTCGCAGAGATTTTAATAGTAATCTCACTTTTCAAACTTTCTGATTCGTCTGATTGCTTTTAAACTTTCACTATCCTATTTCTATTATTTTTCTGCTTTCATGCAAATCACCACGAGCATTGGACTGCTCTGTAACAACAGTAAAAAAGATATGCTGTGGACAAACTTGCACCTACAGCTACTAAAATTGGACCAGAAATCTGCAGAATTCCTAGAAATTAATATCAAATTTTCCATCTAGGGCAAAACATTGAAAATGGAAAAATGAATAGAGTGCACCTTGAAAAGAAAATTATCCGAGGTTGATGCTGTACATGTACATGTATGTACCTCCAGGCATAGCGAAAATGCACTGGACAAATACAGAAGGGTCAATGGAGCAAAGTTGATGGTGTCGGTTGATAATGCCTTAGGTCAGCATGCTGGATTCCTAGGCATCTATTTCAAATTAAACTTTGACATGAAACAGCACTCAACAAATGACACTTGTAGATACTGGTAGTATCTATGAGGAGTATCAAAACATTGTCAGCAACAAAGGCAACCAATTTATCACTCCTTTTGTTGTAAATCACCTTGATCCATGTCACATGGTGTAACATAGTAATTTGTAACCACAACTGATATCGCCCAACAAAATATCAAATTAAAGTGATTATTTCGTATCCCGATGGCTCTGTCTCGTCAATATTTCTGTTTAAAAGTATCGTTTAACAATAGAAAGCATATTATGAATATTGTCTGAAAAGTGATATAGGAAGCAAAAGTAATTTTGTGGTGTGGCAATTGGTATGAAATTATTTTGAACAAAATGACACACCTTTAATTACGATGTTATTTATGATTGTTGGGTTATGTGTATTCGTACTGAGGTATGTAGAATCTTTATTATTCTTATTGAAAATGAACATTAACTGTCCCATTATCAAGTGTGTACATGTACATGTATGTAATTGAAAAAAAAATGTTCAGGGATATTTTTTTATTACATGATGAATCAATTCAACTACTTTCTCAAGAATGTCAGAATGCTAAAGAATTCTCTTAAGAAACATGTTTAAATATTGAATAATAATATTATTAATCAATAATATTGAAAATTGAGCTGCTTATCATGTGGCAACCGCTTTTTATGAATTGCCAACGTTAACATAATATACATGTAAGCTTAGTAAGGTGTAAATCATAATTGAATGAAATAATATTGATGAATGGGCTACTAAAGTTGCTTGGCAACTGCTTTTTATGACTTGCCAATACTAACACAATATAATTTTATAGTAACATGTAAATCATATTTGAATTAAATAATATTGATGAATGGGCTACAGTGTACTAAAGTCACTTGGCAACCGCTTTTTATGAATTGCCAGCGCCTATACAAAATTAGCCTAGTAACGTGTAAATCATATATGAAACTGCGTGACTGAGTGCATATAGGCTGCATTCCTCACTCCTCAAATGCATATTTGCTATGCACTTGACAGCATTTTTTCATATTTTGAATAAATATTGATCGGTGGGGAGATGGGTCCAACCTGGGACCCTGTTTATATTAAAAAAAAACACTTGTCATCAAGGCTTTTTTTTCTCCTTTTGCATACATGTACATGTAGTTTGCATTAGGCTGCTCACATCTTGTAGTGAGCACACACTCTTTATTGTGTTATCATAAGGCCAGTCTTCTGGGGCATACACATAGCATAAAGTCTAATTAATTTTAGTAGAGGCTAAAGCAATTGGCCAGTAGGATTGTTATTACAAGTAGAAAGGTAGAGCAATCTGGACATTGTAGGCATGCATTAGCAAAATATCCTACGGTAACCAAACTGTTAAATTCAACACTGAACCAAACACTATACCGAGAGGCTTACACTATTCCAAACCCTGAACCTATAAACCTAAAACCCTATTAAAACCCAAACCCTAACCCTATTAAAACCCAAACCCTAACCCTAGCCCTATATCATTGACGAAATAAAGCCTGAGCTATTCTTGCCGTATTTGTCAGAGCAATAATCTCTATCTTTGTACAGTGTAAAATGGGCTTCAACTTTAATAGCTCATGACAACAATGGTTTGTATGAGATGGATTAATACTTTTGAAGGCAGAATGAGCGTTTTGAAACGTTCATCGTAACACGCTCATCGTGAACGCAGTTTCACGGGGTACTGTTTATGCTTCCCTTCTCCAGGCGAATTCGGGCTCTGCAGCTGGAATCGCAAACATGCACTGTGCATACTACATTGACCCCGTGAGGGCAGGTCAAGTTGGGGCGCATGCGGTTTTTCGAAACTGTATGTACATGTATACTGTGATATTTTCGTGTCGCCTTTCTCGGTCTCCATTAACGGTTATTATTTCAGCTATTTACATCTATTATTTTGGTTATTACGTCCGTGGACTTCCTACCATGGTGGGAAAAGTGAGAGCCGACCAACACTTTCCCTGACCGGGTACAACTAATTACAATTGGCAGTCTCGCACATCTCTCAACTCAACATTACGTTAAAGTAGATTTACCACAAAATATTGGTTCAATATTTAACATAAATCTACCTTTATTCTGTTGATTTTGTCCCTGCACGCTTGTCCGGTTCTCCTTGGAAACCCTGCAGCCACAAGCTGGTCTGCCAATTTGTCATATATGGGTTTGTTCCTTGTCAACTCATTCAATTCATCTTGTATTTCGGGTTCGGCCCAAGTGACGAGAAGGGCCCTCACTTTCCTCTTCACTGTAGTTTGAGTCCTTGACACTCATTTCAACACAATGATATAAATATGGAAGAAGTACTAGTATTATTAAAAAAAACTGTTAGATTTTGCTCGGATGACGACGTCTATAATGCGCATGCCTTGAAAAAAAAAAATAAGCATTGCATAATATTGTGCACCGTTAGCGGCACACAGATTTTCATGTGAACCGGCAACAAGTTTATTATGACATTTAAACGCGTTTACAAATAATCGTGCGTTTATGCTTCCCCAAAAACCGTCTTTTTGGAGAAACACCGATACGAAATGCACCTTTTTGTGAGTTTACGATCGTCGTTTTAGATTGAGAAAGGATGCAACTGTGTTTTGAACTAAACGCGTAACAAAAGCCTCATTCTGGCCTGAAAAAGGTGAGCATAAACCGTTAGACCAGGGGGGCATTTCATCAAGTGTCTTGTCAGTGATTTTTACTGAGAAATTTGCTCTCAGCCAATCAGATGCAAGGATTTAAGTAGCTTATAACAGTTATTGCAACTTGTCATTGACGACAAGTTTTATGAAACTGGGCCCAGGTTTAACTGAGTCCACTGATTTATGGAGTGCTAATTGTCAAGCTTTTTATTATTCTCTACTGGTGTAATATTACTGGAATTCTCTAACAAAATGAATTGACAAAATATCCAGTCCTGAAATGAAAATCATGTAGTCATCTTAGTTCTTTCATTTAGTTTTAGATTGATGGTCATTTTGATGGGATGAAAAGGTATACATTTGACACTACATAATTCAGTGGTCTCAGTCTGCTGCTAGCTAAGTCTTTTGTGAATACCGGCCAATGTTGCAAGAGGCTGACACTGACTGCTTTATAACGGTCTGGTATCTCTTTTGTGAGATCATTTTACCTATCAAGATAATACTTGTTCTAGTGCGGTCTTGATCATTGCTAACAAGTGTGAAGTGGGCTCTGAGTTGACTTACATTCAGAGCATAGATATCAATGTTTGATCATAGGTACTCATGTGTCCGTTGCCGTGTAGCAAACATCGTCATTTTAAGGTAGTCGGAAGGATGCATGCAACATTATAATGCAACGGCAGTGAGCTTTATCAATCGGCACAAAATGCAAACATGGTTTATCAAGGATTTATGATCATTTCAGTTGTTTGCAGATCAGTGGTTATCAAAAGTTGATTTTTTAGCTCATCCGTACTATGGCCTACATGTATGAGATAATTTTTGATATTCATGAAAATTTAATCTTGTTTCGAATGAGCAAACACCCAGCAAATATTTGGGTCATTGGGTGTATCCCCAATTTTGTTTGTAGCATTATTTGCATACATTATCTTATTTATTAGAAATTTGTGAACATATATTGAATCTACATGTACATGTATGAGCATGCACTTTTCAAGAGAACCTTAATTTTGGCATTGCTATACAGTTGAAGTATGAAATATGAACCTTAATCTACTCTCTTGTTTCTCAAAAAATATTTTCAGTATGTACTCGTAATGAAATGATTTTTGTTTTTACTGTGAATTGTTATATTGCTAAATCAAATTTATATAAAATTTAGGAAATTCTATTATTCTACATAATAATACACTGTATATATGAAGGAAATTCTATTATTCTGCATATACAGAATACAATGTATATATAAAGGAAATTCTATTATTCTACACATAATACATGTACACTGTATCGAAATGCTCTCTGTGTTTGCTTTGCATCATTATTATAAAAAAGAGATGACATTATCAAGAAAATCTTATGCTTATTGATCAAATCTTTCATCATAACTTAAAGATATAGTTGAGTTCTGGTCATGAGATTGAAATGTGAAAGAAACTCTCTCAAAGCAATTGGGAAAGGTTGATTATATAGCACACAAGAATTGGTGTATGCTGTAAGGTCTTGGAATCACCAAAATGATAAGAAATTGACTCAATCCTGCTGAGAGTCACATGCACTGCTCATAGAAATGTGTATATGGGACTACACATAAATGTGTATATGGGACTACACATAAATGTTTATATGGGACTACACATAAATGTTTGACCCATACATTTCAGCTGTTTCTGGTCAAACCGGTATTTGAATGTGAGGGCATTTAAAGAGCAATCCTTTTCAGGGGGGATCTCTACTATGATAATCTTCCAAACTAACATAAAAAGAATGAGAAAGCTCACAAATTATTTTTTTTACCTTTCCCAGAACTCAATCTTCCCTTTAAGTCTTGAGATTGAGATTAATTGCAACTGTGTACACATAGCAGGTTATCTTTTTATTGAAGGGTGGATCAGTTTGGATCCATCGCAATTTGACAGACAATATCAAATCAATTTGAATTGATTTTTTGTGTGCAGACAATGAAGACGTGAGAAGAACAATTCTGAGAGAACTCAAACTCCTTCGTCAGCTGAAACAAGAAAACATTGTAGAACTCAAGTAAGTCAACACACTTATCCTTTTCAATGGTATACATGTACATGTAGATTTATTTATCGATCAATATTGCTATAAAAATTCTTGTTTTGAAGGGGAAAGTCACCATGGCATAAGTTTGGCATTAATAAAAGCAGAAAAGTGAGAGAAATAGATCGGTTCAGTGAAATTTTGAGAAAAATCTGATAATTAAAGGATAAGAAAGATTTAAAGTTGTAAAGAACAACTTTAAATCTTCACACTCGTGTATGTTCTTACCCAGGAAAATGAATTACTTTATGGCTTTATATAAAAAAATTGGCATTTTAAAGATAAGGTCAAATTCTGATCATGTGATTACATTTTGAAAGAAGCTGTCTGAAAGCAATTGGAAAAGGTTGATCGTGTAAGAATTAGTGTACGATATTAGGTTTTGGAATCACCAAAATGAGAAGAAATTGACTCAATCTTGCTGAAAGTCACATGCACTACACACAGAAATGGGATACATTCACACACATGTGGCATGAAAGTTTGGTCCAGAAATTTCAGTTTTTCCTTTATAAATATTTTGAATATGAGGGCATTAGAGAAATCCTCTTAACGGGCTACCTTCCAAGCTAACATGAAAAGAATGAGAAAACTCACCAATTATTTTTCTGCTTTCCCAGAACTCAACCTTCTCTTTAAAGTAGGAGTGCTCAGCAAATTAAAAAAAAAATGTTTTGTTTGGTATGGTTTCTGTTTCAGTGATTACATAATTAAGTGTTGAGTATTTGTTTGATCAAACACAATTTAGATATCACATGAACATTGCAAATTCAATTGGTATCATATTTTGTATTGTATAATGAGCCAATTAACACTTATTCATTATATCATAGGAGTTAATTCTGTGAAACCTATCTGAATTATTTGTCTTGCAATAGAAGATTTACAAAGGTTGCTTAAGATAAGAAATCCTTGTGCATGCATGCATGGTTTTACCTTGGAAAATGAATTGCTACATGGTTTTATGTAGCAAAATAGCCTATCAAACTACATGTAGCAGCAGCAAAATTGTTCATCTTTTATGGATTCTGTTTTGGAGATTACAGCATTAAATGTGTGGTCATCATGGTCATTGTCTTCATTAGTGTGATAGAAAATGGACACTTTCATTGTGGCTTTTCATCAAATTAAAAACAACAAAATGAAAAAAAAACAAAACAAAGCAACAAAAACAAAAACAGTGCCATTAAGATACATTTATATCATACTAAAATATGTTGATGATAATGATAATGCAGGAAGTTATGAACAGCCATCATAACACACTGAAATGATTCTTGGCATTTGTGGTTAATATGAAAAACTTATTTTTTGTAGTAAAAAGAAATTTTTGTCACAGTTCTGCATTAATGTCTATTTGAATAATGCATAGTAAAATTGGCTGTTATAAAATATGAATTGTATTTATTATAAATTGAATAACTTAAAAAGACATTTTATTTCAAAATACCACATGGGAAATTCTAAAAGGACCTGATACCTTATAACATAAATTCATTGATAAAATGCATAAGGCTATCTGTACATGAACATGTACGTATATATCACAATATGGTTATTAATGAATATAGGGTATTGATGACTGAGGGGAGATAAAATGACACAGCTTGTTATTATCTGCTAGGTAACCAGTTTGTTGTGAATAAAAGCCAAATTAATGCCAACTCCGAATGTCTGTGGCGCCCACTGCCTCAGCAATCTTTACGTTTATTGCATTATGCTTATGAGTTATGACTGGGCCATAAACAAAAACTCATTATTAGCTCCAGATGCGTAATTGAAATAAGGTTGATATGTGGGACATTGTCAAGGTGCATTGGGTCTGTGACGTAAAATCAATCAATTTCAGTAAGTTAAAAAGTAGGGATCAGTAACCATGAGAAATAATGAGTGACATGCATTTTGAAAAAATAGAAGAGATATTTGTGGATACTAAAGGTGTTTTTTGTCAAATTACACGAAGATGCCACATGACGGAGAGAGAGAAAGAAAGAAGAACTGTATCTTTATGCAAGCATAGTATCAATTTATTAAACCTTTTATGAGATTGATATAAAATAATTCATATTTTGACCTCCATAATTTTTCCTAAAAAGTTTCAAGTACATCATATAGACCATTTGAGGGCCACCAATTGTTATAATTGTAAGAATTGTAAGAATTGTTAGAATCAAAACAAAGTAGATTACCCTTTATTTTGGAATGTCTTACATGTAGTAACTGAAGCAAATCTTAGTACATATTTAAGGATTCACAAGGAAAAAAGGTGTTATCATTTTCCGATTAAATCCTGACTTTGAAATTTCATACAGCATACATAGATTTCAAATTTTTTATTGCATTGAATGAATGTTGTTTTTTTTTCTAGACATTTAGTGAATTTGTACTTACATGTATTTACACTTCAATCCTTCATGTTTTGAATATAATATGTATGCTTTAAAAAAAAATCTTGATCTGATTTTAATAGGTTGCATGAGTTTCTCTGCTCTCTGGAATCCACTCGATCTCAAGTTAACATTTAGATTTTTATTTTGAGTCATTTCTTACATGAATGTTTTACTATCAATTTGATCCCATATTTCGTACATTTCCTTTCTTATTTTCATGTTATTTTTCGCAGCATTTTTTTAAAAATTAAAGTAATTATGGTTGAAGTCAAACTTTTTGTGCCTATTCACACATTGAAGTTATAGAATCAAGTTTAGGAATGATTGGTAATGCAAATTGAAGAATAGGGTTGAAGAGAGACCTACTGAAGATTTTTGCCTTAATTGCTCTCTTTAAAGTGTACTGCAAGAATGAACATAAAGCCATTATCTGACAAGGTTAAAGGCCAAGTCCACCCTAATGTCAGGTTGATTTGAATAAATAGAGTAAAATTAAACAAGCATAACACTGAAAATTTCACTGAAATCGGATGTAAAATAAGAAAGTTACGGCATTTTGAAGTTTTGCATTATTTCATGAAACAGTGATATGCATAGCATGGGTGAACCGATGATGTCACACACTCACTTTTCCTTATGTATTTTATTATATGAAATTTCAAATATTTCAATTTTTATAGATGTGATAATAAAGAATCCCTTCCTTACAATATTGATGATTTTACATGTTCCATATGCAGTCAAACCATGTTTTACATTAGAAGCAAAAAAATGAAATATATGATATTTCATATAATAAAATACATAAGGAAAAGTGAGTGTGTGACATCATCGGTTCACTCATTTGCATACCGCCCATGCTATGCATATCACTGTTTCATGAAATAATGCAAAACTTCAAAATGCCGTAACTTTCTTATTTTACATCCGATTTCAGTGAAATTTTCACTGTTACGCTTGTTTAATTTTACTCTATTTATTCAAATCAACTTGACATTAGGGTGGACTTGGCCTTTAACAGAAACAAAAAGAAAAAAGTGCTGGGGAGAAAAAAGTGCTGGGGGGAAAAAAGTCACTTTCTCTTTTCAAATTCACTTTTCCATTGATGAACACAAATTATAGTTGCTGTTTATCATCTTTTAACAAGCTCGATTAATTAGACTTTAATCATGATCAGAATATTACTAATCAGTAAGAATGGTCACTCAAAAATATGTGATTCTGATTGCCATTCAAAAAATCAATTTTAGAATCTCACTAGTTGTTCTTTGTGTTTATTTTTTTTTGTTATTTGTAGGGAAGCCTTCAGGCGGCGTGGGAAGCTCTATCTGGTGTTTGAATATGTGGAGAAGGTAAGCTGATCTTCTATGAGCTAATTAGAAGCAGATGCTTGATGCAGCCAGCTAGCATAAATGATTAATTATCAAGAGGGTGAAGTGAGAATTACACAAAAAGCTTCAGACTATAGCACTTTATGAATTATTAAAGAAAATCAAGTTTTGTGTGATCAAATGGCCTGATTGTGTTATGCATTTTGCAGAGAAATATAGCACATATATATGAGATGTCTTTAAACATGCATTTTCTTTTTGGAGAATGATGGGAGAAAATAAAGGTGGTATCAGTTATGATAACTAAAGTTTTCACTTCTGATCACATATTATGAGACTTATGAATGTAATCATTCACATACATATACATGTAGATGGGTATGACCCAACCTCGATCACCCCCAGTACAAGTATATTAGCCTTTATTTACATGTTTACTGGTACTCAAAATCTGGATTGTCAGCTAAGTAAACAGTATATTTTCCAATAGGTCTATACATTTTACTTTCAATCATTCTGTACATTTGTATCTATCCATTGATAGATAAATACATGTACATGTAGATATTGATCATAGATTTTAAGTCTATCTACATGTAGAGAAATATGATAAAAATTGATCATATACATATTGTCTACATATTGAATGAATTGTGCAAGTTCCAAATTACCATCTGGGGCGGTATTCTGAGATTCATTTTATCTCCCCCCCCCCCACACTTTGCATCCCAAACATTTTCACTTCTCAGATTCCATGCCTAGATGTAATGACTCATTTTACATGGTTATGGCTTTCTAACTTGGTTATATTTATGTATTGCTCCCAAATCTTCTCCTTTCTATCTATCTCCTTCCTTCTTTCTCTTCCCTTTTCTTTCCTATTCTTTACTTTTTCTTTCTTTCTCTCACTTTTCACACTTGTTATCTTATTATTGTATCCCCCGGCAGTATGCCGGAGGATACTTTGGATTCAGCAGCGTTTCGCCGCCGCCGCCGCCGCCGCCGCCGCCGCCGCCGCCGCGTCACATTCTTGTGTGCGCTCTAGCGGTCGCATTTCTCGACGAATTTTTTTCAAACTTCCTGTGGACGTGTATCTTGGTAAAATCTGGACCCCTATAGTTTCTGGTGATGCTGCCCCCAGTGTTCCGTCTTTTATAGGGTAAAAGGCCATATTTTTTTGGATAGTTTGTGTGCGCTCTAGCGGTCACATTTCTCAACGGATTTTGTTCAAATTTTGTATGGAGGTGTATCTTGGTAAAATCTGGAACCTATAGATTTTGGTGATGCTGCCCCCAGTGTTCCGTCTTTTATAGGGTCAAAGGTCATATTTTGATAGATGTCTTGTGTGTACTCTTGTGTGCGCTCTGGCGGTCACATTTCTCAACGGATTTCATTCAAATTTTGCATGAAGGTGTCTCTTGGTGTAATTTAAAAACCTATAGTGTTTGGTGATGCTGCCACCAGTGTTCCGTCTTTTATAGGGTCAAAGGTCATACTTCAGGGCATGGCGTGAGTGCACTCTGCAGGCCACATTTCTCAACGGATTTTGTTCAAATTTTGTATGGAGATGTATCTTGGTATAATCTACACATGTTTAATTTTTGGTGATGCTGCCCTCATTGTTCCGTCCTTTATAGGGTCAAAGGTCATTTTTCCATTTCTTGCACTCTTACTTCTGCATTTCTCGACGGATTTCGTTCAAATTTTGCATGAAGGTGTCCCTTGGTGTAATCTAAAAATCTGTACTTTTTGGTGATGCTGCCCTCATTGTTCCGTCCTTTATAGGGTCAAAGGTCATTTTTCCATTTCTTGCACTCTTCTGCATTTCTTGACGGATTTCGTTCAAATTTCGCATGAAGGTGTTTCTTGGTGTAATCTAAAAACCTATAGTTTTTGGTGATGCTGCCACCAGTGTTCCATCTTTTATAGGGTCAAAGGTCATACTTCAGGGCATGGCGTGAGTGCACTCTGCAGGCCACATTTCTTGATGGATTTCTTTCAAATTTTGTATGGAGATGTATCTTGGTATATCTCTCAACACATTTCTTTCAAATTTTATATGAAGATGTGTCTTAGTGAAACCTACACATCTAATTTCTACGCCATCCTTTTGTTTGAGGGAGGGGATGGGGGAGGGTCTTTGTCCCTCCTTCAAATCGCTGCCAGTGCCGGGGGATACATTTAGCATTGCGCGGCCCCAGCAATGCACATTTCTAGTTTGTGTAGCGTAATTTCTTAGTATTTTCGTTTTGCTTCCAATTATATAGGAATTATATAGGAATTATAAATAAGGTTAAATTTGTTCTGCCAACTAATTCACTACTAATGCTCTACTCGACATTAATTTTACCCTATCTAAATTATGGTATTATTGTTTGGGGAAATTCCTATCTTCATAGAATATTGCTTCTACAAAAGAAAGCCATGCGTGTTATTTGTAACACTTCATGGAGATCCCATACTGATGTCTTATTTATAGAAAATAAAATCTTGAAGATATCTGACTTATATCGCTATAATCTCGGTCAGTTTATGTACCAATTGAATAATAATGCTCTACCCTCAATCTTCAATATAATATTCAATAAAAACAAAACTATACATCAATACCCCACTCGACAATCAGACGAATTTCATCTGCCATTAACTAGAACTATGCTCTCTAAATCCATCTTTACTTTCACAGGCCCGAAGCTCTGGACTATTCTTGATAATAGCATCAAGAATGCCCCTAGTTTAAACTCTTTTAAATTTAAATTGAAAACAATTCTTCTGAGTAACTGTTCTCAAACCTCGGCTCTTTAAAACTCATCATCCCTCAATCTTCAAATTATTTCAAACAACATTGTACACGATTACGTTCCTATTCAATTTATGCTGTCATCCGTGTTCTGGTCGGTCTGTGTTGTGTTGTGTGTGTCCCTTGGTAAGAGTCCTACCCTCTCTCGTTCTTTTCTCCCTTCCTTTTCTGTCTCTTTCACTCCTGTTATGTTTTGTTTATCCGGTTCATGTGCAAATATGTTCCCTTTTCAACGATACACTATTTTGCAATTATAAGTTATCGGGGGCTGCAATCTACAAGCCTAGCTTTTTAGCAGTCCCCTCCGCTACCAACCTAGTTTGGTTTTGGTTTTTCTATGTCTATATTGTACGCTGTAAACAATAATTGTAAGTTTCATTGATTTGCTATGTACGATGTAAACCTATGTATTTTATATTGTTGGAAGTGGAAATAAATGAAATGAAATGAAATTATGTATCTTTTTATATATTTGATGCGATTCTATTGTATATATGCACATATATATCTGATTGTAAATTGACCCCTTCAGCCCCTGTGCTGCCGGTCAATCATCATATACCATAATAAATAAATATATAAATAAATAAATAAATCTCATATAAAATCTGAGATTTTTATGTCAGTGAAATAAAATACCCTTAAAATATTTTTAAATCGGTATTCTGAGAACCATTTCAGCGAGATTTTATCTCATCTAAGACACGCCCATTTATGATGCCTTAACCAATAACAAATGACGTTAAATTTCACTTTCATCATGCTCAACCAATAGAATTGCTCTCTGCCATTCTCTTGGGCAAGAGAGCGCGAATGCGCTATTTTTGCAATTTTCAATACGCGTGCATCAAAGCGCTGTTTTGCTAGGATTTCATGAAAACGACTAGGGTACTTTCCGAGGTTTTAGAAGACCATCACAGGCATTATTGCAAGTGCGATATTAGTTGGCAAAAATCTTGTAATAGAATTCGATAATCATATGAGAATTTTGCTTGAGAAATTAGTCAGTATTTTGTTTATTTTGATCGCACGACTAGCATTATACTTGTCCAAATATATCGCACTCACCGTGTATTCTAGAGATAAAATAGCCCCTACCCTATTTTAAGTTTTATATTATCTTTCCCACAAATATGATTGGCGTAAGCGTTTATAGCTGTGCGTATCATGCGTACAACATGGATAGGCACGCAAGAGGTAGGAGATTGAGATAAAATATGAGATAAAATGATGCTCAGAATACCACCCCTGATCTTTAAATGTAGGCTTCACAGGGGTAGTGCAATGCAGTTGGTGGTATACACAACATTACTATAATATTAGCTGGTGAGAAGTGATTGAAAATATGATGTACACTGTACTAACAGTACTTTGGATTTTGCTTTTTCTTTCAATCAGAATATGCTTGAACTTTTGGAAGAGATGCCCAAAGGAGTACCACCAGAAAAAGTCAGGTAAGTTGAGGCAATCAGTCCACTTACCTTTGCAAACATCATACAATTACACCTAAAACAAACTGATTGCTGCCTCTAACAAATGACCACTTGTCAGAACGACCCCCATTTATTGATTCAGACTCCCTACATGAAATCAATGAAATTTAAATGTTATTCTCCTGTATTTAAAGCAGTTTACATAAATATTTGAGTGAACTTCGATTAGGACTGTGAATCAAAACGGACTAGATGGTACAGGTCACCGGAGTTTCCACCAGTGCAAAAAATATACATGGGAAATGGAGAGTGAATTACATCTGGAAAGCTTCAACAGCAGTCTTGAAATCCTGAAAGAGCTTCGGTAAAAAAGAATGAAATATATAATGAGAAAATCTCCCCTTTCGCAATACTAAAATCAAGAGGCTGATTTTTTAAAGAGCAAAAAGTATTTCTTACGCTGGCTTCTACTGGGTTAAATAATGGCCATGACTGTATGTAAACACAACTAGATCCCCACTCTCCTCTATAAACAATACCATGAAATTAAAAATATCATTCACTTGTACAGATTTGACTTCAGTGAGAGTGAAGTGAATGACATAATGATACATCTTTCCATAGAGGATGATTTTTAATTTTCATTAAAACTATTTTGGGGGACTGTCTATAGACAATATTGATGTTTGCAGTTATCATGAGTCTGAAATTGATTGCCCTCTTAATATCTGTTTTCATCTTTGTCTCTGTCAGGAGTTATATCTACCAACTGATCAAGGCTATACACTGGTGTCATAGGAATGATGTTATACACAGAGGTAAGAAATTCTGTGTCTTCTACCATCTTTGCTTGTGATGTGTCACCACCACCACTGGTCACCTCAATACCCAGACAAAGTCACAGTTTGCCGTATTGTTGAAAATGCTACATGTACAAGGTGTTTGGTGGTGAAAGTACTCATAAAATGTTCTCATATTCACAATCTGTTATATTTAGTCCATCCTCTGACTGTTTTGTTTGACTGACAATCATGCTAGAAATGCCTGAAATCATTAAGCATATACATATACAAGGAATTTTTTTTACAAGAGTTAACTTTGGAGCATACACAGACCAATTGCAATGTGCAGTTCTTCATTCCTTTATTGCAAACTCTGGAGGTCCTACACCCTCACATCTGATTTTCTTCCAATTACATTTCTCAACATATTCTTACCTTTATTTGTGGTTTAAAGTTAGATATATATTCTGAACACATGCATGTTTTAAATGTATAGTAGTGTAGAGCTTGAATATATGCTAAATGGTGAAACAAAAATCTGCCATCTAAATATATTACTTATTTTGGAACTTCTAATCATTTCATCCTTTGTGAAAAACTGTTGATTTATTCCTTTGCAGATATCAAGCCCGAAAATCTACTTATCAGTGTGAATGACACCTTGAAACTATGTGACTTTGGTAAGTATTCATATCTAATAAATGAGTATCTAAAAAGTACATATAACCATTATTTGTTTAATATACATGAACATGCATATATGTTATGAGTTTCTTTCCTGTTTTTAGTCATCAAGTGCTTGAACTCTACATCACCATAAATATGTTGCTCATTAAGCATTCCATGAAACCTGTATGAGAATAGGTCATTAATTGAATGTATGTGTCATAGCAACCTCTTTGATATGTTTTTCTGTCAGGGGGATAAATTTAGTTTAGCAAGCTAATATACTTTCTGTATAATCTGTATGTTTAGTCAAATTGCAGTTTGATATATTACAGCCCCCTGACAAGGAAAAACAATGGTGATATTTCATTTTAATTTATTGGGAATATGTGAAGAGTTGAGGGGGGCATAGTACCCACAGCTCCCATTTATTCTCTTGATGTGCTTCTCCATTCACTTCAATTCATGGTTTTTAACCTCCATTATCTGTTGTCCTGTTTGTGGTCCAATGAAAAATGAGGTATCTTTTGGAGGATGTCATAATGTCTAATATACAACACATGTAATATAATTTGGAAGGTTAATTTATCACAAAGGGTCATCCAAATTTTGAATTGTTCCTATAAAACATTTTCAATAACGTTTTCACATAATATGATTAGGTAAGTGGGAATGGCACTAGCATATATAGAGAAATTATGCTTTTGGGATTAATTATATGTGAAAAGTATGAAAACATTGTAACATTCAAGTCATACTTTTCCTTTTAATTTTGAGTTTTAGAACATGGAAAACAGACAATATAGTGCAGCAGATTAATACCATAGAGCAGATAACTCATGAGTGTATAAAGAATTATAGAGGGTCAAAATCAGCTCATTCAAGGTTCATGATCCAAGATTCATTCAATATAAAAAAAAATAAAATAAAAATGCAAGATTGTCTTCATTTATCATGATCATGATTATTTCAGTATAACATACAGTTATGATTTTTTTCCCCTGACTTTGTAAAATTAAATACTATTCTACTGATGTTTTGAATTCAGGTTTTGCAAGA
Source organism: Heliocidaris erythrogramma (assembly GCA_025617745.1). NCBI lineage: Eukaryota > Metazoa > Echinodermata > Echinoidea > Camarodonta > Echinometridae > Heliocidaris > Heliocidaris erythrogramma. Next base: position 20,083,944 of record CM046867.1, read on the forward strand.
AACCTTGATGGGAACAGCTCAGCGAACTACACAGACTATGTAGCTACAAGATGGTATAGATCTCCAGAACTTCTATTAGGGTAAGTATTGACTAAGACTGGTCTTGAGAAAGACTTCACCCTCTATTTGACTTGATTGAAAAAGAAAAACTGTTCAACATTTGTTGCCCCAAAGCAGTAGCCATGGAAAAAGACTCTTTTCAGTTAAATGTCTTTTTAAAAATTTTGAATGAAAAATGTAATGTTTTAGACCAGCCACTGTTAGGATAGTGTACGTATTAATTTGAAGAAAAAAACCCCACAAAAATTACAATTTGCATAGGATGTTTATGAGGTCTTTTGCAAAATTTGAAATGCAAGTTGTTCTCTACAAAAACAAAGAAGACCTACTAATTACATCCATTCAGTGAAGCTGTAGATATATAGATTTCAGCTGATTATCAAAGGGATTATCAAAAAAATCTTAATTGTATAAAATTTATGTGAAAACTTCTGCAAGCGTAGAAATGCAAATGATACTTTTGTCAAACAAAACAGTTACTACAAATGTATAGATTTGAGCTGCCAAACCAAAAATTGAATATCTTTGAAATGTCAACTTTGTCCTGACAATTTGTTTTCAGATGTGCATATGGTAAGGCTGTGGATGTATGGGCTATAGGCTGCATCCTAGGAGAGCTCAGTGATGGCAACGCTGTCTTCCCTGGTGAAAGTGAGATAGACCAACTCTATATGATCCAGAAGGTCCTAGGTCCGCTACCCCACTACCAGATGGCCATCTTTGACAACAGTCCCAGGTTCTCTGGTCTGAAAGTAAGAATTCTTTTTATTCAGTTTGAAAAAAAAACCCCAAACATTTGTATTTTCTTCTTCTCTGTTCGATGTGCTTAAATACATCCAAATTCAAATGTAAATGAAGGAGACAAATGAAAACTCTTGTGTTGGCAATCCTAGTTTACACAAATCATCTGGTAAATAAACTAGACTAAAGAATATGTACTTGAAAAAGAAGAGAAGAGATAGAAGGAAAGAGAAAGAGAAGAGAGAGAGAGAAAGAGAGAGAAAGAGAAATAAAAAAGAGAAAGAGAGAGATAGAGAGAGAGAGATCAAAGACAGAGAATGTGATAAGAATTGATCAAAGTGGTCCAATCTACTATATATGCCTCTGTATTTTGACAGAAAATACACCAATCATGCAAAATACACCAATCATGCAAAAAACACTAATTTTGTATTTCCTTTTGCTTGCAGTTTCCGAGCATTTCAGCCATAGAGCCAATTGAGAAAAAATATGCTGGCATCATCAATGGAGTAATGTTAGATTTCTTATCAGTAAGTAGATTGCTTTTTTTATTTGAAAACTTTCCCCAATATTTCAGAATTTTAATAAATTCTAATTTCTGAATAATGAATATTGTTACCGTAAAAAGATTTCTGCTGCTCTTTCTATTGTGCATGATAATTTTGTATATAAGTGAGATAAGCTTTTACCATGTTTTTTTTTCTTCTTTCAATTCTTGTGTCAGGTTTTAAATAGTTTCACTGAATAGACCATCCAGTATATATTGGGTGTGATATGTATGAGAAGGGGTCATCTTGCTGTAGAGTTGAGATAATGATGAGGAACTGAGCCACTACCCTGTAATCTGTGTTCCCCTTTGAAATGATTTGAATCTTTTGAGCATACGGTATTACTTGTTTGTAAATCACATCACCTTTGTCAAACTTCTGTTGAAAATTATTTTTTTTTGTGTGTTGAACCCCAGTAAACTGATGAATGTATTTCCAATAAATGGTAATGTAATTCTCTGCTGAAATTCACTCCTTGCTTATTCTTTTATCCTGTGAGAAATAATGACGTTCGACTCCCTATCTACCCTTTTCTGTGAATCATACTTTGCAAGTCAGGACCATTCACACTGGCTTTGTGCTCTAGACTAAAGTTTAGTTGAACCCTTTCTTCCCTACACAGCACACGTTGAGATTAGACCCGTCTGAACGCTTCACCATAGACCAATGCCTAGACCACAGGGCCTTTCACACTGAGCGGTTACTGCGCAACGAGATCAGGCCTAAATCAGCATTCACCACCAGGCGGCAGGAAGAAGACAGCAGCAGGACGGATGAGCTGTCACCTAGGTAACAAAGACAAGAAGAGAAACAGGTGTTTTCAAGCCAAAGAGCATGCAGTGGTGTCTAAATGTGGGAAGGGTGCAATCAATTCATGTTTTGTTTTCTATTATCCAACCTGTGATCTTATTGATCAAGCCAAGTCGATTCACTGGAGGAAAATCTGAAATCAGAATGTTTACTTCCCTCACTTGTAAGCAATCAATGATTAATAAATGAATAATAATTTGATTGTGGATATTGCATCTTAGATTTTAATGAGATACGTACAAGTAAAGAAAAATATTGTAAAACTGGCTTGGCTCCTTCGGTTTCTTGTGAATGAATATGAATATCTTTATGTAACAGAAGAACAAGGACTTGAGTTGGATTCTAATATTTTGTCAAAATCATATGCTTAAAGAAGATAGTAGCTTAAAGCATAGATAAAAAATCAAAATATTAAACCTTGTAACATGGTTTGATATTTGGACTTTATCCAAAGGAAGCAGTAAGATCTGCCACTACAATAAATTCTTTTGCATGATAATACTTACCACAGTAATTTATTTGAAAAATGTTTACATGTTTGATAAGGCTCAGCATTTAACCTTATGATTATTTTAGCAAGATATTCTATTTACCACCATAAATTCCCACCCCCTGTACAATTAACCCTGGGAAACTACCCTTGCAACCTCAGGACAACCGCCCCTTTGTAGATGGTATTATCAACACAAGAGAATATTGCTGTAGGGAGAAGTTATTGGGGGAAGGGAAGGGGTAATTTTAGGGAAGGGGGGGGGGGGGGGGGGTTAATTCTTGAGTTAGAGGGTGGTTGATATGCAGGGTAGGTTCAAGGAGTAAATGTGACCAGGCACCATAAAACCACCAAAAAGTTGCCAGATGTGCATTTTTAGTTAAGGTGTGATTCTGAAACAGGAGATATTCTCAGCTTTAAAATGATACATAGCACATTAGCATTGGATGTTCCTAACCCACTATACAAAGAGTAGAATGCCCAATTCCACAGAATGTTACTTTTGAGAAATAAGGGTTTAAAGTTTGCAGTCTATTGAAGCACTCTGACTTGTGCAAAGGTGACAAAAGGAGAATTAGAACTCAACAGAAATTTCTATGAAGGGATTATCAGATTGTCCTAAAAAAGCTTGGCATACTAATTAAGCACATCTTGTCCATCATAGTGGCCAAATATCAATTCAAGAACTTACTCTGTTTTAAAGTTATCTGAGATCAAAATGAGAAAAGTATTTAGGGTCGTAAAAAAGAAAACTAATACAGAAAAATCCAGAAAAGACAAATATAGGTCTACTACAAATTGTCAAAAATACCCTTTTTAAATTGTTTGGTGCCTCCAAATTTTTTAATTAATTAGAAGAAAAGTATACTCTTTCAGGCAATATCCAAAACTAAAATTTAACAATGCCAACCAAAAACACCTTTATTGAGCTCTAACTGAAAATCACACAATGCAACCTTTTGGTGGTTTTGTGGTCATGCCTGGTCACAGATGTCCTAAGGTTGCAGTTGTCCAAGGGTCAATAGTGGATTAGTTTTCTGGACACAGTATTAAGACTTTATTACTACAGTACCACCATACCATTACTTGTGAGAAAATTTATGGAATTGAATTGTGGGTGTATTTCTTCCTAGTGAACTATAACAGTATAAGAGCAAATTATGCATTTATATGTAAGATTGACATTGCCATGTAATATGAGTGGTATTGATACGAAGTTTGATTTTGCGTCATTGCAGGGAGGGTAAAAGGAAGCCTAAGATAGTCTTCTTAGAGAATCAAGAGTCTCCGCAGTCCAGGAATGACATTCCAGGACGATATCAGCAGCAGCTCCAGTCCAGGCTCCACATCTCTGAGACCAGGTCGGAAGCAGACATGGACATGGGATCCTCGCATCGCTCGGACGTCCCGTCCCAGATCCAGACACCGCAACTCAAGTTCCTCAAGTCCAAGTCGAAGAAGGCGTCCAAGGAGAACCGAGCGGAAGTGGAGCCGCGCAGTGATCCTTCTGGACATGCCCCTCTGCAGCCTTCTGGGAAGAATGTTGCAGGGTTCCTGAAGAGCTACACCCTCGGTGAGCGGAAGGAACAAATGATTGATATGTCTGGGTCAACCAGACAGACAAAGTACTCTCAGTATCACAAAGGATCCATTCATGCTCTATCGGAACGGAATCAAGGTGAGGAAGGGGGCCATCATGGAACATCTCAACACAAGAAGCAGCAGTCTGTGGATGAAGAGTCATTACCGTATAATGAGACACAGAATAGTAGGGTAGAGTATGTTAAGAGCACAAAGAATACGCTGAACAAGAAGAAGTGTGAAACTGATGAGAGTGATAGCAGTCAAAGTAGAGTCATATCTCACTGGAGCATGGATGGTGGCCATGTTGGTTCACATGGATCACATGACCAGACTCGTGTTGAAAATGAGGGGGTAAATCCCTTTGGGAAATACCTCAAAAGTGCCTACAAGAAACAAAGCAAGGACTCGGATAGATCGCGGAGGGACGCTCAGAATCATGATGTAACGCAAAGTAAACATGATTCAAACAGAGTGACGCAAAAAGACACAAGAACTTCTCAGAACGAAAATTCAGGTGATAGGGGCCCAGGTTCAAATCAGGTTGTAGACACCAGGACAGTTGGGAATGACCATAGTAGATTTTCTTTACCTCATAGGACAGAGAAGAAGGGTAGGAGCAGTGAAATCCCTGAGAATGTAATTCCATATGGTGCCAGAGACACTTCGGATTCACACGGTTATGGGGGGAAGGGGATATCCAACTATGAAAGTGTTAAACATCCGCTCTCGATAACGGCTGAAACCCCACGGACAGTGCTTCCCAACCAGACCAAACCTCTTGGTACCTCAGAGGGTCAGATGGACCAGGAGCGAGGGATGGACTACCAGACAGGTGGAGTTTCTAGTGATAGAGTTGATGAGAGAGGAGGGATGGAAGAAGATGACAAGGTCAGTATATTTTCTCTCTAGGTCTTTGGTATATTTTTCAAGAAAGGGCGTAAATCATCATATATGCTTTAATAGTCAAAGGGGTGAAAAAACCTTAAAACTCATGCTGAGTTACAAGAAAATAGTTGCTGGTTGTGCACTGAATGAGTGCTTACTCATGTACTTTACATGGACTTTACCCATTATTCTCTGCTTAAAAAAGTTTTGCTATCATTATTTTACAAATATTATGACAGAGTTTGCTTTTCATGAATAAGTGCATGAACATATGATTGTAAGATGGATATTTGTAATTGTAAAAAGTTACATTATGAAAAAAAAAGTATCCAACAAAATTTCATAATAGTATTGCATATTAAATGTATTAAAATTTAAATGATATATACTAAATGATATCATTCCCAGCAAATTGTTGGGAATGATATTTTTGGACAGTTACTTTCAAAGTACAATTTCACTGCAAGTTATACAATTACAAGAATGCACAAATCTCTTTCTTTTTTTATACCCCCGCCAAACAAAGTTTGAAGGGGGTTTATAGGAAACAGTGTACGGTCGGGCGGGCAGTCGGTCGGTCGGTCCGTCCTTTGCAAATCTTGCGCATCGAACTACTTCCTCATTTTTCAAGCAATGCTCTTGAAATTCGCCACACACGTTGGTCTTGGGATGAAGATGTGCAAAACATTTTTTTAATGTGTCGGAAATGCGTTGCCATGCTAACAGCATATTATGGCAATAAATCAGGTTGAAGTCTTGCGGATGGAACTACTTCCTCATTTTTTGAGCAATGCTCATGAAATTTGGCACACACGTTTATTTGTCTTGGGATGGAGATGCGCAAGACATAAGTTTTGATTGTGTGAGAAACTGCATTGCCATGGTAACAGCCTGGCAACTGCGTATTATGGCAATAAATCAGATTGAAATCTTGCGGATGGAACTACTTCCTCATTTTTTGAGCAATGCTCATGAAATTTGGCACACACATTTGTCTTGGGATGGAGATGTGCAAGACATATTCTTGGAATGTGTCAGAAACTGCGTTGCCATGGTAACGACATATTATGGCAATAAATCCGGAAAATATTGTGGATCAAACAACTTCCTCACTTTTGCAAGCAATGCTCATGAAATTACACACCCACATTGTTCTTGTGGTAAGGATGTGCAAGACATTGTTTCAGTGTGTGGCAAACTGAGTTGCCATGGTAACGACATATGGCAATGAAACAGGAAAATATTGCAGATCAAACCACTTCCTCATTTTTGGAGCAATGCTCAGGAAATTTGGCACACACATTGGGGCGGGGGTAATGTATTAATCACCTTCAGTGATATTCTAGTTTATTAAAGCTTAGTTTAGGCATTAAAATGACTTTACTTTGGGGGATGAAATGTAATCGAATAGTAATTTCACATCTTACACCTCTTCAATTCAACATTTGGCATCTCTATTTAAATTTCAAAGTATTCTTCTTCTCGTAACAGCACACTCAAGAGGACTCCAACTCTCCAAGATCCAATCCTGATAGATCTAATCCTCCAGCGTATGGTGATAGAGGGCGCACTGCACCTCCTGTCAGGGAACGACGGGGCAAAATACACCTCCCACAACAGATACAACAAATAGGTAAGTTATTAAAACGCAATGTACGGTAGATAGCGTTTAACGCTATGTGGGATAGGAGGGCAAATGTACCCCAAAGATTCTGAAAGGCTTCCAAGTACACTTTTAACAATAGACCAGGTTTTATTAATTTCATGCATACTTCTTGAACGAAGGTTCTCTTGACAACTCAAAAAGCTTGCCAGAGGCTTGCCCGACATAGCAACAACTAACGTACATGCAAAATGGATCTCATCCATAGAGATGCCATTATGCAAAGCAGGTGCACTAAATAGTTGGTAACTAAGGATTCTGGAGAGAAACATGCATAAATTGAAATACATTAGTAAACAGGTCTATTTTTCCATTTAAAAATTAAAAATAAGTCCTTCAATTAGCCCTTTACGCAAAGATTATCATGGAAGCATGCCTGCTGTAGGTAGCAATTGAAATATCCTTTGCTGAGAGCCAGAAGGGCGTTAACTAATAAAGTTTTACAAGGAAGAGTTAATGCCCATCTGACTCTGAGCAGATGGCTCTTGGGAGATAACTTCGTATATCTGTGTGGATTAAAGTCTGCTTTCATTACTTATATGCTTTTTAGAATGTTGTGAATTTACTTAATTTGTGAAGAAGAAAAAGTTTTGGGGAGGGTTGAGACAAAACAGAAAGAAATTTATGTGTAACCATTTGGCCTAAGAAATGATGTTTCTATCATTCTATGACACAAAGGTTATTAAAAAATTTTAATCTTTATATTTTCTGAGAGAAAAATATTTGCAAAAAAATATTTAATAAATATCTAAAAACTCATGTTTTTTTTCCCAGTAAGGTTTTTTCAGATGATGATTTGCATTTACCGTCAACCAAACTGTGCATCCACAAATGTTTTTCAGACCATGGATATTTAGTCATTATTTACAGACTTCTCAAGATCTCATATCAAAGCACATCTCCTATTCATGCCATCTCTTCTTCCTTGCAGAATTTGATGCTGTAATGGATGCACCAGTACCAAGTCCTGAAGTAGTACCAGTTCCTACCACCAAGCAGTCCCCATTCAGGAAGGACGGTCCCTTTGATCAGAAACCTGTCAGTCTTGTAGAGACGCACACATGGTAAAGATTATTAAATGGAGTATCCTAAAAGTCATACTTGTTAACCCTTCCCACGTTGCAGATGCAAATCCTGTCCCAAATTCTAATACGTACCATTCATGTTAGGGCTGGGGATATTGTAACATAATTTAACTTTCGTTTGCTCGAAATGTTCATGAATTTGATAAAGGAGTTTATATGCACCAAAGTTTCATACCGCAAAATGTCTGAATTACATCAGTGAATTTTGCAATTCGCAAAATTTCATCCTGCGAGAAACCTGTTGATGAAAGTTTCTTTTTTTTTTGTATACTTGATTAACACATAAATGAATTTTGTTAAAGTGAAATATATTCTATGCCAAATTTGGCAAGAAACAAACAGCACACCAGGCAGAGGCGGTGGAACATTGGGCTCGGACAGTGGAAGTGGAGGGGCACCTTTTGTCCGCCAAACAAAAGGTGCCCCTCCACTTTCATTATCCGAGCCCAACGTTCCGCCGCCTCTGACACCAGAGTCTTATATGAAATTCTGTTTACTCTGTATAGAGAAATTTACGATTAAATTTGGGCCTATTAATTGACTCTTTGTGAGCTAGGATGTAAAATCTTATTCGTTAGAGCCAGCAAGAAGAGTATCATGCTGAGAAACAATTACAGAGTGAAATATTTTTCCTAAAATACAATTTTTAGATGAAATATGATGCAAACTCTACAAACTGTTTTAGACAGCAAGAAGAGAATGACAAATAAAAATCATAGAGAAACCTTTAGTACATGAATGAAATTAGTGGATAATATATTTAGCTATTTTGCCAAACGGAAATAGGAATTAAAAGAAAATAACATCAATGCAAATACTGTAAAATTGGAAACGTTTGCGACATGACACTTACGCGAATTGTAAACAACAGCCATTTTCACAGCAAGAAACTTTCGCCATTTGCAAAAATTTAGTGTTAGGTCAATTATGATTCAATGATTTTGGGGCATTAAACTTTCGTGAATCTGAACCAGCTGCGAAATTCGCGAACATTAAATGCCCGTGAAAGTTTCTGATTTTACCGTAAGTTGTTTTGGCTTATTCTGAAATATAAGCGAGACGGACTGTTGAATTGCCCCATAAGAGATATCTTCTGCTATAATTTTGCCTGTGAAAGCACTGTGCAAACTGCCCATTCATAACAGGACAGAGAAGTATGTGACCACTTGTCTGTTTAACTTGTCGTCATGGGAAGTTTGTGAAGGAAAAAATTATCTGAAACTTACCAAAATGTGTAAAATGCAGATGTTTTCTTTATTTGTGTCATGTTTTATCCTTGCTGGGTAATGTATCTCTTAGAAATTCCCCCCAAATGTTATGAACATAACGTATCTATACCCATGATGTAGTAAGTATAACAAGTAAGCAAGCCTAATACATTAAAAAGTAATCTTTTGCTTGAACTAGAGCTACATTCTCATGATATTTTGTATAATTGTGGTACAATGCTTGTACAATATTTTGTATTTCTTGTACCTTGTTCTAGGAAAGCAAAGGACAATGCCTTCCCAACAGATCAGCAGTGGAAAGAAGTGCAGAAGAGAAAGAAGAAGAAAAAGACTTCAGTAAGTCAACTTTTAATAGATTACAAGACAAATAAAAATTCACTGTTTTTATTGTGTAGGATACCTGCCTTACATATAATTGCAAGTTGTTTCAATACTACCTTATGAAATTGATAATGTTGATGTTTGCATTAGTTTTAGGGGGAAGATCATTGTTTTTATTTGTTTTATTTCACTTCCTCTGATTAATGGGTTTGATTTCAAAACAGTCAAATGTTTAAAAATAGTTAACTTTTAACTGCATTTGTACAAGAAATGGACATGAAATAAGAAAATAAGCAATCATTAGGTGAGAATGTTTTATGACAATTAGCTGTGTAGTGGTTGACCTTCGTTTCCTGTACTTTTTGTTTTGTTTAGATGAATTATAATTGATATCCTGAATCCAATGAACAGGGTAGTAATATATAGATCTGTAAAGAGCTTAGAAACATTGTAGATGTATGTATAAGGCATTATGTAAATCCTTTCATTATTATTATTATCGTCTCTTGAAGTCCTAGTCTCACCTTAGCGATTCAACAATAAGCATATACATTATGTTAGGTCCCTCAATTGCGTGTTTTAGTAAAAAGGCGTTATATAAATCCTTTCATTATTATTATTATTATTATCGTCTCTTGAATTCCTAGTCTCACCTTTTAATAGCGATTCAACAATATGTGTATTCATGATTTTAGGTCCCACAATTGCATGTTTTAGTAAAAAGCTGAAAGTGGTTGAATCATCTATGGCATCGTAAATCTCTCTTTCGTTTCCCAAAATACATATTGAGAATATTCAGCCTATAATATGATCTTCTTACATGTACTTAGTTAAAAGGGAATATTTGCCTCTTTTAAATTACTTTGTATTCTGAGTGCAATTTCATTTAGGCACTTTTTTGAAAATATATCTCAACAATGTTATTTTTGAGAAAAACAAGTATTTATCTGTTCTGGTTATCTTGATAACTCAAATACTTTTGTTTTATGTGTAATAATAGCACAAGAATTGTTCTATCAGAAGCATAGTTATTTTGACAGTTGTTGGTTAGGTGGGACTGGGCCTTTACTTGATATTGACTCATCAGAATGTTTGTACTCCTGCCATTAGCCACTGAAGAGAACCTTTTACAGGAACTTTTTTCTTGATGATTCACTGGCCTAGCTTCCTTGTATTCCTTGTTATCGCCACGCTCTCTGTGTTTCTGTAAATTAGATAAAAACAAATCTTTTCTCTTCAGGACCTGTGGTAAATGTAATCTCCTGGCAATCTCCAAAGAATTAAATTGCAAAATGTGATGGCTTATACTACATTTTCATTTCTCTGGTAATAGTATAGTTGCGTCTTTTATGTATGGAGGACAAATAATGTTGCCTGGGGTGATTTTCTGGTGGGTTTTCCCCTGATTTTACACTGGGGGGGGGGGGGGGGGGTATCTGAGACTTGTTAAATAGACCTGCTAATGCTGGCAGCTGTGTCACTAGATATCCGTTTACTTCAAATTCTGCTCATGTTTCTGCCTGATTTCCAAGTCCCATTGCCTGAAGGCATTGTGCAGTGCATAGCAAAGCCGTTATTAAAATTTTCCAATATTTGACCCATAAATCCAGATAATATGAGTTGTTGTCAAATGATAGATGGCTGTACATACAGTACTCATTTCTTTATGCTGGTGATGCATTTGTGCTTCAGGGGGGAAAAATGATTGCTCCAGATATGTTTAAAGAAAAAATATACAAATGAACATGAAATAATGTACAAATATGTAGTTGTCTTTCAAATAACCTTGTTTCTTTTTTTTTTTTTGGGGGGGGGGGGGGGAATGTGTTCACTGTTGTTAGGGGAAAGGAATGTCTTGATTAGTTTCAATCTTTTGCAAGATCTTACACCATCTTTGATTGTACTACAAGGAAATTCAAGGACATCCTATTTTAGAGAAAATTCTCATAATGCTAGGCATGAGGTTCATGTAATGCTATCCAGAAAATGCATTCTTGTGTGTGTATTATTCTTTTGGTATGCCTAGATGTATCTTATCTTTAAACATCCTCCTTTTGAAGCATTCGTATCGTGTTCAGAGTTTGAACAGCTGTGTACACGATTTTGTCAGTTTACTCATTTATGCATCGATCTCATTCATCACATGCTCATGAGTAGTGTACTCATTCACAGTAATTGATCTTATCTCAACCCAAAATTGGTCCGACTTGTTCAAAATATTCAGTGGATTAATTATCAGTCACTCTTAGTATTGCTTTGCCTGAAACTCTTTGCAGTCCTTTCTGAATACCGACACTCAAGATCGGATAGGGGCGCATCGAGCCATCTATGGTGTAAGGGAGTGGGACAACCGGGCCCCTCCAGATTATGTCAAGTCCCAGAAGTCCCTCAGGAAGATTTCACAAACACCAAGTTCTGACAAGGTAGGGGAACTCAAGACTTCATTTTAGGGACCGAAGATCACTCTGATTTATGATATCAATTACATTGGTAAAGCTCTTAATGCCTGCTCTAGATATAGTTATTATGCTGTTCGTTGAATGGAATTGCTATTCTGCACTGACAACACACAGCCATATCACTCCACTGGGAAGCATTCAGACTTGTTACATTGTACAGGCATGAACATGTTAATCAATAATGTTCACATCCTTCTAATCCATTAGAATTCAAGTATAAGAATAGAAAGATTCAAGCAAGATCACACATTGTTCTTCCATCTGATGCCATCTTTTAAAAATTAAATCAGTTTACGGTAGTGCCAAAGAACATGTTAGAGCTACCTTCTAAGCAATTAATTGTTTATTAATCATCATTATCTTCCTTTGTTTTTGATAATATTACAGACGTCACGCCTGCAGCCTCTGACCAAACAGCTGCCGCAACTCTCCCAACAGAGGTTATCTCCTCCCACACTGCCCTCGTCATCATCCCGTCTACATGGAGACGAGACTGACAGTCACAGACATCATCACCACACCCACCATCATCACTCCAAGTCAGAGCCGGACCCCAGGGTAGACATCTTCACCTCACACGCCCCCCTCCGTCCAATCACCGCTGGGAATGCTCTGGAAGCGCCCCACCCTGCTGAGTCGTCGGAGCTGCCCACGTATAGCCAGGCAATCAGTAGAGGCACCAGACCTAATACCAGGGGGTCAGAGGTTCGTGTGGTTAAGGAGACGTCAATATGAAATGTCAAGTTTGTGTTAGTGTGTTGCCATGTTGCCTTTACAGACCACATTCACACTTGTAATTTAAGAGTGCTCTAAGCTGGATTGTGATGCAGCCTCCTCCAATGAGAAGACAACTGCACTAGGAAGTGTTCCACCCAACCACCTTCAAGAGGTAGTCAGTGGGATTGTTTGCCTACCAAGGATCAAACATTTAACGAAGTCCTATACTTAAAAGCTGAATCCATACTGACTTAATTCATTGCTGAGGCAAAATACCACTTCACCTCCCTCCACCCAGATTGATCCATGTCCGTGTGAAGGTAGACATAGTGTCTTGCTTGAGCATTCTTCTTGATCACTTGCATTAAGAGCGCTCTTATTTGTTAGTGTGAATGGGGTCTAAGCTAAACCAGTCAGTGAATACCATGCTTGTATTCTTATCAAAAAGTCTACCATAGAGCTGAATTTAAATTCAATATTTTGTCTGTGTCCTGCTGGAAATTGTTGACTCTTCTTATAGCTTTGTGCTTTGTCATTTAGATTTGAGGATGAGTTAATAGATAATGCAGCCAAATACATGTACAGTGTATTTCAAATTGTTCTGTGCAAGCTCTGAGTCTGAATACTTTTTCACCGTTTGAATTGCTATGAGTCTCATAAAATTTATTGTTCATGTCTTAAAACAAATTGGCCACTCTATGGTGTCAAATGAAACTATTTGATGTATTTTTTAGTGCATGATATGAGCAAAATGTTTTTTTTTTTACCTTGTGTATTATGTGAATAACCTTTCTTATACATTAGGGCAGAAATTAGGGATGGTGCGATAATCATTCGCTAAAGAAATGAAAGCAAATACATTGCCATTGAAGTGGATAAAACAACAAACAAATAAAAGTGAATTTTCGTATGTATTTTTGTCCATGCATGGCATATGGACGACAGCGTAGGGTTCTTTCCAGAATTATCTGCTGTGAACTAGATCAAAGAAATTTACTGCCAAGAAGATCCAATCGATGTCTTTAAATAATCTATGAACAACGCTATTTTGGTTAAGTTAGGAGCAAAACAAAATTCTGCAATGTGGAACAATATCACCCCTTGAGAGACAAATTTAAGCAATTGAGGTATTAGTCTTTTTACATGTGGTATTCTCATAAATATATACATATCTGAATGTGTATATATATGTTATTATTCTACTTGTGGTCCAGTGCCTTGCCGAAATCTGTCTTGTCTAACTTTTAAGAATTATTTATGTCATGGCAAACTGTGCCTACTTTGTACTAGGATATATCATACATTGTTACTTTCCAGGTTTTATAGAAATATTATGTGAAATATTGCCCTATGGTGCCTTGAAAAGTTGAATGTGGTGACTGTTCCTCCAGTTTTAATCAATGTCACTGAATGCATGTTTTTAGGAATATTTTGTTTTCTTAATACTGTAATCATATAATACTTGAAATAGCTGGCAAACCTATGCCTGAAAATGCAATAAATTTTTAGCTAATCAGTTTTATTCCATAATAAAGGAGAACTAACCCCAGAATATAAATGTACTTATGTTCAAAGGTGTAATATAATCTTAATCATTGGCCTGTATCACTTTAGAAATGAAATATCGGAAAAGGATTTAAATCAAGACATTCTAGCACACGGTATCGTCTGCTAACACTTTACATGGGGGATGCCATTTTCTTGATGATATGGAGTTGTACATGAACCATTGGAAACTGTTCCGGTCAGAAAAATATTTTTAGCTCACCTGAGCCTAAGGCTCTAGTGAGCTATTGCGATGGAAATTTGTCCGGCGTCCGTCGTGCGTCGTGCGTCGTCTGTTAACTTTTTACATTTTCATCTTCTTCTCCAAAACCCATGATTGGAATTCAACCAAACTTGGTAGGAATCATCCTTAGGGGTAGGGGACCCAAAGTTGCTAAAATGGTACATGTGGCCCCCAGGGGGGCGTAGGGGGAGGGCCCCCAATGGTAAAAGCTATGTAAATTTCAAACATCTTCTTCTCCAGAACCAGGCATAGCTCAGACTTGGTATTGTGTATGGAGATACCTCTATAGATGAAGAATGAATATTGTTCATGAAATTTCTCTGAGTGGCCCTATAGGGGCCCTGTGGGGGTAACATACTGGAGGGGGGGGGCGCTGCCAGGCAAAATGTACATTCTGATCTTCTCCAAAACACATGATCGGAATTCAACCACACTTGGTGGGAATCATCCTTAGATGTAGGAGATTCAAATAATACATGACATTGTAGACCATGGGGTGGGGGGGGGGGGGGAATTATGTTCATTTCTAACATCATCTCATGTACATCCTCCTAGTTGTTTCAATTTCTAACATATCTCGTGGTGGTGCTAGAGAGAACATGCACCAGATGTGAATTGATCCACCTCAGGTGAGCGTCGTGCCCCCTGGGGCTCTTGTTAATCCTAGAGCTAAATTGCTTCTTCTCATTACAGAATATCCCCATATATGATGGAAAATACATAACAGGTGTATACATGTATACATATATAAAAATTCTCTGGTTTTGCTAAATAGAAATTGATTTCTTGGGCTTGCCTGGCAGAGCAGAACATAATTTAAACAACGTGCATTCTGACTATTGAAGTCCATTATCTCGAAGCAGGTGAATGCATAGTTTGTCACTGTTGACGCTCAGGAAGTTATCATCCATAAATTTGAATTAATTTCAAAGAAATATAAAACACATTTTCGTTTTTTTTCTCAAATGAGATTTTGTATCAGGAAGAAAGACAATTTTGCATTCGGATTAAAAATATCTTTATGTACACATCAAGGAAATGGCAGCCCCCAGGTATCGCTAGCAGACGATAAATTTTGCTGAAAAAATCTTGATTTATACCCATCTCGTATATTTTAATGCAAAATTACGTAGGACAACAAGAAGGAATAGATTACATCGTTGAATATAAGCACATGTATATTTTGAGGTTAATTCCCCTTTAAAGCACAAATCTGTAACCTGTTGCATAGTAAACCCGTGATAATCCTTCGTTGGTTAAGATCTTCATTCAGTTTGAGGAGAAAACCCAAGGAGTTAATTTGACAAGTAAAGCCTTGTTTTCATGATGTTGTAAACCACCTGAAAAAAATCCCAACCAACTAAACAAGCAACAAAACAAAACTCTGCAGCAACATGGAATGAATTAAACATAGCAAACTTCAAACTCTTGTATCTTATATAACATACAGAGCATTCAGTACACTTTGGAGTCTTTGTTGTGTGTACAGCGACTGTTTCACCCCCTTTTGCTATTCATTTACAGGCAAAAATGGTTATATTTTGCAGGAACAGTATATTTTTAGTCTGTTTATGGTGTCATTTGTGAATAAGGCTTGAAGGAAAAAATAACAATACAAGTCTTCCCTTGTGGCTTATGTAGGTGTGGTTAGAGCTTATTTAATTTTGGACAATAATTAGATTAATTTATTTTCATTATTTGTCTCTCTGACATGACCAAAATATGTGTAATATTCAATTCATTTCAATTCAATTCTTGTTTATTTCACCATCCATAAAAATAACACTGTATTGGTAAATACAATACAAAACAAAAAAAAATCAATCATTTAAGAATAATTTATGACAATGAAAATGGTGCACTCGAATAAGGCCTAAAACAGTGGCCTTGTGTGATGAGTGACCAAAGGAAGTACAAATACTAAATAATTGAGAAGCAAAACAAAACAAAACAGACACGTACATAATAGGAAGGTGGATGTTGACATATCAGAATATATATGTAGATTTTTCAATATTTTTCTGTTCTTCATAAATGTTAATAATTACACACTTTACACTAATGTAAATTTAAACAAATGAGTGTAGTAGAAGTAATTCACTTTATTTATGGTAGGTATGACAGACTTTGTTTATTGACCTCAATATAAATGAAAACAAAAATATCATAATTGACATTGTACTTCAAGTAGAATTAATTGACTTTATTTATGGTAGGTTTGACAAACTTTGTTGGTAAACTCAGTAATACTAATTTTGACTCATTGAGCAAGGCTAAAAAAGTGAAAAGTGACCAACAGAAATTTTGAACATCAGGTAAAACAACCCCTGAATCCCTGTACAACGACATCCATTACAATGCAACTATTTTGAGGCATTTCCTGCACATGTGGGAGATGAATATGTATCTCCCATTCCTGCTCTTCTATCTCTCTCATCATGGTAAGCATGATACCTCCTCTTTTGATCAATCAAGCAGGTCTTTTCTTGCTCCAGGGCATAGTAGCAACGAACCCATCCAAAGTGAGCGTCCGAAGGCAACATCCATGTTGGATCACTTGACAAATGTTGAATCACTTCACGGTGTTCTTTTCCTTGTCTCTCTTGATCCTTTGCATAAAGGTCACTCTAGGTTTTTGACGACAGCAGTAATGCCAGAAGCAATGAGATGAGACCTAATGCAAATTCATGTGCTATTTCACCCGGGCTACAGTTTTCTTCTTCCTTTTATTTTTTCTGGGAGCCTGATGTATGATGCTGTTTTTCAACTGTAAGAATAGATGTAAATACCGTTTCTCTGGAGGGGTATAGGGAAATAACTCATTTAGTGTAAAGGGCTGATGACCCCCTCTTCCACATGCTAAGGGTTGATAGTGAAGGTAGACTTAGCATGGATGTACAGTGTCAGTAGTATATCCATGGACTGAGGTAATATCTTATGGCATGAAACGATGAACTAAGGAAAATATTTGTTGTAAAAAAGGGTTGACAATCCAAATAGATTATGATAAACATTTTGTCCTTACATTCCCCATGTAATGTGTAACTTCACTCTGTCATGAATAGGCTGCAAATATGATTCCAGTGTAAAGGCTTAGTGACTATCTCAAGGGCCCTTCTTACTGAATCCTTTTGAGACTAGACTTGAGCTGAAACATTCTCTCAGACATGTTTAATCTTTTTGAAGGATGTGCGCTGTAGAAAAGTGTAGATGTAGTCTAAATCAAAGCCAGAGGTGTTGTGGATCAGTGGATAAGTCCCCGGACTGTGAACCACGAGGTCCGGGTTCGAATCCCACCGCAGCACTAGCGTCCTTTGGCAAGACGTTAATCTACATTTGCCACTCTCCACCCAGGTGTTAAATGGGTACCCGGTAGGATGGCGAAAGGTAATGTCCTTTGCTTAGCATGTGTGCGCTTTACAGACGCCTGGCTGGAATGCTCCCCAGGGAGTGGAGAATGTGCATACACTGTGTGCGGGCGTGCCAGAATCCAATGACCGGGGTAATAATATATACCTATCTATACAGCGCCATGAGCGTCGAAAGGCGGACCTGCACGCTATACAAGTAGCCACTATTATTATTATTATTATTTTCATTTTTGTTTACTTTTTAAGTTAAAAGCAAAAAGACAGCCTTTACTGTTGACCTTGATTGAAATGTTTGATCCCCCCCCAAAAAAAACAAGTGGGGAGTACTTTAGTTCCAAAATTAATTTCTATCATATCATCCTTTTTTTTTGCTAATCTGCCCCTTCCTCCCCCAAATAGAGTCTGGTCCTCAATAAGATACACAGAGCATTACTTAAGCTGAACAATTCTGTGATTTAAAGGTCGTCTGCTTGGACGAGAGAGAGAGAGAGACCCTTGAGATTTAAAACAAGTTGGCTTTTTCAACTACTCAGGGCGTCAAATTTTGCTTGTGGAGTCGGGGAGCGAACATTTCTAATACCAGCTTTATCACTTAGAAAATACAAAGCACATGCACATACCTCCTCCCAAAAAGTGCTTTATCAATGAATGAATAATAAAAAACCCCCAGCACATTACCATTGTGTGTGTAATTAGGTTTTTACAGGCATGTATCAGTCAGATATGATTATTTTCCTCTGGGAATCGAGCTTTAGCCTCAGCGTCAGAAAACGACACTCGGTTTAGAACCAGGGTCCGTCAGAGTCGATTCGTAGGGGAAGACAGAGTGCTGAATATAATTATCTGCTAGACCATCCCCAGTCTCCACAAAATATATCATAGCCTCATATCAAGAAGTAGGAGAAGTTTTGGAAGTTACCAATCAAAATTTTGAATGCGAACTCAGGCGCGGATCTAGAGCGTGCGCCCCTCCGTTTTGTCTGACAAAGTATGCTCCCGGACCCCCTAGATGGCCGTTTGGCTTCGTCAAACGGAGGGTTCCTCAGTGTGCGCCCCCCTTTCTGAAATGCGCCCCCCTTCTGAAAATCCTGTATCCGCCCCTGATGTTCGGTTAGGAAGAAGAAGGAAGACATTGGTATGTTGTGTGACGAATAAGTCAAATAAATCACTTGCATTCATGTAAACTGGGTCATATTCATGGTAAGGTTCTGCCAAGGTAAATTATCAAGCTACAAAGGAGAAAAAGGTAATGACATTGCTCTATTAACTTTGCATGCTCTGTGCTTAGGAGAATTTCTCTCTCAAAAGGTTTTTCTATCCACATCTTTCACCGCTTTTGCTTTTGATTCTTTTCATTCCGTCTATCGTTCTCTCTTTTTTTTTTTTCTTTTCTCTCTCTCTCTCTCTCTCTCTCAATGCCCCTCTTTGTCTCATTTCCTTTCTCTGCACCTATGTCTTGTATTGTTTTTTCCAGAAGTTCTTTCTCTTCCTATATTTGTCTCTAAATTGTTCAAATATTCTTTGGAAAAAAATTGACTTCACATGGATGATATACATTTGCCAATTTTGTAATGGCCATGAAATGTGCACAAAATGATCTTCCACCGTTTATGGTGCCTGTTAAATCTTTTAGATGTATTTCTCATGAATTTTAAGAAGATGATAAAATGCAATACGTCACTAATGGGACTATTCAGCATTATTTTCTTCACTTTCCCAATGTGCTTTTGCCAATGCACTTATAAAATTCATGGATTTTATGTTAATGAAGAAAAATGCAATTATGTTGAAAACGAAATTCTCATCATCCATTTATGTTCGTGATATAATTTTCCTCCTTTTATACCCTCCTAATGACTTATTTTAAAAAGCTAAATTTCATAACACTCGTCATTGTCGCGTTTAAAAGCATTCATTCTTTTTTTTTTCTTCAGCACTTTTGAAATGTTTGAAATGTGTACCCATGGAAGTGCTTTTCATGTTTCCCCTGCTTTGGTATTTACTCGGCAAACAAGACCGTGTTGCCATCAAATTAAATTAACGGACCTTCGTTTCAGATGGCGTTCGTGCTTTCTTGCAGGAGAGTAAACTTGTCAAATGGTTCTTACCTTGCGACGTCTTGATGGCCGATGGGGGTAGCGGACAGAGGACCGGGCGGATCTAGGACTTTGTGTTTTTAAAGGGGGGGGGGGGGCACACCATGTCGAAAAAATTACATTATTAAAGAGGCATTTTATTGATTTGTACTTGCGAAAAGCCAATTGGGGTTTCAAAGGGGAATGGGTCAGGGGCCACTAGAGAAGAGAAGAGTGGGAAGAGTGAATTTCAGAGAGGAGTTATTTTATTGAATACCAGTTATATGATTTATTACTCAGTGACATGAAATGTAATTTCTGGTATATTTTGGAAAAAGGAGCCTTAAATTCAACATGTTTTTGTTCATGATAGCCCCCTCTGTCTATTTTTAATGGTATGTAAACATTGCTGATTACATAAGGATAACGAGAAACTGACTTGAATTTAATTGTCATTGATGTGTTGAATAGATGCCTTGCGTTTACCGTAAGATATTGCTGAAATCAAATCTTAAATGAGCATTTTAATTTTAGAATTGTGAACAAGCTTTTGAACGTATGATGATATCCTCGAGATAGGAACTGCGACACAAGAAGATGAATTCATCTTTTCATTATTTGTGTAAGTGCCCTTGACTATGCTGACTGTTTACTTGTACAAATCAATGTCGACAATACTAGACAAAATAATGAACAAGACCCCTCGAGTTCCCAACATGTTTACCAGGTAAAACAAAAATAGACGATGGTATAATCTTAACAAGCAGTGTGCGAATCAAAACCGATTTTGGAAATGTTTTGATAAATCACATTCTTGTGGAAATTAGATGCGGAGTACTGCTTATGTTGGCATGTTGTGTATCTGCATTAAGCATATCCATGCAATTGTCATCGGTTAGCGGGGGAATATCTGACAAGTTTTGACGAAGCTCTCTTTGTTTGGGTGAAGGCATTTGAAATCAGAGATTTTTTGGAAGGTCGCCATTTTTGTTTATCGGAAGACTCTGGCTGACCGAGGATGTTGAAACTAAGGAAGGGGGGGGGGGGGGGGGGGGGGAGGGGGAGGATGAGGATATCTGCCATTTTTTGACTGAGCTTTCTTTTCTTTGGGTTTAGGCATTTTGCAATTGAAGATGTTTGTTCTGAAGGTCACCTTTGGCGGATTCGATCAGGATGTTGCAATTGAGGGCTAAGCTAAGAGAGCCCGGCCGGAAAGCTTTGAATCTGTGGGCATGTGATTGCCCCCCCCCCCCCCCTTAAAAGGGAAGGGCGAACCTTTTGCGCTCCATCTGCATCTGCCACTGCAAGACACATGCTTGATCTTGAAATCTTTGACGTTCACAATGAAGTATCTTATGTAGATATTCGAGCATTAAAAGTGCTCTTATTCTGGTCTTAATGAATGTGGTGAATCCTCTCCTTCAGGTAAATGGAAAAAAACCCAAACTGTTATCGTTTGTAAGTAATTTGAAAGAATTGCAGTGAAAAGATTACCATAGTTATGTGCATGTGATATATGACAAAAACATGTAGACGAAATGACGTCCTAACGGTAGAACATTTCGTACTAGAGAGATCATGATATTGCGACTTGGAAGAAAAAAAAAGTGAGAAAAAAGAATGAAGTGTGGTGGAGAAGAATGCACTTTGAACTTGAACTTAGCACGAAAACAGGACAACAGTAGGTGTTTTTGGCACTTGCAATTGAGCAAATTGATACATTTTCGCTCCCCCTTCTCGTTTACACAGCTTTGACTATACCGTTTTAACGTTGTGGATTCTAGAAGCGACAGTGACGTCAAGCCATTATGCTTAATTTAAAGAAACCAGATATATTCGGCTATCCGACCCCTTGATGAAGTGGCTATGTCAACGCTGTCTTGCTTTATCAACTATCCTTCCTGAGTCAGTTGATAAACACTCGCTTTTAAGATTAAAATGTCGATTATGCTGAGAGGATGGCATCGGCTAGCCAGTTAGGGGAGCAGTCACGACTCGAGCGAAAGGTGTTGCATTTTGCATTAAAGAGCTAGGAACATGTCTTTTGCCGACGAAATTGGCTGACGAAAAAAAAAAACGCGATCAAAAATACTTGCGAAAAATTTTTATGGACAAAACGGAGACATTTTATTTTACGATGCTTACGTGCAACGCGAACGATAGTTTATGATGCGAGGGAGAGTTTAAATATAACAAAAAAAGTGTGACTGACGGAAAATCACAATCTTAAGTTTATTTGGAGGATAATTTCCACTCCGATAGAAATCGCAATTAATAAAATATTTTATTTACTCTCTTACTTATAGACAAAGAGGTAAAGCTTCTTTCATTTCTTAACTTTGAACTTTAGATCATTAGAACTCATTATTAAGGCCGATCTGAGAGAATTCCCTTTATCATGTTTAAAGATAGACATCTTATTACAAGGGTTCTAAGTAGACTGTCTTCCTTCTAAAAGGCAAGATTTGAAAGAGAATTTAACATGCGTAGGATAACTCGTGTCCACGAAAAGAACAATCATGACATATCAATTGGTTATTGATAGATAGGGACACATCTCGGTTTAGTTAGGTAAATTGAAACGTATTTTGCAAAAAAAAAAACCCTTTGATATATCATTTTCTCTTACCCATTTGATTTTAAATCTTTCAAATACACTGTAGCCCATCCGGAACTAGAAAAATATTTGATATTTATTCTCGTCCAATTCTCCTATCTTTGATGGCTCGTATGCAATATAACTCAAAGATCACTGATATGGTGTTTACTTCGAAAGGCGACATTTCTCCATGAATAAGGCAATTCCTCAATTTTTACCCCTTTTTTAACCTTTCAGTCACTTTCTCTACTAAATTTCCATTAAAAATCACGGAGATTTAGGGTAATTACAAAATACGTTTTTGTCACAGGTGCATATGAAAAACCGTAGAATATGACTGATTTCGTCGTTCGATGGTTAATCCACTCATGTACCTACTAGGTATCAGTAGGTACATTTTAGAGCAGTATCTCATGAAATGCAAGATGATGGAATCACTTTTCTCTTGATACTTGGGAGATATCCATCGACGACGTTAATGGCAGTTTTAATGAACCAGGAAAAAAGCTTAGAAAAGTTTGAAGCTTGTGAGATGATTAGAGCTGCAATCTCTCTCCATTGCCTGCCAATTATCAACTGGGGGAAATCAGTAACGTGCGGAGGTTGCAATTTCTAAGTGAGAGAAAAAGAAATGGAAATAAGAGGTCAGTTAGATTGCCAGATACGTGTTGAAAACAAGTTTCGTCTATTTCTGTAGAGTGATATTTTGGGCGCTCATAATATATTTAAAATCAGTATCGTGGCATAAGGCCGTGATTACTAAATCAGTTGCCGTTCTAGTTATCAGCAGATAAGGGGTCTGGTAAATTACAAGTCATTTTGGCGTGCTAAAAACCTTTTTTTAGATCGTTTTTTTCAGACAGCTTTAGTCGTAAAAATTCCATCTAGAAGTAATCCCAAAAGAAATTGGAAGAGCCTCATTAGTATACATGGAAATAATACTTTGATAGTCTGCCCAGGTTAATTCGTCAAAAATTGGGTTACGACCTACGTATCATTAAAGCAACGAAAGTTAATTAAAATCACAGCATATCTCTCACCCACTATCTGTAACCTGTCGTTTTAATGTCACACTTTTTATACCAACTTGTCGTTTTAGTGTCACACTTGTCACATTGAATACTTTATAATGGTAACGGACATGACACCATATATGACAGGGTGTCATGTCCATTACGGTTAAAAAGAGTCAATTTTCTCTTCAGCCAATCAGTGATATACTGTGAAATTTGCTGTGTGTGTCCCTGATAGTCATGTGTCTGATTCAATTACTAAAATATGTTTTAGGACTCTAGAGAGCTATGAATTTTTAAAATTCTATGGAAATCTCAAATTGGAAACTCCGGGCCATGTGACTGCGATATCCTCTGATGTCATGGATTCACTACTCTACATTTGTTTTTGTACACAAAAATGACCACAAATATCCCTTTTTTCTCGAAATAATAAAGGAATAGAATTAGTTTAAACAAGAGGACATGCCAAAACATTCCACCCTTAATAATGCCTAGAGCATAGGAATAAGGAAGATGTTATACCCAAAATAATGAAAAATAATAACATTTAATAATTTTTCAAATATACAAATTTTTTTTTTGGTCAATTTAATGAAAGCCGGAATATGCCTATTTTTTACAAGATATACAAAACATATTACCCTCGCTATACTTCGACCACATGAATAAAATGATGTTTTTTTGAAGAAAAATGTAAAATAAATGTAATGACATTTCAGGAAAAAAAAAACAAATTGGAAAGCAGTGAATCCATGACATCACAGGATATCACAGTCACATGACCCGGAGTTGCCAGTTTGATATTTCCATAGAATTTTAAAACTTCATAACTCTCTTATTCTTTGTCGGATTTTTCTCAAACTTTCACTGATCTATTTCTCCATTTTTTAATGCTTTTATTAGCATCTTTTTCCTCATGAATGTGTCCCTTTAAACTGTGGTTTAAAGGGCAGGTTTAGACTGCGCTTAAACCGTATACTAAGACCGCTGTTTGACTTAATCGGGAGTTCAGAATACGCGCCTTTATATCTCTCATTTATACAGACTTCCTTAAAAGTTCGAGATATTACATATTGGGAAATTTAACACCGTGAGGTCTGATAGTTGCCTAAATGTAGCTATGTCATATATATATATTTGCAAAGTCACGCAGGGTATATTTTTTTTATTTTCTTTTATATCAATGTTAGTATTACTGTGTTGCCATGATCCTTAGTAATAAGTATTTTCATTTTTGTCTTCTGGCTCACTGCATTGTGTAAACGAAATCAGTGTGCTATGGAACAAATTTGATTCATTAAAATCTCAAATTCATACTTGTCTGTACATTATTATTTTCCCTCACAGTAAAACAAAATATTGAAGACTTCATTGCGATTGATTCAGCGGTGAATCACCATGGGTAGCCCTATGTTCCTGCCCCTTCCCATGTTGTCACACTTACGGGGTGTTGCAAGAAAGTTGCGATTGATTGCAAGTTGCAACTGATCGGTACTGACCAATCAAAATCGTTGTTGCAAGCGCATCTTCTTGAATGGGCAGACCCTGAACCATTCAGAATGGATGTTCTTATTTGCTTTACAATTTGCAATTGATTGCAACACCCCATTTTTTTTAAAGGACGAGTAACCCACGTGATATTCTAGATGCACCTATTGTCTGCTACGTCTTTCCATGAGGCTGCCATTTTGTGCATGACACGGATCATTAGGTACCATATGCATTGATAATAGCCTACCTTTACAACAGATACGTCGCTTTGTTCTGATTGTATTACGATTGTTATTGCCATGGGCCTAGATAATTGACGACCCATGAGTTCTAATAGCCATCCTGTAAAGCAGATTCCTCGCTTGTTTTGGTATTGTTACGATTGTCTCCGTCCTTGACGTCAATTCTCCGTCCTTGACGTATATTTTTTATGAAGTATATTTTTTATGAACAAATTAAGACCAAAAAATATACTAACTTACATTTCAGAATATGTGACTTTATCTAATATATATTTGTCCTCTAAATCAATTACAAGTTAACGATGAAGGAAATTTTACTTGATGAAAATATGTTCGTGTACACATAAAGTAATGGCAGCCCCCTTATTATTGCAGACGATAACTTGGCTGGAAAATAGTGATTTATATCTATATCTGTGTTTTTACATGAAATTGCATGTATCAAATAAGAGGCATATACTGCACCATTCAAAATAAGCTAATTCATACGCTGAGGTTAATTTCTTTTAAAGTCTGAGCGTAGTCTGAACTGTACCCGGTGTCGGAACATCGGGTTATCTGATCTTAATTCTATTACTAATCTCGTAATTGCAGATTGGAAAGTATACCTTCTATGGACAAATCTTGCGATATCACATATCAGTTTTATGTCAATTGTTTGGACCTTGTACGTGTATGTCCATGTATGTTTTATACCTCACCAAGCATTTTATCCAGTCTTACATAATCCGTCCATTTTTGTATTCACTAAATGTCTGAATTTATACGTGTATTATTTTGTTGACTTGAACAATGACTTTGATGTATTAAATCAAACAATTCCATGTTATTCACATATTACTCTGTGAATATTTTTTGTCTGTAAATAGCTCTGTAAATGACTATTATCGAGATATATTTAAAAAAAATAAAATATTGAGTGAAAACAACATACATGTATTTAAAAAGGGGTTATCGTGTATTTTATTTCATTTTTGATGGAGGCGTGGTTTTCCGTTTTTCTTTTCTGAAGTAATAACTTGATTTAAAAGGTATAGATTAACATTTTACATGGTCGTGATTGAATTATATTTGAATGTAAGAAAAAAGGTCCTTAAAAATCTTTAGATTTTTTCTTCTTCAAACATCTGATAAAGAAAGATTAATTGCTATTTTCAGTTACAGAAATAAGCTTATTCATACCCTCTTCTTCCCTATGAATAAATCTAAAATAAATGACGTCATCGTAATTCGAGGATTATATTCAAAGGAATTCCATACCAGTACATTGAAGAAAACAATCCTGTGGATTAGCTACAGGGAGTCACAGGGGGCCTGTGCCCCTAATCGAATGGCAAAAAAGAAGATGATAGGATCCCTCCTGCAACCTCCCCCCTAATCGGTGGCCTTGTATGTCATTCACCGAGTAAGACAGGCCTGCCCGCCGTCAGAACCGTTAAAGCCTAGGTCACAACCCACCGTGCGTGTTTTTAGTTCGTGCGTGTTCTGCTGAGGCCACGTCCGCCACGTTTTTCTGAAAACGTGGGGAGGGAGTAGCAAGAGCAGGGAAGGAGTACGTCAACGCACTTCACACGCACTACAACGCACGTTGTAAGTACGTGGCCCGCACGCCACGCCTGGACGTGAGTGGTTGCGTGCATCGTACGTTGCGCACCTGGTAAGTGAGTTGTACGTGCTTACAACGTGCTTACAAAGTACGATCGCCGTGCGGTTGCCTCGTTATCGTACGGAGGCCGTACTTTCATGTACGGTGTCCTTACTGACTTGCAGGGAGTAAGTGCGTGCAAGTGCGATAAACGAGTTTTTCCTGCCCTATGTCGTTGGGCACATTATAAGAACTTTCGACGTTCACTAGAAGTCAAAGCTGCTGCTGCTAGACATCATCTACGGCCCGTTTCTGTTGGGCCTCTCTGGCCCTATTAGCTGTTTTTGAAGCTGACCCCTTTTTGTTAATGTTCTTGGGCATTTTGGAGACGAAATGATGATAGTCGGTATGCTCGGCTTTTATATATCCTGCAGAAATCAGCGCGCACAACGTGCGTTGTACAGTGCATCGCACGTACTTCCGAGGTGCGGTTTACGTGAGTTCCGCGTGCTCACTGGACAATTGAACTAGAGAAGCGCCGAATAAGCACGGACCCCGCACTTATCACATGCGGAGCACGCACGTGCTAGGTGCGTTGTCCGTAGAGCAAGTAACTGGGAAAAATTGTCAAAAACTCACGGAGTCCGTGCGTTGTGCGCTCGTTAGCAGCAGAGGGCACGCACGTCAACGCACGTCACCCGTACTGGGGGTGAATCCGTAGACCGCCCGCAGCCTGAACGCAGCGAAAGTTCCTCCTACACTAAAAATTCTACGTCTTGTCTGCGTGCCCCAAATCCGTACGGAGGCAGTACTCACCACGTACGGATCCACAAATTTTGCCCACGTTTTTGCACGCAGACAGCACGCACTTGCAAGTACGGCGGGTTGTGACCTAGGCTTAAGCCAACTCCGTTTCAGTTGGACACAGTATGGCGCCTTTCATATTTTTTGTTGTAAGATTGTCTAACAAAGCGACATGCGCCACATTGTGACCATGCAACTGGCATGACTGGTGCCAAATTGGCCTAATTGTGTATATAGTTGGCTCTTCCCCCATGATGCTAGGACCCCTTTAATGGCTGGACCACCGTTATGCCACTGAACGGGGTCACCCATGTTGTGTTTTGGTGAGGATCGGATGGATGTGTTTGCGCGAGTGTGAGTGTAGGAGGGAGGGAGTGTTTGTGAGAGGTTAAAGGGGGTGTTTTTAAAGAGAAAGATGGGAACTCCTGCGTATGGCTGTGGGTGGGGAGAGCCAAAGACAATATACACAATGTGAATGACACCCATGCCGATAAAAAGGGATGAAACTTTTATTTGATATAAAATGCATAATCATTATGCATAATGGATGTTGCAGGACCGCATAGGATATAGTGATTTCCCCCGGGAGGTTTACAGAGGCTGCATTTACAATCAAACACAAAAAGTGGGTGGTAGGTTAGAAGTCACTGACTGATAGGCCTAGCTCTCTACCTTTGGAAATAATATTTCAGTCGTTCAATCGAAATTATCATTCCGGCTTTCGTCTTTTTGTTTTCAAAATGAATCGCAATTGTCATTATTGGAATTAAATGCATTGCACATATTTAATGGTTAACCTTTAAACCGTTGTAAGATCAAGTTGAAGTCCTTGGTGGAACTCTCAACACAGACTGAAATTCGATAAGCCAGGTATTTCTTCGCTTAAAAACTCGTACAGGGGCCGATCGATGCAGGGGCGGATCCAAGATAATAAACAAAAAAACTATCAAGCAAGCAAGTAAACAAGTAAAAAAAGATACAAAGAAACAAACATACAAGAGCAACACCCCAAAATGGGAGGAATACCATCCCTGGAGAGTGTATGGCGTAGATAGCGACCTACTTTTTTTTTTTTTTTTTTTTTTTGGGGGGGGGGGGGGGGGTTCTTCCTTGATCAGCCAATGAAACCCTATCAACAAAAGTTCTTCTTTCTCCGTTCTTTCTTCTGCCAATAGAAAGCAAACATGAGTGAACATTTAGTGGCGCCAATTCATTTGCCACACGGGCGATAAAAATATTGTGAAGCGCAAAATCTATCAAAACTGTACCTGTTAAAAATAACCAACTGACGTAAAAGCCCGAATTTCTTCTTGCAGAAATGATATTGGTGAATGAAATAAATACATGTGATAGTGTTTTCAGTCTTGGATCCAAACATCAAAAAGGTCATGTGATATTCGATACTGGAAGGCAGGTTTCGGTTGCATCGAGAAGCTACTTGAAGCGCGCGGAGATCTAGAGACGAACAAAATCGATTGATAAAAAAAAATCAAAATCGATATGAAAAACTGCAAGCATGTCGTGCCGTGAATTTCTTGAAATCTAGCGTATAATTACAAAAGTACATTGATAAGCTCCTGATCTTTCTGCTGATTTATAATCATTTGCTGGTCAGTGCCCGAGGCTTGGAAAACAATCCCAGCATCCACACGGACTATTTTGTTTCAGTCATTAAGAAATAGTGACATGCTCCCGTGATATCGATAGCCAAATGTGAAAACAGGCAAGGTATCTCTGAACCCAGTATTTCTCAGTCCGATCACACACCTCTCTCCTCATGTTCTAGCCCCATGGGCAAAGACCGTTTCATATTCCGACTGATTTTACCTTACCGTAGGTAATTGCAAAGGAAGCTTCATCCATCATGTTGTGTCTCTGGCAAATGAAACGGACTTGGCCAAACTGTGAGTGCCGTATACTGATGAACTCTGTACGTGATCAGGCGACGGTATCCATTAAATGCTTATTGTCTCGGCGGTCACTAGAATATCTTTAGCAACTGATACCCCTGTTTATCTTAACGGTTTGGGTTTTTAGGGCTTTAGTCCATAGGTTGTTTGAATCGTCCGAAAACAAATTTCGGCATCTACAAAGTCGGCATTACGGAATACAGGAGATGAACTAACAAAAATATCTACTCCTTCATGATGTAAAATGGCGCCAATAATCGTGTCCATACGGTCATCAATTCGTGGTGTAGCGTGGTCAAGCTCTGGCATTTGGTGGGGTGGGGAGGAGGCGAGGGCTTCGGTCTTAGCAGGTGGATGAAATGTGAATTAAGAATCCATCGATTAGGGGTATGTAGGAAGTGGAAGGGGGTCGTACTACATTCTTTCTTTTTGGATTCGTTTCCCCCGTCCATGGGGATGAACACTGCTGTTTGCTCTTGAAATAATGTTTACACTGTCCGAATCAAAGCTGAAATCCCGAGAGTTCGGCTTGAACCTGTGCGTTTGGCTGTGGTACGCTGATGTTATGAGAGAGGTTTAAGCGGTTTCCATGGTGGATAATCTTATAGGTTAAGTTTTCAAGATTTAACCAAGGTCACAATGTTTAGAAATTGTGTACTCATCTTTTAACACATGCACCTAATTTTTAAAAAATCTGGAATTTCTGGAATATTTCTACTATTTTTTAAGTTAACGATTTCAAATAGACTTAGACATGTTTTTGGATCAATTGAAAAATACATTCCTAAATGCTTTTCCTTGTGGCTACTTTATTATTTGAGGTGGGGTGGGGGTGGGGAGGGGTGGCAGAGGACTAGTATGTGAACGAAATAAAGGTGGTGAAGAAACTAAGAGGAGAGGGTCTAGGGTGTAATATGGAATTTTTTTCACTCCCTCCCCCCCTCTCTCTCTCTCTCTCTCTCTCTCTCTCTCCATGTAACTCTATTTCTAATTTTACCACTTGATTTTGATCGGGGCACTTTCCCCCATAGTCAACCAATTTCTTCTACTTCAACTTGAAGGTGACTGCGTGTGAGAGTTGCATCATGACCATTCCATGACCCATAACGAGTGGTATTTTATCCAGAACAGCAAGTAATAGACTTCACGATGCATTAGATGGGATTCATATCAAAGCTTATGCCCAGAAGGATTTTTCTGGAAAATATTTCCCCTAAGATGATGAAGGAGACAAGTCTCTAATACCTTCACTGACATGTTGGCGTGAAGTTTTTCTTTAATCTTTTACGGGGTCTTAAACATTAAACAAGGATCCAGCAGACTCTACTTATATAGCTTGATGCCTTCAGGCTCCAGTTGAGGGGGATGCATACATAAACACCACCTAAGAGAAATATTTTTACTTGCACATTGTACATAAGCACCTGCAAATAATTTAGAAAAAATATGGGGACATTCGTGCTGAGCTCCACATGCACAAACAACTCACAGTACGATATATCTTCAGTACTCTGAAGCAGCACTTTTTCCAGAAGAAGAGAGAGAAGATGTTAAAAGCATTTTACTTCTTTATCAGAGAAAAACTTCAATATTTCATTTTTCAGGGTAGTGTTGTAAAAATGATACATTAGAAAAGTGTCAGTGAAACTAATCCGAAAGTGCCATAATAATAATATAGGCTTTCCCGGCCAATTTCGCAACTTTGTCAGTCTAATGCATTTTACGAGCATTCAATTAAACGATTTTCGCCATGCATGCCGTGCTCTTCGGCAGTTCAAATTGATGATCTGTGCATTCAAATTCATCTCGGACGCATTCAAATTTGCATTTCAGTCAGTCAAATTAACACTCTTTTTATTCAAGTTCATAGTCACGCACGTAATTCATAAAGCATTCATTCAATTTAGCATTGCATGGTCACGTGATCACGCAACAAACCCGTTCCTGCATTCGAATTCATTTTGAAGCATCCAATTTAGCGTGCTGTGCATTCAATTTAACAATTGTTTCTATTGTCTTGTATTATCAGTTTGACATAATATTTGCCATTCAAGATAGGGCCTACATATGTTTACACATGGCGTATGTCACAGATCCAATACAAGGTCTATTCATTTTTGTCGCGTACATGACATGTACATGTATAGACATGAAACAACTGTTACAGTAGGTCGCGAGAAAGAACTGATAAATATTTTCTTTGTAAGGGAGGATACACTAAATTTAAGAATACATTTTAAAAGACAAGAAGACAAAATGAAAGCTCTTTCACCGCTATTTCATGCAGTAGATGATTAAGAAAAGCAGCCTCATCTTCTAAGAAGATAGAAAGAAGAGTTTCAAAAGTTAGCCTAATTGCCTATAGCTAGATGATAAAAAACATATACAGTATAAGGAAATGCTGTTTTTCTGACATTTTGTTGTCCACATCTTCCTCGGGGAAGATTGTCGTCCATGCTTAGGTGCATGGACTTTCTCTTTCAAAGTAGGCCTGTATTTTCAAATTAAACCTTCAGGTATATTTCCCACTTTGCGTGGCTTTGGGAAATCTATAGAAAATTGATTTTACAAGTAACCTACAGGACAATAAGGTCTACTACCGTATATTATGGACTCAAGAAAGAAATGAAATTCGAAATCAGCCTTATTTAGGGGGAATTATAACAAAACAGGGGGGATTAATAACTTGCGTGTTAAATTGAATGAACATGTTCTGAATTTGACTGCCCATTTGCGAATTTGAATGCCCGAAGAGTCCTTTCGACAGTTGCCGATGAATTTGAATGATACAAATACAAACGTGTTAATTTGAATGCACGGAAATGAAATTGAATGATGCAAAACCAAAATCCCTTGCCCAAAAACGCTAATTTGAATGACTGAAATACACTTTTGAATGACAGAAGTTGCGGTAAACGATGTTTTTGATAAATTGAATGAACATTTTATTAAATTGACTGACAAATGTGCGAAATTGGCCGGGAAAACCCATATAGTATGTGGAGGCCTGGAGGGCACTTGTTTTCCGAAGGTGTGTAATTCCGGAAACGAAATGTACTACCCTATTTCATTTTTGGATTGATGAACATTGGGAATTATGAACCCTATTTCACTTCGAAATTACTTACCCAATTTATTTTTGAAATTGTGAACTCTATTTCATTTTCGGAAATACGAACCTTTGGAATTATGAACCTTCATTTTTGAACGCCAACGTATTTAAATGGGTCAAAATGTCAATCAGTTTGGCAATACACATCCGTCATTCAAATTCGTGCCAGTTTGCTTGACCTTATATAGATTTCGGCCCAATTTCGATTTTCTATTTCGTTTTCAGGCGTGCTTCATTCAAATAAGAACTATCAGATCAACATACAGTATAACCAAGGAGGTACTAAGCAAGGGGGGGGGGGGGGGGGGGGGGGAGGTGTTGGCAATGATCTTTTCCCTATTCTAACAATGGGAGTTATATTCCTTTGTGAAGGCGTCATTACTCCATCTCTCCCCAACCATAACCCCCTCCCCATGCACCCACCCAAGCCTGCATGGATATATATTTGACGTCATACCGCAAGGACCACAATCTCCGCCAACTCCTTGTGAGATCCAAACTAACTTCTAAGCCAGGGTTTTTTTCATGTCATTTCTTAATCCATTGCTTTTCTTGGTTCATATTTTTCTTTATTTTTCTTTTTAGACTTGTTTTAATCTTTCTTTTGGGATAAATATTGCTCATTATTGTTCATATTTTCTTTTTTTTCTTCATCTTTTTAAGTGCCTACTGATATAATGTTCTTTCATACACGAATGAATACATAAACAATACAAAGAAAGAGATATACTGGAGATGAATAGGATTGCGCACAATCCATAGCTGCTCGCCTGTAGACGGAATTGAATGTTTAAACGCCTATAATGTGGAAAATCAACAAACTTTGAAAATCTGAAGGTGAAGTGAGTTTGTTAGGAAGTGAGGCTATGGGTATTTGGACTACCGCAAGGCGCTGAAAGCAATAATTAAGGTATTACGCCCAACCAGGTAGGCCTATAACCATTTACTATACACCTGGGTTGAGAGGGCAAAATGTACATTAATAATAATAATAATAATAATAATAGCATCATTTATAATGTGCACATATCCATCCCAAGGGATGCTCAAGGCGCCTAACAAATTAACATCTATATATATATTACGCTAAGGATATTGGGCTTTTTTTGTTTCGAATAGGCGCCTAGCTCCCCTGGCTCTTTCGGTCCCCACCTTTTGGTACCCACGGGCGGGTAATGGTTCCTAGAGGGTTGGGAGGCACTTTTTTTGTAGCTTCATGCTTAACCCATACCCTTTACCTGTGGAGGGGAGAAACCTCAATTGGAGTATTGCCAAAGAACAGCAACTCCAAGACCATATCCGCAATAGGCGCATAACAGTTTAGGGTATAAAAAAACCCCCAAAATCAAGAAAAAGGGTATCAAATTCAGAGACTGATAAGAAGAAGATCCGCAGAAGGAGGGGAGGGGGGGGGGGGGAATAGTTCGGTAATGTGTTCCAAATTAGGTTAAATTTCTTTACTGTTCCTTTTTGGCTATTAGTCTATGATGATGATGTAGGCCTAAATAGGATGTAAAATACCAAGCAAGATATAAAAGCGCCGTTAATGCTATAAAAATAGGGGATAGACGGGTTTCCCTGTTTAGGGTATCAAAATCTGCCCCTATTTCAATCCCCTGGGGCGGTCGTCGCGATCGATTCGGATCGATTCAGAAGCCCGTAAACTTTTCTACCCTTTATTTGTGAAAATTCGGCTCCTTTGGAACTTTCATTTATGTAAGCATTCCATTAATTTCCAAATTGAACTTTCAACAGGTTTTAATTTTTTAAAAATCTATTTATTTGTTTAATTAATTAATTTATTTATTCATTTATCTTTGGGGGTGAAGGGGTGAAGGGCAGGAACATAATTATAACTGTTAGATGTACAAAAAAAAGAGGAGGGAGATTTCGGCCACTTCATATTTTAGGACTCTTTATAATCAATTTGATTTATTTCTACTTTTTACTTATATCGTGGAAGCATATACTAGGGTAAACTTCCTTTTACGACAGCCACCCAACATGAAAACAATGTATAGGCTTAGGGTTGGGGTG
The DNA here is from genome assembly GCA_025617745.1 of Heliocidaris erythrogramma. NCBI lineage: Eukaryota > Metazoa > Echinodermata > Echinoidea > Camarodonta > Echinometridae > Heliocidaris > Heliocidaris erythrogramma. The sequence goes on from CM046867.1 coordinate 20,118,567, forward strand.
AGGGTTTAGGGTTTAGTGTTTACGTAACCGCACATTTGGATGACTGTTGCATAAGTCATTATATTATCAACAACGACAGTGACATGAAAGGGGAAAATGGCCCTCGTACTAGTGGCGTATCTAGGTATTCTGGCGCCCGGGGCAAACTATCAAATCTGTGCCCCCACCATGCCCAAACTCAGATTAATGAGCGTTTTAAATTTAGAAATGATGACACTACGTGAAAGTGAGTTTTGATGCACATAACCCGGGGTTGTTAGCCCAAATTTAATGATTTAGCCCTCAAATTGAATTTCTTATGTATTCTACCTTTACCCCCCCCCCCAAAAAAAAATATATAAAAAATAAAAAATCGAACATTCCTATATTTGGGGGCGCAAAATAAATGAAATCCCTGAAGAAATACATTTGAGGAATTTAGTAAGGCAATTGCAAGGCAAATTTATGATTTATTTCGAATGTTCTATAGGCCTACCTTGAAAGTGCTTTTTATGCACTTATATCCCATCTGGGTGAGCAAAATTTAACAAGCTCCTGCCTAATGCGGGGAAAGGGGGGGGGGGGGGGGGCAAAGCAACTAGAGTCAATTAGAATTTGAACGTAATTATGCGAGGGAGCGAAGCGACCGAGTTTTAGAAAGTTTTCGCATTACAAACCCTGTAAAACACAATTTCTTACGTATTTTGTCCTTGACTGGGGCGCAAATAATCCTAAAAGACCATAACATTTATTGTATTTCTCCCCCTTTTTGCGCCCCCATTCAAGTGCCGCCCCGGGGCACGTGCCCCCTCTGCCCCCCCGTAAATACACCACTGCCTTATACCGTTGGAAACATGTTATTGTATATATCGCCTCCAATATAAATTATTATTCATTCCCTTATGACAGACTAAACCGATCTGTAGACATCATTCGGGGAGGGGAGGTGTAGGAGATCACGTCACTTTGGAATATCGGTTGCCACGGTGTAAAGAAGGAGACCCCTCCCCCTCACACCAAAATTTCCTTCGAAAATATTTCTACTATGATATAAATACGTGTAGGATACTATACTAGTACTATACTATACTAGGCCGATGGGGGGGGGGGGGGTAGTAGGGAAAAGTCAATCCGTCGGTCCTCCCAAGACCCATATAAGGGGGCAGTAATCACCCTGAAAAGAAAATGACAATAAATTCATTTTTTCTCATTTTTGTATCCTTTAATAAGGAACGTACAGCTAATTATGCATGTTGTGTTTTCATTGCCTTAATTTCTCTTGAGTATTAAACCACAGAAACATGGCAAGATCAAATCGCTCCCTCTAGCTCTATGCATGGATATACTCACTGGCGTAGACAGGCGGCACAGGGGAGCCATGGCCCCTCCTATTCAGCCACTAAAAAAAAAAAAAAAAAAAAAAAGCGAGAGCGAAAAAGCGGATGAAGAGGGAAACCTCCCCCCTCCCTGCACCCATCCCTGTTACAGTGCAGTATTACGTCCTGGCTATGCGGTTGGGTCCTTCACGTCTGCCTCCCCTATTGAAAAATCCTGGCTACGCCTGTGGCTATACTATGGATACTATTTTAATTATAGCCATGCTCTATGTGCGAGAATCCCGCCTGGGTGTAAATGAGATCGTGTGTCATCCACAGGTCACGGGGCCGACGTAACATAAATAAAATCATTATTAAGTCATTCATAAAGTAAAAAAATCGTCATTTATTCTTCATCAAGATGAAAATGTATTTTCTTCAGACCTCATGTAAGATTTGGATAAGTAACACATATTAATATGTTGTAAATACTTCTCGGTAAAAAAGAAAGAACGTGAAACTGCGTGTTTGATCTGACTGGCAGTGTCACGTTGCTATTACGCGGTTTCGACACGCATTGTGTTTTCTACAAACAGGATGCTACCGTCAACTAGCAAGGATGTAGTACCCACCCCCACTTGAGTAATGTTATTTACCAATTTCAGTGCCGGTGTGATGCCAGGTACGTGGGCCGTACTTCTCAGCGGTTGGCTGATCGCATTAAACAACACGTCCCCTCGACTATTCGGAACCGTACAACCAATCAGCGCACGCATCCCGTCCGTGCTTGCAAATCTGAAATGCACGCTAACAGACCAAAGATAGCCAAATGCGATTCAGCGACATCTCAACGATGTCCCGGGCCAGAAGCGCAGCGCATTTACGCTTTCTGGAAGCCGCCTACATTTCAAGTTTCAAGTTCAAGTTTCAAGTTCAAGTTTCAAGTTCAAGTTTATTTAACCAATTCATTAAACATAGACATTTTACAATAAGATATATGTAATAAGAATAATGATTGGTTTGGGACCCCAAAAGAAGCACAGCTTGTAAAAAGGGGCCCCGGATGACGTTAACATATTAACAATAAGTATATAGTAACATATTTACAAAGGACAGATACACACACACACACACACACACACCCGTTTACATGGCTTTACTTCCGAGGACAACTATTGTTCCTCTATTGTTACTCGTCCTCGGACAGTCGACGGAATAAGGCATAAATTCATTGTTCGACGTTCGAGGACTATTGTCCGCCTTCCGAGGACCATTGTTGTCATGATTTTTTTTTTGTTCTCTGTCCGAAAATGTCCTCGGACATAATGCTAAACAAACCCACACACACAGGTTTACCTCGCTTTACTTCCGAGGACAACTATTGTTCCTCTATTGTTACTCGTCCTCGGACAGTCGACGGAATAAAGCACAAATTCATTGTTCGACGTTCGAGGACTATTGTCCGGCTTCCGAGGACCATTGTTGTCATGATTTTTTTTTGTTCTCTGTACGAAAATGTCCTCGGACATAATGCTAAACAAACCCACACACACAGGTTTACATGGCTTTACTTAAAATCTGCGTACGGCCTTGGATTGTTCTGAAATTACGGCGTCCGGGTTGCGTCCGGGTTCATCGAGTATAATATAGTTCATTTCGAGTAATTTGTTATATACCTGCGCGATAACCTGATGAGTGCAGGTCGAAAAGCTTTGTTATCATGTCTCTTTTTCGTGCCATATTGAAATTTTGTAGTACCAAGAAATTATTTGTGTAACATCAAAATAATTATATATCGATATTTTACGCTTCAGTGAGTAAAGCCATTGTTGTGGAATGGTGCAAAAGCCATGATGGCTGCATGCTATCAGCAAAACTGAGAGTCTTGAAAAGGCTTATGGGGTGTTGCAAGAAAGTTGCGATTGATTGCAAGTTGCAACTGATCGGTACTGACCAATCAAAAATCATTGTTGCAAGCGCATCTTCTTGAATGGGCAGACCCTGAACCATTCAGAATGGTTGTTCTAATTTGCTTTACAATTTACAATTGATTGCAACTTTCTTCCAACACCCCATTAGAATCTTTCACATTTTGATCATTAAAAGGCAATTTATGAAAGAATAGGCTTTGTTTTCTGTATATGTCCTGACATATCCCATCAAAATGTTATAGTTGAGTTAGAAAGCCAGCTTGAATTAAAACCTTGTCAAAACTAATATTTCAAAACACTCAATAAAGTATAGTTTGCTCACTGGAGCATAAAAATATTGATAAGATACGTAAAGACATAGAGAGAACAGAAAAAAAGGGGGGAAAAAGAAAGAGAAAAGAAATAAAACAATTACATTTCCCTCTGATATCCAGCATGAAGTGTTTACAAAATGATAATATAGAAATTTTCTATAATAAAAGCCCCTTTTAAAAAAAGCCCCAATTTGTGCCGCAGAAAAAAATAACGCGAGCCGGACTGGCAAGATTTTGCCTTTTGGGCGAGGAGGTGTTAACCTTCTGTTACAGGCGTATGACAGGTGTACCAAAGCTTGCTCGCGCTGCGAATTTTCTTCTCAATTTAGGCTTTGTATATTGTAAGGATCCCACCCCCTTTCCCCCTCTTACCTTATATAATAAAGCTTTGTCTGCTACAGAAAAACAAAGTAATATACAATTAAGTCATAAAAAGGCTTATTTTTTAACAACGCAACTGAGAGGGCGTAAATATTCATATTTTGAATGACAGCGTCGTAAAAACCAAAAACAACAACAATCTGTTCCTTCATAAATTGTCTATTATTGATCAAAATATGATAATTCATAAACCTTTTCGCGATTCTCAACTTTGCTGATACCAGCCAGAACAAATACCAATCCTTGTCAAGCCTGGATTTTGCACCTTTTCACAAAAGAGGCCTTTGCCCACTCGAGCCTATTGAAAATATCGCCAGATCCTTAGGTGTCATGTAAAAGAGAACAGACCCTACGCTATCCACAGATATGAAATTTTGCTTCAAATATTTTGAAATATTTATTTTGGAAGATTTTTCTGGGACGCACATATAAGAACTATTTTGATAGATCCGTTTCATGTATTTAACAACAGCATAGAATTTGTTACAACACTGGGAGATAATACTCTAAACATAAACACTTCTTGGAACATCCATTTTAATCATTATCTTTTAAATCCTTATGACGTCTACATGTAGATCGTGAGTGAGGAAATATAATGCACTTCGCGGACTCTCATTGGGTTATCATTATGAACCTATTTCTAATCATGATGTTGTTATTCTATTTTCTCACCTCGGTCTATTTTAACTGTTTTTCATTTAATCACAGGCCATACATTATGTTTTTACTCTCTAGTATTTTTTGGCAGATACCAAGCTTCAGTGAGGTAATCAAATATTCTTTATGAACAATTGTATGAGAGAAGTCACCGGATGGAAGATTGGTCGATGGAAAGTTTTTACTTACCCTATCCCAAATGAAACGGCTCTCTGGAAACGGATAAACAAAACGATAGACAGGATACGCAAATAATCAAGTAAAATATCCTACCAACAACAACATAAACCGAAATGGCATGATTAAAGAGCAATCCAACCTTTGTAATAATTTGACTTGCGTGAAAGCAGAAAAATCAGGGAAGCAGAATATTAAACTTTGAACAAAATCGGACAAACAATAAGAAAGTTGTGATTTTTTTAAAAGTTGTAATAGTATACAAGTCGTACAGGAATTTAATATTGGCCGAATCGGTACGGCCACTGTGATGTAGCGGTGGTCAACTTTCCCATTCGCGCCAACACACTAAAATGACTAAAATCAATATCAATTTTCCAAAATGTATAACTTTGTAGGATCTATTTTTTGGGGGAGGACCTATGACAATGTGCTATCTACAATATATTTTGAGTACTGCCTCGAGGGAAAAGGCGGTCAGGAGAAAACCGGAATTTAATGATACTTTTGTGTCCGGCAAATGGGAGAGTTGACCGTGAATACGTCATAATCGATTCACCTAATTCAAAATTTGATATTCGCATAGATGTAGTGATCTCATTTTTCAAACATTCATATAGCTTTCTTATTCTTCGTCCGATTACTTTCAAACCTTTTACCATCATGTTTCTCTTATTTTTCTGATTTCACTCAAATCAGTTTTTTTTAACAAAAGTTGGATTGCCCTTAAGAGATAGCGATAAAAATACAAAACCAATAATTTCTCGGAACATCGATTTTTCTATGACGTCTCCGTGCTTCAAGAACTATCGAAAATGACAAAGAATAGCCTATCATAAGCATGATAAGTGTAAGAGGAGAGACAGCGCCGTCGCAATAAATCAAAGAGAGTCATGATAGTTTGCTTATTTAGAGAACGTAACAACTCCCCAGAGACTTTCAGCATGCCGAGGAAAATATTGACTCGCTTGAAGAATCTTAAACGTGATTAAATATCGGTAAGTGAAGATATTTTTCTTCTATTCGACTGAAGTTATTATTATTCGTCTTGGCGTGTCTCCTGGCTCTTGTTGATTTATTAGGGGCCCCTGCTGTGAACAGAGGAAAGTAGGAGAGATTGAAGTATCTAATATCATTGCTATTTTAAAGAATTCATAATTGAGGTTAGTTTAAAATAGAGGTTAATGGAAGAGATTCAGTTATTTGATATCATTGATATTTAAAAGATTTCATAACTGGGGTCAGATATTTACAGAGGAAGAGAACTCAAGTTTCTAATATAGGTTTTCTCGGCCAACTTCGTAAGCTTTTCATTCGTTTTGATACAAGGGTCATTCAAATTCGCGAAATACCGATGTAGGCTTGAGAATGTCATTCAAAATGGCACTTCGTTCATTTGAATTACTTCTTTGGTCAATGGAATTTGTTACAAATGCGTAGTTTGCATTCAAATTCGCCAACGCTGGCAAAGTGGACGTCCGGATCATTCAATTTCACACCTGGTCATTCAACTTAACAAAGTTTTCATTCAAATTCGCCTATCATTACAAACATAATATGGTATATGCACATTTTTCTCATCTAACAAAAGTAAACTTTATTCTTTATCAATTTCCGGTGATGTGTTTAAGAAATAACTTCTTGCATACCACCTAAGGGTCATGGGTATCAACAGGCGGGGGTCAGGGGGAACATGCCCCCCCGCCCCACCCCACGATTATGATGGTGATTGTGATTATGACTGTGGTAGAAAGACTACATATAATGTACACAAATATAAATGGCCTAAAAGAGATCATGACCGCCGAATAAATTTTCAAAAAAAAAAAAAAGAACAAATAAACAAACATGAAAATAAAGCGATGTCCCAGCATGTAATGTCCCACACCACACACTTTGCTAATTCTACATGTCGGTGATGTGACTAGGTATAAAAAAAATTATATATGATCGTTCAGTTGCTAAATAGTGTTGATTTAGTGGGTATACAACCCTAGTGGGAGCAAGTGAAATGTTTGTTGCTTACTATACCGTATAGTTTAAAATGAATATAGCACGGACGAAGCTAGCGGATTTATATGAAGATTGGGTGAGATTAACACGATTAACGTGTTTATTTTGTCTGGAAAGCGTGTGAAGTTTTATGCAAAGAAATGAATTTGAATTCACGGAAGGCGTTATTACGTAATCGCGAATCGTCTCGCTTTAATTTGAATGAAAATTCTCCAAAGACGAAACACGTTTTAATTCGAATGCAAACAAAATTTTTTTAAATGACAGTTTTATGAAATCGAATGCTAAAAAACCAATTTGAATGATAAAACACAGCTACGGTGGCAGAATCGGTGAATTTGAATGCACATAAAATGAATTCGTGTGGCCAGCTTACGAATTTGACCGAGAAATCCTATATCATCGGTACTTTAAAGACCTACTTTTAGTCCACAAGCATTGTTATGGGTGTATATTTCAAAGATTAAAGTCCATAAGCACTGGAATGGGTGTTACAATTTATGTTTTTTTAGTGTTATCATTTAGTGTTGTCACCAGATGTAGAGCACTTCTGCCTATGTAAAGTTCTATTTGTGTTACCATGGTTAAGTAAGGTTGTCGATCAACCTACCTATTGCTCCGCGACAATTGCTCCGCCACAATTTCTCCTGCGACTATTGCTCCGACGACAATAATATTGCTCCTGCGACTATTGCTTCGCGACAACTGCTCCATCGATAAAAATGAATATAAGTGACAATTGCTTCTGCGACAATTGCTCCGATCGAGCGACAATTGCTTCGCGACAACTGCTCCGTCGATAAAAAAATGAATATATGCGACAATTGCTCCGCCGACATTTGCTCAAAAAAACTAATCGATTATTGCTCCGTCGATAAAAATGGATAATTGCTCCTCGACAATAAACTCGGTATAGATAGAAATGAATATGCGACATTTTCTCCTCGACAATTGCTCCGCGACAATAAACTCGGTAGATAGAAATGAATATGCGACATTTGCTCCTCGACAATTGTTCTACCGACATTTGCTCCGGCGACATTAGCTCCGGCGGAAAGCGCTCGATTCGCCGACATTTGCTCCATTTAAGTGACATTTCCTCCGCTACATCAGCTCCGTCAAAGAAAATGAATATGCGACAATATCATTGCTCCGCAACAATTGTTCCGTCGAAATACATGTATGTCGAGACTGCTTATCCCACGAAAGTACAATGAAAGTGGCGTAGATCCACTTCGAGGAGTGGGTGGGGGATGAACGTTTGGAGGGACACAATTTTGGAGGATTGATGACTGGCGTAAATCCGTTTCGAGGAGTGGCGTTGGAAATATTTGCTGTTGCAAATATTTGTTGTCCAAAACGAAGCGAGCAAGGAAAACACTCTTTTGGTGATAAATCATTTCTTCATCAAAATACTCCACAGGCCCTATAACCTTTCTAAAATATATTGTCCGCCTCCCATTTGTGAATTTGTTTGCCTTCTCAGTAAGTTTCAATCTAGATTTTCATTGGGGTGGTCATGCAAGTGTCATGACTAGTAGATGGCTATTTAGAAATAATTGTTCACCATCATTATTACTCAGTTGTGTAACAAATGTTCAAGATATAGAAAGAGAGAAAGAGAAAGAGAGAGAGAGAGAGAGAGAGAGAGAGAGGGGGGGGGGGAGTAACAAAATAATAAAACATATAGATGAATAATTAAGTATAGGCAAAATCAGAAAGAAAAGTGGTTAAAAAAAATCTTTGAAAAGATTTATTGCCAAATCCCAAAACACCAACAACAACTCCCACAACACCAACAACAGCTATTGTTCTGAATTCGTTGTGTTCGCTTTTGATGAGGACTTTATACGGTATAGGGTTGTCGTTGGAGCAATTGTCGCATATATAAGCATTTATCGACGGAGCAATAATCGATTATTTTGAGTAAATGTCGGCGGAGCAATTGTAGCAGGAGCAATTGTCGCATATTTTATATTCATTCTTATCGACGGAGCAGTTGTCGCATATTCATTTTTATCCACAGAGCAATTGTCGCATTATATTCATTTTAATTTATCGACGGAGCAGTTGTCACAGAGCAATTGTCGCTGGAGCAATTGCCGTCGGAGCAAATGTCGGTTCCCCATATGGGTACTTGTACGGGTGTGCGGGCGTGGGTGTTTATGGGCGTGTGTGTGAGTGTGTGTATGTTATTGGTGAATATCGTGAGGGGACGGGAATTGTGCTTGTTATCATTCTCTGGCGACAGCCCCAATTGTTGGTGTGGTTTGAAGCTGAAGATATTATAGTAGCCTTTGACTTTACATGTTCTTAGGATTAACATGTACTCTAAAATGAATGTATATTCTTAGAATAATATTTTGTCACTTCTTTAATTTAATGTTTGTATATATTCACCAAAACAATTTCAAATCAATATACAAAGTAAATGCTTAAGTACAAGTGGCTCTGTTTCTATAGCGGAAGGCCGCCGCTGTAATAAGCAAAAAAAATGTAGAGTAGTGTGAGCACAAGCTAATTTGGCGAAACTTATGGCTCACAAAATATGAGTAAACGAAATACAAAAAAAGGAATCGTTAAATGCTTAAACTTATGCGATATATGTGTATTATATAAAATATGGGCGCCTGGTTGGTGCAAGATGGCAATCAAAACTGGTGCCAATTTAGATTAACAATTCTTTAAAAAATGATCACTAAAGTAATTCAGCACTTAAGGTACAACAAATACGATAAATTGCTCAAAAAGAAGTGAGAAATAATATGCCCTCAGTTATGGGTTGCTTGGCAAGAATGTTTGGGTGTAAAACTCACGGCAGCAACAGAGTCAGAATGTTGGTTGAAACCTTGGACAGCGTAGATGGACACGTGGTATTCGCCCGCGGAATGCAGCGGTGAGCACAAGTCTGTTGAAAGTTCAGATGAGCTAGGTTGACGGCTCTATATACTCGATGGAATGAAGGTGTCCAGAAAGTTTCTCAATTCTGCTCCCTTGAAGAATCTAGTTGCAGAGATAAGTAGCTTCGTTGTATGCCGTGGAATAAAAGTCTGTTACCAAAAGCTGGCTAAAACAGCTAAGCCAGGTGTCAGCAGGTTGCTGAAGAAAGTTCTTCGGGAGTCGAACCCGGTTAAAAAATAAGCTTCAATATCTAGTGTACCTTCTCAGTGACTGATGTAGGAGTGAAAAAAAGATGTTGTTGTTGTTGTAGTAAAAAGGAATGGCACTTTTGACCACTAGAGTCCTGTGTGCCAGTAGCTATACATGTATAAATAGTCAGTCGGTAGGTCAGTCATACAATAAATCATTAGCATAAAATTTTATCAATCATTTCTACTAGTACAATTTTCATAAAATATCTTCCAAAACATGCCTTTAAAAATCAATCGTAATTCAAAAATGTTATAGAATGTTTTCCACATGAGCATATAATGTTGAAAAGGAATATACATTGTAAAACTTCTGTAACTTCTGTTTGGTGTTCTATTTTAACAAACCCAGTAGAGAATATTTAAAGCCCAACATCATTTCATTATCTTATTCAATGGATAACAAAGCTTTTAGTATGTAAAGCTATTGATGCAGCTAAATGCCTGCTCTCTATAGTACCATCAGCCAAACCGAGCCTAGTACATCAGGCAGTTTTCTCAGCCAAACCAGTAGTGACCTAGGCCGCCCGGTACACCGACAATAGTGCTCAACGCTCAACTCCGTAAAAAGCTACAGGATTAACCGACTCAAGTTCAAGAAAAAAGAAGATCTCACATAAAAAATTTGGGCTTCAAATATTCAATACAATATTTACTTTACTTTAATAATTAAGCTCTGATACCACTTTCTTCTATGTATTTTAGAATGTGAATGACATTAGCCTTATCTTTAAATAAATTCTCAGGTGACATTTGTTTGCTATTATATCCCAAAGAAGTCTGTAACCTAAACCTATTTTCCTCATATTTTTTGCAGAAAATTAGAAAATGCCTAACATCTTCATATTCAAGACAGACATCACAAAGCCCGTTTGCATGCTTTCCTAGTTTATGTTTATAACTATTCAAATCCCGTACAGTCCCCAAACGAAAACGGTACATTATAATTTCTTGCCATCTTGGTAGGTTCCATAGCTTTTTATGAAAGTTAACCCTGGGTTCTATTTCTTTCAAAAAAGAACCTTTTGCTAAATTCCATTTTGACTGCCATACATGTTTAATTTCATTTTTTAGAATGAATTTAATTTCCGAAATGCTTAATGGGAGAGCAACATCAATACTTTGCCTTTTTGTGGCCCTCTTTGCTAACACATCTGCCATTTCATTTCCTCTTATACCGCAATGGCCAGGAATCCATTCGAAACAGACCGTACAAGCCAGTCTTTGAATATTTATTAACATAAAACGAATATCACATATTACTTTATTATTTGGGTTAAAAAGGGATATGGCTTGTAATGCACTTAAGCAATCTACAAAGATACAAGAGTGTATTGGTCGAACATCTTCTATCCACTCCAATGCCATTAAAATTGCAAACAGTTCGGCTGTATAAATTGAAGTGTTATTATTAAGTCTGACACATTTTGAATATTTAAAAAATGGTATATACATACTACTACCAACCGTATTTGTCTTCGGATCTAAAGATCCATCAGTATATATATGTAATGATTCTCTCCATAACTTTTGCGTCATTTCTTTGACTATCAATTTTTTCTCATTAACATCAATAACATATTTAATAGCATTATATATTTCATTGGAAATATATGGTTCAGTGTAAAACCAGTAAGGAAAAGGATTATGTAAAGGAAAAATATTCATATTCTCATTTCTACATGTACTTCTTCCTTCAAAAGGAGTATGAGATAAGTCAGCATTCCATTTATCAGCGAAATAATGTTTTTGCCAGCTATCCATTTGTAAATGCTTGTTTGGATGATTCTTATGAATGCTCAACTTATTACAATATAATTTACATAAATATTCACGTTGTACCTGCAGAGGGGGTTCACCACATTCCATCTGTAAGGCATTTAGGGGAGTTCCGTAAATGGCTCCTGTACATATTCTTAAAGCTTGATATTGAATACTATCCAACTTTTGTTTATTTATCTTTGCAGCAGAATTAAAGGCCTCACTCCCATACTCCAAAATTGGTTTAATCAGCATTTTATATAGATGTAAAAGAGTATAACAATCTGCACCCCAATTTAATCCACTTATACACTTTAATAAATTAATCTTTCTTTTACATCTTGTTATTAAATAATTTATATGATCATGCCAATTCAATTTACAATCATATATAACTCCAAGAAATTTAACATTATTTTGGAGAGAAATGTTTTTTCCATTGATAATAAGTTTGGGTTTCGCATTTCTTTTCCTAGTGAAGAGGACAGCAGTTGTTTTGCTTGTCGACAAGTTGAAACCCCATTTTTGACACCAAGAAACAATATATTCTAAATTTTGCTGGATCTTTTTAGTTATAAAGCCTACATTTCTATTTGATTTCCAGATGGCAATGTCATCAGCATATTGTGATACTTCAATTCCTGTTACGGAATTTTTTAAATCATTTACTGCTACACTAAAAAGAGTGGGACTTATAACACTCCCTTGCGGAATACCATTTTTGATCTCCCTCATATCAGATAATGAACCATTAATTTGAACTTGTATTTTTCTGTCGAGGAGAAAATTTTGTACCCACTTCACAACTCTTCCTCGAATACCCATTTGTTGTAATTTAATAATAACTGCAGAAGGCCACAACATGTCATATGCCTTTTCCAAATCCAAAAATACTGCAAGAGTACTCTCTTTGTTTGAGAAAGCTTTATTTATACAAGATTCAAGCTTAACTATATGATCTTTTGTACTTCTGCCCTTTCTGAAACCACTCTGATAATCACTAAGCAAATTATTTTTCTCAAGAAACCATACCAGGCGACTATTAACCACACGCTCAAAGAGTTTACACATAGTGGATGTAAGAGCTATGGGTCTATAAGATATTAAAACACTAGGATCCTTCCCTGGCTTAAGAACAGGAATAAGTATAGCTTCTTTCCAAGATTTCGGACAGACAGAAGTATGCCAGATCATATTAAAAATCACTAAAAGAGATTGTTTTGCTTTTAAAGGTAAATGTTTAAAAATCAAATTACTTATTCCATCCTTTCCTGGAGATGTACATTTAGAAGAGTGTATAGCTTTGTCTAGCTCTGCCAAAGTAAAGTCTCCATTCAGGATAAAATTTCTATCTTCATTAATATTCAATTTTCTTTCAGCTGCTTTTTTAACTTTTAAGAATTCATCGGTACAGTTTTTATCGCTACTCACATTGGCAAAATGATCAACTAGCAAATCAGCCTTTTCTTTATCTCCGATCAAATCTTCTCCATTATTTTTCAAAACGGGAATAGATATTTTTTTCTTAATTCTATTTATACGTTTAACTTTATCCCATATTTGCCTGGATGATGTCTGACTATTTATAGTACTACAAAATTTCTGCCAATCTTCTTTTTTAGCATTCTTCACTACTTTCCGTGCAATAGCACATGTCCGTTTATATTCAATGAGATCACGTGGATGACATGACTTTTTAAGATTTTTAAGAGCAATTTTCCTGTCCTCTACAGCTTGTTTGCAGCTCTCATTCCACCAAGAAGTTGGAGATTTATCATGTTTAAAAGTATTTTTTGAAGTTTTAGAGAAGGATGAATCCATGGCGTTAAGTAATTGCCCTACATATGTATTATATACTTCTTCTATATCAAAAGTCAAATTTGGTTCTTCAATATGTTGTTCACAGGCTTCCTGGAAATTTTCCCAATTCCCATTCTTAAAAGACCATTTAGGACAAAATTTATAAGGAGTGAACATACATTTTTCATAAAATTCTATCAATATAGGATGGTGATCACTACCCCAAGTATCTTGAATTATAGACCAATTACACTTGGCCCCGAAATGACATGATGCTAAAGAAATATCAATACATGATGTTGTTCCTTGTGATACATTAATTCTGGTCCCTTCTCCATTATTTAAGCATACAAGATTGTGTTTATTTATAAAATTCTCTATATTTTGACCATTTTGATTAGTATTCTTGCTTCCCCACAGGGTATTATGGCCATTGAAGTCACCACAAATAATTGTTCTATCATTCACTAAATTTCCCAGAGCAAGAAAAAAGGATTCATCAATATTTAAACATGGATTATACACATTAATAATATTAATTTTGACATGATCTTTGCAAAAAACTTCAATAACTTGGTACTGAATATCAGTATCTTTTCCTTTGATATATTTGACTGGAATGCCCTTCTTAACAAAAATAATACATCCTCCACCAGAGGATTTTGTAGAACTCAATTTTCTGTCACATCTAAACATATCATAACCAATGAGGTTAAAAGTTTTACCTTCCTTTAACCAAGATTCTTGAATACAAATTATATCAGGTGTTGTCACTAATGAACTTAAAGCATGTTTGAACTCATTACCATGAGCTAAAATAGATTGAGCATTCCATTGTAAAATAAAGACCATAATTAACAAAATTAAGGAAGCCATGAACTATTACTATCCTTCGATTTCAATTTCGTACTCCCTCGTTTTTTCTCTGTATGAGAAAAAGATGGAAACAAATGTTCAATAAAATTCTTAATATCCTGTTCTCTTTCTTTTCCTGACTTAGTCTCCCAAATCTTTAAAGTTCCAATCAAAAGTTTGATGAGGGATTGATCGATTTGTAAATAATGAGATGACATTTCAGTTTGGCATTCCACTTCTTGATCAGTTTGAGTTGACATATCTTTCATTGAAACTTTCTTAATTGGTTGCGTAGTGACTGGTACTTGCAAAGATTGACTGGTCTGAGTTTGTGAGACTTCAGAGACATGTGAATCTACAGGCTTATTCAAAATAACATTAAATTTCGCATTCTCAACAGTAGTCGATTGATTAGGTTTACTAGTAATAGACGAAGATGTAGGAAAATTAACTTTAGAAGTATGAGCCTGATTGTTAATACTACTGTCCATGTGTTTAGGAGGACGGACTGCCTTAGCTGCTTCGGCATAAGAGATATTTAAAGTGACTTTGATCTCTTGAATTTTCTTTTCCTCTTTTACAGTACTACAACCTGCGTAGGCGGCAGAGTGATTGCCACCACACCGACTACAGTGAACCTGATCTTTTTTGGTGCAATCTTCAAAAGAATGTGGACCACTACATCTAACACATCTTATTGTACCACGACAACCACTAGCAATGTGTCCCAAACGTTGACACTTAAAACAACGGACAACTGGTGGGATAAAAGGCTTTACCTCAAACTCCTGGTACCCTAAAAATACATACGGAGCCATATTACGAGAATTAAATGTAAGACACACTGAGCGAGTCATCGAAATTTTTCCGTCCCTTTTTTGTGTGAATCTTTTAGCAGCTATAACCCCATATTCCTTACAATTATCAACTATGTCCGCTTCAGATACATCTTCAGACACCCCTGATATTACCCCTTTGCTTTGCGTTTCTGATTTTGCAAATTCAGCTATGACATCCCATTCCCCCAATTTTGTTGTTCTCTTTAGTTTTGTTGCTTGAGCCGATGTGTAGCATTGAACACTAATCCCCCCTTGTTTCGTTTTACCAACGCTCTTTATGAATCCTGAGCCAAATTTATTTAGGGCTGCAGAAACTTTAATTGGGCTCATCTTTGCAAGTTTTACGACTGGAGAATTAAATACTACAATTTTGGGGTTATTATATTCTCTTTGTGTTTCAGGCAAGTGTGGCACAGAGTCTATGTTTGCTCTTTTCTGTTTATGTTTATGTTTACGACTATTAGGTGTTATTATTTTCCATACATTATCACTTTCAGACTCACTTGACCTAGATTCAGTCATAACTCTTTTACGATTAGATTGTTGAGTTTGCATTTCCTCATCACTTGATTCTTCATCTTGTACCTGGCTCATGAGTTTTTCCAAAGTAGTTCTACTAGACTGTGTTTCTTTTGATTTAATTTTTTGGTTCCTTTGAGAATTAACAGATTGTTGAGATAGTTTTGTCCAAGATGTGTCATCGACTTCCGAGTCTTCACCATTAGCTGTAGCATAATCAGCATTGTCCGCCATGTTTGCGGCCATGACATGTGCTATGCACTAACTTACTATGTACAGGCTTATGATACGCACAAACGTACCGGTAGTCAATACCTAGGCCTATGACCCTCTATTTAATGTACAATTGATACTAAAAATTTTCTGTAAAATATTACAAAAAGTTCAAAACCAATAGGAATTGATCTCACCAAAAAAATCAGTATCAAAACTCAAAGACAAAGTAGCGTCGTGAGCATATCAGAAAAACGTCCGTCCGCGTCCGAGTCTCCGCTGTCTGTCCGTGAAAAAAAGAAGCACAGACTTTCACTTTATATAAACATGTAGTGGAAAAGTACTGTAAATGCTAAGGACTAAATTGGCATGTGATGTTTACATGACCAAAACACAAAAGAGCATAGAAATAGCTACTGTCATGGAAAATAGTATGTACAGGAAGATCCAGACAGGTGTAATGTTACGTAATACTAGTACAATGTAAAACACATGTTTAGATAATGGTAATGTATCAGATGTACAGGAAATGGCTGGTTGTCACCAGCTGTATAAAAAATGTCAGCTATTGTGGATTAAAAAAAAAATGCATTAACGCTACACTCTCTCTCTATCTCTCCCTATCTCTCTTTCATGTTTTTTAAAATTTTATTTTCATTGCACGATGTGTGTTTTTCTGGATGTGATCATAAGAATGATGATCAATATCCGGAGAGGATATTCTAAAAGCTAAACCAAAACAGTAGAAAAAGATTTACTTATATTTTCAATCTTACCTACAAGGGGATAAACACGTGGGCCTATTCCGCTTCTCGAATTTGTAGAAAGGACCCCCCCCCCAAGAAGGGAAAAGGCTAACGGAAAAAAACAACAACAAGTCTTTGCATTTTTTATCAATTTCCAAACATGGCACCCCCCACAAATTGAATTTGTCAACAGAAATCTAATATAGAGGGGAGGGGTTACATCCATATAACCCCCTTTAGCGACGCCCCTGGTGAGAGCACATAACGCATGACTGTAATAGATAGATAATGCCTTCTTAAATGACAGGGAATGAAAACATGGATGTCAGAAACGTGACAGTATTTGCTAATTACTCTTATTAAGTCTTAAATTGGTGTAAATGAAATCCTAATTTGCAATTGTATCTACATCTGAAATAACACTCTTCAAAAGATGCAATCTCTTTTCACTTAGCCTATTCTCTAGACAGAGTGTTTTAAAAACAGTTTTCAAAAGTTCTCACTGATTGATACTATTTTACAAGGTCAGGTCATAACTTTCTTTTAATGTTTTATTTAATTACTATGCTAAGTCTCAAATATTGGAAGTATCATGATCAAAAGAATGTTGGTAATTGAATTGGATTTCAATTTCAATATGAGATTCTTCTTAATCCCTAACATAGTTTTAGAGAAGTTTAAACCAAATTTTAAAATTGTGAGTGTGCTTTTCATGTAGAATTGCATATAATGCATCCAAGCAAGATTTCGGACATGTTATCAATCTACGTATAACACACATTAGGTCGTGTTATAATTTATTAGTTTTCATGTCCTCTTTTTAAAGAAATCAAAACCTGTTAATGCTAATTTCCCATAGGTCAGGTATTTTGCTATTATTCCGTTGCACTTCATGCATATTCAAAACTACGGAGAGTATATGCGTAGTTTAGGCCTGATCACCGATGTGTGATTTCTTGACCCATCAAAATGGAGGATCATCTTAATGATCGCTTTTGTGACTTTGGAATTTTCGTCTGCATAGTTATCTGTACATGTACATTATTCTAAGGATGGTTCGTCAAATTGCAACCACGCAACCATTGCAAATACGAATAGAAAGAGTTGATGTAGTTTTTATGGCTTTACCTTCAAGGGTTTTTTTTTCAGTTACTATATGAAAAACAAGAAGCTAAATCTTTACTCACAAAGAAATAGATGAATTGAATCAAATTAAATGAAATATAAACATGATAAGAGAGTCAAATTGTTCTGTTTTTAATTTGTATTTTACAAGACACCACTTTGATATTTACATGAAGTTTGTGCTTTTTTTTTGACAAAATATCGGGTTAACATATTTGTTATGTACACATTACGTATAATGTTCCCATATCAGAGAGAGAGAGAGAGAGAGAGAGAGAGAAGGGAGAGAAGGAATGAGAGGGAGATTATCAAATGAAAGGAAATATGTCAAGTATGCATTAATATTGCTATCTTTAGTTACACAAATGAGAATCGGACATCATGCCCTTTTATTAGGCTACCGAACGAGGAGATTACGACTAAACTTAAATTATTCCGAAGGATCAATATGTCAGAACTAGTTATTAATTTTATATCAAAAAATACAAAATGACGACAAGTAGCAATTCCAGAATAAGCAACTCAAAAAGCGAAAAAAAAAGAAAGTAAAAGGAGTGATTTTTGTATTTTATATAGAACTATTGTTTTAAAGCTAATATTGAGTTCGGTAATTGAATTTCATTTTTAAAGAAACTGGCCTAAATTAAATCTGAATACGTCAACTCGTAATAACCAAGTTCGTTATAAGTCATTTCGTAATTACAATATTACAATTTGCGCAGATAAAGGTAATTTGTACCAAGTACAATTGACCCTTACACGCTGTCATCATGTGCGCACCGCTCAGACAAACGCGCGTGCGCGTACAAATTGGGGCCATTTCATGGGCCATTTAAAGGTGTTACTCGGAGATGTACCAACAAATCAAAATGCAATAAATTTGGTATCAACGGAAAGGGGAAGATGCCCTAAAACATTCCATCAACATTCCAAATCCATAGGTTTTCATAAATTAATATTATTCTGTTTCAAATGTGTGCCAAAATATTCGCATATTTTCGCCCCGCGAGCAGTTTCTTTTTCAACCTTGGAAATGTGACGTAATACTCGGGACACACTTGCTTGTTTCTAGCTAGCTCACGATCACGTCAATACAGCGCGCGCACATAACGTTCACCGTTCGAGGTAAGCTACTGATTTCTTCCAATCTTTGAAATTCTTGTCAACAAACTGTCTGATTTTGGCCCTGATTCAGATGTTAGAACCTGGAATCACACCGTCATTCCATCAATCACTGGGTAAATCACTGCAGCAGCCACACATACAGCTACAGTACAGTCAAGTCGTATACCGTAAGCTACCTGTCCCGAGAATGACGTCATTTTTCTAGTGCAAGAATTCTCGCTTTCGTGGCTCATCTGAGACCCTGTCAGGGGTCTTGAAAAAAGGTCCTGATAATCTTTTTGAACAAGCTTACATCTCTAAAATTTAATTTCATCGTATTCTTTAGGGGATTAGCTGTCCAAAAATGTATAATTTGTCCTATTTCTTATTTTATGGGACATTTCTCCGGTTATCTGCTTTAAGGGTCATTTGTACCATGAACTAATAAGCAAGTTCGTAATAAGCCAGTTCGTAATGGTACAAATGACCCTGAAATGATCCAAATTCGTACGCACACACGCATCTGTTTTGGTGGACGCGCTACTTGCTCAACACGTAAAATTATACACCGCGCATCATGTGCGCACATTATGAAAGCGTATAGAAGTCAATTTTACTCCGTGCAAATGACCTTTATCTGCACATGCGCAAATTATAATTACAAAGTGGCTTATTAGTATCATAGATTAGTATACACGGTACAATTTGTTTTGGTGGATGCGCTGCTTGTGTAGCAACTTAAATCATACCCGTACGCGCATCATGATAGGGACAAAACAACAGCATAATCATAAAGGTCATTTGTACCAATCATTATTTTGTACCAAGTACAAATGACCTTTATCTGCAAATGCGCAAATTGTAATTACGAACTGGCTTATTGTTTATCATGCGGAAGAGGGGTTGTTAAAACCAATGATATATTAATTATTTCATTCCAAGCAAAACAGGACATGAACCTGGAGGCGCGGGAACATCGGACTAGGACAATGGAAGGGGGGGGGGGGCGGGGCTTTTTGCCCGCCAAACAAACGCGCCTCCATTTCCAAATTGAAATTTTAGAATTTGGTTAGGGTACAAAATCATCGCTGGAGCATGTGTCGTAAAACCTAAGGCCCCCGCTTACACGAGGCGTCATTTGCCGACGTTAGGACGGCGTCAGCTTCATGATCATTTAAAAAGGGATTGCCAAATGAACAGTGCAAAGAAGATTTTCAATTACTGGCATATGGGTTAATTGCCTTCACATACTCGATTTGCGCAGGTCATGAGGCAGTCAAAATGATGCCTCGTGTGAACCTGGCTTAAGAAACGTTACCATTTTAACGCTGCAAGGGCGAGTTTATCTGGAAGACTACGCGACGGACACCCGGTACGGCTGACGTAAGGATGAAGAACACTTGACATAGATTTGCCAAATGTGATCACGTCAGAAACTGTGCCATTTGAGTAGGGGGTGTTGAATAATCGGATATCATTTACTTCATGGTCGTATCAGACACATGTATCAAATTGAAAAAGAAAGAAAAAAAATGCTCGGCGTTTTTACAGAATACATAATGTCGTCTTGAACGGTGAATTGTTTTGCACGTATATGTAGACGGCCGAGGTGATCCCCAACCCCATCTCCTACAATTTTGTTTCTTATGTTGTCCTTTGACCCAGGAATTCTTCTTTTAGACGTGATTTCTTTTATTTTTTCGTTCATAAATATCTCCCACCTTTCTCTCTCCCTTCATTTTTCGTATTTTGTAGATCTCTCCTTTCATTTAGTATTCCATCAGTCTTCTCTACGGTCTGATTCTTGTCATGTCTCTCTCCTTTCCTTGGTCTCTCACACACCCTCTTTCTCTTCTCCCATCCCCCTCTCTCTATCTCTCTCTCTCACTGATAGCTGTCCTTTTTTTCTCTCACTCTCATGCCTTTATTTTGTTCATGACTTTAGCCTTCTTGATTTTCTACGTTGAATGGTTAGTCCTGTAGTTCAAGCCCAACTTATTTACAGATCTCTCCAGTCAGGCATAACATTCTGCTTCATCTTTCTTTCGTTATTCTGTCTTTCTTGCTCGTTCTTTCTATGTTATTCTCGCTCTCTATCTCTTAGTCTGATATTTTGATGGACTTTTCCGTCTCTCTTTATTACCCCAAACTTATGAATAAATTTTTTAAATAATGAATAAATGTATTATCTCTCCACTCCACACACGACTTTACCCATAAACCCACCGCTTTTCTTTCCCCTCCAAATCACTACAAACCCGGTCAAACCATGACACATTTTATAAAGCGAGATGCCAATGAAGTCAAGTTCATTTTGCGATGCCCAAATCCTCCAGAGAATCCCATTTGCTTTGTCGGGAAACCAGTGGCGTAACCTGACGTTTTAAACATTGGCAGTGGCGTAAAGAGTATAAGGTGGAATTGGTGTTATAACAATAAAAAAAAGCAATAAGCTGATACCCGTTGCACACGAGACGTCATTTTAACAGACGTAGGAATGCGTCAACGACTCGCGCGATCTCTGACGCGCTGAGTGAGAGTGATATCGTACTAAAGGTGAATGCAACTTAAATCGTACAAAACTTGAGTTGGATTAATGGCATAAGGGCTAATTACCATGACAACTTTCATAGGCTTTATTGGTACATGTAATAATAATGCGATTGAAATGACGCTTCGCGTGCACCCGGAGTAAGGATTAAGCCTACGGCAGAAGCGGCCCCCAAGATACATACACACCCACACCAGACGGGAAAGATTCAATCCACTGGTTATCAATTTCGGGGTACGCCACCGAGAGGGGACCTAAGCCAACAAACTGCATGGTATAGCAGCTGTTTAAACCATAATGGTTTGGGTATGATGTGTATCCTGATTGTGATAGCTAACTCCCTTTCATTAAAAATGGTCACCATCATGGTCACCATCTTTATATTTCATCTGTAACAATGGGGGGGGGGGGGGAGGGGAAGGGAGGAATGGCACCCTTTGACCCCTCCCTAGCTATACGCCTATGCAAGAAATATTTCGGATACCATCCATGACAAAGCATGACACACCTGTGCACTTATCATATCTGACAGAGACGAAACGCCGCAGCATTTTCTCATTACAGTTTTATTTCAATGGAATGAAAGTGGCAAAATTGTATGTTAGTATGTTATGCGTACGGAATGTCAGAGGCATTAGAATTCCTCGTTGATTTCATTTTTCTCATGCGTGTGCTTTGGAAGTATCATGATTAACTACTTCTGGGAAAGAATTTGCGTTCCGTTTTAATCATAATATATGAGGCGAGAAATATAGATATTTGTGCTAAAAAAAGGAAGATAAGTAGCCTCCATTGGAATCCGATCATAATCGTCTGCTAACCAATATTTTAATATTTGAGAATCTGATAGATGATTTAATTTTCAGAGATTAAATTTACCTGTTTGATCGATTTTCCTCAAACTGTACTACCATTGCTATGCCTTTATGCCTGTATTATTCGCAATGTTGACAAAAGTCTGTGAAGTATTGTGGTCAGCAAGATAACCTACACACAGGCAATGAATGAAATAATACAATTACAATGGTAAAAGGCAATTTGGGATATACCTTAAACATGTTAAGCACACATTAGTTTAAAAATAGACAAGTTCCCGTAATCTGTGCCCGACAGCAATTCAGACTTAAAACGCTCCTGAATGTTTTATTTTCATACCTTGAGAAAATTTGGGAGTATAAAGGGACCTATGTTGATTTAAAAAAAAAAATTCCTTATTTTTGTTTGACAGAGAATTTAATGGGCTTGTAGAAAATATTTAATTCAATTGAATCAATGATATATTGTCAACTATCGTTTCTTAAACACATGCCAAATGTCTGATGTGAAATAAAAAAATATTTTACTTTTTACATTTGCACGCTTCTAGTGTTTACTACAGCGTTTCGGCTTTACTTTGCAGACTGTGGTTATGGTGGTTTTAACAAAGTTTCGAAGACTAAAATAGAATAACATTTCTTCGATTTGAAAAGGGTTTTCTACTACCCTGTAATTTTATTAAGTTTAATGAATATTTTCATCTAGGAAATTTCAAATTCAAAGCCCTGAGTTCAAAGACTTTGGATTATCTGTGAACAAAGTGAATGTATAGTTTTAAACCGAGACAGTCTGCCATCATTGCAACTTAACAGAGGGATTCAAAAGCTGTCAAAATTCTAAGTTAATGAGTCTATATATTGCAACACATCAGTATCTTAAAGAGAAATCCAACCTTAATGAAATCTGAAAGAAATCTTGGGGAAAATATTAAAAAAACAACATATTGGTGAAAGTTTGAACGGAATCGGACAAGCAATAAGAAAGTTATGAATTTTTGAAAGTTGTAATCACTATATACATAATTGGGAATTTCAAATTGGCTGAATCGGTAATGCCACTGTGATGTAGTGGCTGACAACTCCAGCACACAAAATGACTAAAATGTAATTTTTTTCAAAAAGTAATACTAGTACTCCGTATGATTTTTCTTATATAAGGTTGAAATGACAATAAATTAATATGTATAATCAAACAAAGGGAAATGAAAAATAATACTATCACTATCATGACTATTGGAAGGATGTAACTTAAAAAAAAAAAAATTTAACCGTACAATACAACCGTACAATAGACAATAATTAGTTATAAAATGCAATAATAATTTTATTTTGGGAAATGAAACTCTGCTACATTAATGTGCTGTCAGTAGTAGTAGTAGTAGTAGTATTTATTTTCCGTTCAGTTAAAAAAAAACAACATACATGTACATTGTAAGTGTTTATATTTGAACGAAATGGCTGGATAACCCATATTCAGCTGTGCCAGGCACGACACTACTGGTCTTCCAAGGGGTCCAGGAAGCATAAAAATAAATTAATTGTATAAATATCAGACATGACATATGATTAATAATTCAAAGAATATAAACAGATACAAGACAAAATTACAGTGGTAGTTATACGTAAGAACTACTAACACCCCCCCCCCCCGAATACAGAACATACATAATCCTGAGGCTGGAATATATCAAGTTATCAAGGTCAGAATGATTTAACAGAGTGGAACAATGATAATTCACGTTTGAAAGCATTCAGAGTTGAGGCAGTTCGTACAAATACAGGACGATTATTATAGGCCATAACTCCTCTATACTTGAAACTTCTTTTCAAAAAAATTCTAGCGAGTCATAAAGACTCACTAAAAGTGAGTCTTGGAGTAATCGGACTCACTTGTAATGAGTCATGGTGACTCACATGATCCTTCAAGTGTTTCGTTATACGGACAAACCAGTGACTCATCAATTTGAGTCAGGGTGACTCACTTTTTTTTGTGGGTGTATGAGGCCTTGGCGTACATAGTTTTTCACCAAAGCGTAAGTCATATTTATGCACAGAAATACTAAAAGAGTCTGAAATGTAAGTAGGAGTCATATCATTAAGGGATTTGAACATGTAAGTTAGTAAATGCTGACTTCTCCGGTCATGTAACGTTTCCCAGTTAAGGGCATTGTGTATTTCTAAATTAGGTATACGAGAGTCACGGTTGATATGTAAAATTAAACGTCCAGCACGGTTTTGGAGTTTTTGTAATCTTTCAGTTAAATATTTGCAGGCCGAGCCATATACGATATATCCCCAGTCAAAGTGGGGAAGAACAACTGCATTATACACTAATTTTAATATAGATTCATTTAAGGTGCTTCTTAATCTACCAAGAAAGCTTACCATTTGTCCTATTTTTTTCATCATCTTATCAGTGTGAATATTCCATTTAATTTGCTCATCACAAATGACACCTAAGTACTTGACATTATCTACTTGCTGAATTTGGGTCCTGGAAAGGGTGACATTAAGTTCTTTTCTTTTGACAGCATATATCGACTCCCAATTAACATACAAACTGTTTTTTCATAATTTACACTAAGTCTATTTTTACTCATCCAGTGATCTCAAAGAAGAAGGTCGGTGTTTAAAACTGATTCAATTTTACGTACTGATGTATCGGAGTAATAAAGAACTGTGTCATCTGCATATAATTTCAAACAGCTTGACTTAACGTTTTTTGCAAGATCGTTGACATATATGATAAATAAGAGAGGGCCTAAAAGAGATCCTTGCGGGACCCCGCACGATATAAGTTTGGATGATGAAAGAGAATGATTTAGAAGTGTTTTACATGTTCTTTCACTTAAATAGATATAGAACCAGTCACTAGTCAGATTTTTAATGCCGATGCTATTCATTTTCTTCATAAGAATTTGATGGTCAACAGTGTCGAATGCTTTTCGCAGATCGATAAATACGGCGCCTGTATATTTAGAATCGTCCATGGCTTGTAGCCAGTCATCTGTGATCTTTATCAAAGTAAATGTGGTCGAATGTTTAGGTCTGAATCCAGACTGTTCTCTACATAAAATATCATTTTTATGTAAGTAGTCTAGTAATTGGCGTTGTACAACACGTTCTAAAATCTTTGATACACATTCAATACACATGAGTTGATTGCGACGTTACTGTTGTTAAATCGTTTGAGGACGGAAAGGGGGAGGATTAATTTGAACCCTTACCCTTTCGATTGAGAGCCAAGTGAATGAACCACTCTGCCTCGGAGCTCCCATAATTTATTAGAAGTAGGCCCAATTCGTGCAATGCGGTCGTGGGTTAGCGCTATGTATAGATGGTACTGCCAGAAAATCGTCGAAACTATGACGTCAGAATCAGGTTCTGTATCGGATAGATAGTGCAAAACTTTGGAAGTTAAGTAGGCCTGGTGAAGAGTCCTTGTATGTTGATGTAGGGTCAGATTCGCTAGTCCGTAAGTTCCATTGGCATAACGAATTTCCTTGTATTGTTGACGTACACCCTCGCGGCATACCCAGGATTGGATTACGTCACATGCGTGTGGTATAATATTTAGTTTCCGCCGAAGGGTAAAGGAACTGTGGCGCCGTTGTAAATGGTATATATCGAAGACCAGAATGAAATGCTTGACGAATACTATCATAATTATCATCACATGTATCCCGTGCTATGAATCATAAGATCAAATCAGGTATACAAGGTCTATAAGCAAGGGGGAGCGTATTATTTTGTCGCTATGAAGCTCGTGTTACTGAGTACACAGAGATAAAGAGGTGTTCAGATATTAAAGGGGGAGTAGCAAGGCGCTATAGCTGTCCACCCATGATAAACTTCCCCGATCCTCGCTCAACAATTACATTAAAAATGTGCTCCAATACATAAGATAAAACATTCATGCATTGCTTGAAAATAACGGAACTGAACAGTTTGGTTGCAAAACATGCTACATCTATTTCTATTTCAATATTAATTATTCTTGCATAAAGTTGAATTTTCTATCGGAAAGTTAAACAAATTAATCTGGTTTACGAAACATGCTACGTCCATTTAGTTTGGCTCGAGAACGTGCTACATCTATAAAACAATGGCTTTCTCCAGAAAATGAACGTCAAAATGCAACATGATATGCATGAGTGATCGAAATGGATTCAGTATTATATTCGGCTTTTACTAAACAGTCGGGTCGTGGCGTGGCGTAGTCTAGTTCTGGACTCTTTTTATTGATTTTTTTATTCGCCGACTATACGCTATAAGCCGAGTGATGGCACGATCGCGAGAACCTGTTGGCCCCGAAAAAAGAGTCCAGTGCAATTGCTCCACGCTGACGACTTTCCCTGAGATTTTTCAGGGAGAGCAATTAAAATTGGCCGCACCTCCCCATGCTAAAGCGCTAGTGAACTTTGGACCCCTGACGTCAGCGTGGAGTAATTTCACTGGACTCTCTTTTGCTCGGGCCATCAGGTTTCCGGATCGCGCCAATCACTCGGCATAATACGTACAGTCGTCGAAAAAAGAATTCAGTAAAGAGAGTCCAGAACTAGACTAGGCGTGGCGCGGCGCGGCTCGCTGGGTAGAAATTTGCGACATTAAATTGTATGGTGTCTTCAAAGGGACAAATCAAAAGTGTCCATCTCCGTAAGATTTTCCTGTTCCGTAAGATTTTCCTGTTTTTAGGCTAAAAATGAAAAAGAAGGCAAGAAAGAAAACAGTAGTAGAAGGATAATGCCAATAAACCCCCAAAACCATGAACGATAGAGAGAGGATGAAAGGGTAGGAAAGATGGAAGAGAAGATAAAAGGAAACAAAGAATACAACAAAAGAAAAATTGGAGAGAATAGATGAGTGGATAAAAACAAAGAACAACATAAAGAAAGATAGAGACATAAATGATAGAAGGATGAAGATATTAAGAGTAACATAAGAAAAGATAGAAAAGAAGATGATAATTTTAATAAAATAATAACCTAAGGAAATAACCTAACGAAAGGAAAGATGAAAAGAAAAATGATAGGATAAAAAAGAATGGCTTAAGGAAAATACCTAAAGATGGAAAGCAAAAAATTATTTAAAAAAAAAGATTAATATCATGAAAGATAGAGATAGAAATGATAAAAAAGGTATAACATAACGAAGGATAGAGAGAGAAATTCTATAAGGATAAAGATTAACGTGGGGGAGAAAATGATGAAACAACGAATATCAAAAGGAAAGGAAGGATGGAAAGATAATTGATAGAAGTATAAAAGAAAGGAATAACAATACGAGAGATAGAGAGAGAAATGATAAAATGATATAAACATGAGGAAAGGTGGAAGAGATGATGATAATAATAATAATGGCCACTTATATAACTCTTATCCTGGTTATAGCCGAACCGCTAAAGGTAGCTATTAAGCAGGTACCTATTTCACTTGGGTGAAGAGTGGCAAATGTAGATTAGCGTCTTGCCCAAAGACGTTAGTGCGGTGGTGGGATTCGAACTCCGTACCTTGTGCACGAAAGTGAAGATGAAAGCAAAAAAAAAAAAAAAAAAAGATAGGATAAAAAGAATAAATATAAAGAGTAACATCAACAAAAAAAGGAAAACGAGATAATAAAAAGAATCAAAGAATAACATAATGATAGGAAAGGTGGAAAGAAAAAAAATTATAGAAGGGTAAAAAAGAGAATTACACCCCTAAAAAGAGGCAAGAGCGAAAAAGCGGGGAAGTAAGCGAAAAAAGCATAAAAAAAGCTACGAGCCGTTATCTTTCACTCAAAATTTGCTAAAACGTCAGAGTTTTCGCGCTTCGCGCGGGAAGGGGGAAATAACTCCCCTGCACCCACCCCTGTTACATACACAGTAAATCGCTGTTTAAAAGGTTGTTTAAAGCTTATACCACCTTTTTAACATTTAAACAAATTAATATGAACTGAACAACCCGTTGTATAGTTATTATTGTAAACAACTTTTTGTATTTTTAAACAGCGTTTTCTCTGTGTACAGTGCAATATTGCGTCCAAATAAAATTATTGAAAAGCAGTCCGGGGTCGAACTAACTTTCCGCCTAAAAAAAGATGCTACGTTCTCTCAAATTTGCTACAAAACGTCACAGCTTCGCGCTTCATGCGGGAGGGGGCAAACGCCCTCCTCCCTGGACCCACCCCTGGGGAGCACGCTTCGAGTTCTCACAACCGCCCCCTAAAATGAAATCCTGGCTACGCGGTTGGATCCTTCACGTCCGCCTCCTCTATTTAAAAATCCTGGCTGCGCCAATGCACTACTACACCTTTTTTCTCCTTTTGTTTTGCTGCTCATAAAAACCAGATACCATACATAACATTCCTGAAAAATGTTCTAGAATTCCTACCCAGCGAGCCGCGCCGCGCCATGCCGCGACCCGACTGTTTACTAAAAGCCTATTCCACCCAAAAGAACGTAGTTTGTAGCACCTAGTGCACTACGGGTATAGGGATAAAGATTGTGGTTCCACATATATCCACAGTAATTAGTCAATTAAATAAACTGGATTTCTTTAACAATTAATTTTTTTGGTTATCGAATCCCACCACAGCACTAACGTCTTTTGGCAAGACACTAATCTACATTTGCCACTCTCCACCCAAGTTTAAATGGGTACCTGATATGCTTGATGGCTACTTTGGCGGTTCGGCTATAACAAGGATAAGAACGTTATAAAGTGGCCTTTGTTATTATGATCATCTTCTCTTCCACCTTTCCTCATGTAAATGCAAAAGAGTTTCATTTCAAGTCGATAGTGCAAAATATGAGAATGAATAAAATCCTGTATTTTTTTAAATTAGAACTTTGTTTTATGGATGCAACATGTTTTGGAACCAAACTCTTCAATTATAATGAATGATTATAAGGAATGTTTGTTTATTCACATATTCACAACCACACCTCAAGAAAAACAATGTCGCAAATTACAAATAAGAATAATGACTTATAATTATCTTTGGTATAGCCTGATGGCACTTCAGTTTAGAATATGCAATCTATAGGCAAAAATGATAGGGATAATACATGCATTTTGAGAGCACCGAAAGACAAGACAGAGAAGAATTACATTTTGCTCCAATTGACATGATTACTTGTCAAGGCCAAACAACAAAAGGATTGTGCCAGGAACTAGGAATCATACATACATAGGAGAAGCTGAGCGTTCCTTGAGAACCAGATTTCTTGAACACATCGACGCCAAACATTTTGGTATTGAGATAAATAGTTTAACTTTAAAACATAATACAGGACAGATAATGAGAGGAAGTGGCAGTGAGGTAATACAGGCGCGTAGCCAGGGGGCGATGGGGGCGGTCGCCCCCAACCCCCCCCAAAAAAAAGCCAGAGCGAAAAAACGGGGGGAGAAGTGAGAGAAAATAAAGCCTAAAAAGGTTCTATAAGCCGTTATCTTTCTCTTAAAATTTGCTGAAACGTCAAAGTTTCCGCGCGAGAAGGGGGAAACTCCCCCTCCCTGCGCCCACCCCTGGTACATACAGTACTGTATTGCGTCCAAATAATTGAAAAGCAGTCAGGGAACTAACTTTTCGCCTAAAAAAAGGTGCTACGAGCCGTTATCTTTATCTCAAATTTGCTCAAAAGTCAGAGCTTTCCGCGCTTCGCGACGAACGGGAAACTCGATCCCCCTCCCTGCCCCCACCCCTGTTACATACAGTGCAGTATTGCGTCCAAACAATTGAAAAGCAATCAGGGCGTCGAACTAACTTTCCAGCTCAAAAGATTTGATACGAGCCCCTACTTTCTGTGAGATTTGCTAAAATGTCAAAACTTTCGCGCTTCGCGCAGCCGAGGGGGAAAAGTCCCCCTCCATATGCACGCACTCCCCTGGGGAGCACGCTTCGTCAGCAAAATTTGCACGCTTTGCATGCTCACAATGCCCCCCTAAACTTCAATCCTAGCTACGCGGTTGAGTTAATATGAGACCAGAAAGAATTTTCCAGAATGTTTATCCGTATAGGATTCTTAACTTGTGCATTCAGACTGTGTATCTACCAGAAAGATTTACATCTTTTCATGACAACCTTTGAACAGAATAATCCAGTTTTGAAATTAATCATGAGCATGAAGAAAAATATTGGATACGCGTGCTCATGGAAGTTATGTAATCATTATTCCTTTAAGCACCAGCGCCGCATTCCATGGTACACAGGTGGAATTATTTTTTTCACAATGGGAAATGAAAGTTATTCATATAAGCACCTCCATCACTTGTTAATTATTCTAAAAGGCACAAAGTTGGGTATCTACATATTCAAGAACTCAGCGTATTTTTAAAGTAGTCACCCGAAGAGTCAAAATGGTTTTGAATTGCTGGAAAATTCATATCACTACGAAGGGGAAGCTTTACTGATTAGGTATAACAACTTCCCTGGTCAAGATATGTATGGGGCCCGCAGTAATCATCTTTCAAAAATGGTAGAAATCTTCCACAAGCCTACCAGCACGAACCAGATTGAGCCACGGCCACAGGCGGGGAAAATGAAATGTTGCCTGGGTGAGCCGGGGATCGTGAAGCATGAACTGATGAAGCTTGTGAAGTCTGACAGAAAGAAGAAATCAAAAAATCACTCTAAAAAGGCTAGAAAAGTAACATTTGGATTTGGTACTGAAAGTCTGGCATCATGGGTGTCGATCCCGGGGGGGGGGGGGGGGGGGAGGGGGGTTATATATTTGAGGTGGGGGATGGCCTGTGTTATCATCCCCCCAATATTTTTTGATAAAATAAATAAGAATTATGATACATTAACTGAAAACTGATAATTATTCAAACTCATTATGTTTGATCTTGAAATATCATCACATTCTTTAATGATTAGAAGTAATGAAATAAGAAATTCCATAATTTCAATGCGAAAATATCGTTATATTGTTATTCTCAATTGAGGGGTTCCGTCCATGGCGTAGATCCGTGCATTCCTTCTTTCCATTAAAATACCATTTTGGGATGCTCTGAAATGCAATTGTATAGACAGATTTTTGAAAAAGTGCTTGGTGTGTGAGGGGGATATCCCCTCCTACACCCTCCCCCGCTCTGTCGCTTTGCGTATCTAGGGGGGCAGGGGGTGCGTGCCCCGGGCGTCACTTGGAGGGGCGCAAAAAACGCAAAGGAGAGAAAGCTCGGTCGCTTTGCTCCCTCGCATAATTATTTTTCTTCAGGATCTCGTAATTTTGCGCCCCCAGTAGGCCTATATAGTTTTTAAATAGCTTCAAGGGTTCAAAATTTGAAAAAATAAAGATGTAATTGCTTTGTTTCATAATGACTCCTGCTAAATATTGCGCCCCAAATATAGGATAAAGTGTATAAAACAGCATTTGCAAAGGTTCTCAACTTAAGGTATAGCCTTGCTGAATTTCTCGACTCTTTCACAAGCCTGTTTAGGGTTTTCGTTAGTTTTGCTCCCGATTGTAGAAGTGAGTGAATAGAAAACCGTTTAGCAATGTATAAAATTCGAGATTCTCTACCGCTGAATTGCGGTGGTCAATTGCAAAATTTCCTGGGTAAAATGCACACAAAATTGCGTTTTTTAGTGTTAAAAATTGAAAAATTTGCCGCTCGGTCGCTTTGCTCCCTCTCTAACGTAGATAAGTTTGGGCTCTCCAGGGGGGGGGGGGGGGGGGGGCGTAACTTCTTGTTTTACCCCGGGCGCCATAATCCCTAGATACGCCACTGGCTTCGCTCCCTCGCCGGTCACCTCCCCCCCCAATCGTGAACACGGATCGACACCCCTGTCTGGCATTATTGTGGTTGAAGAAACCACCATTCGCTCCATACAGAAGCGCTTCATTGTGTTAAGCCCCGGTCACACAGCGCTTTATGGCTTAATCACGGCCAAAACCCGTCAAAAAGTGGTCTCCCGTGAAGCAGACGATGTTGTTCGCGTTGATGTCGAGTTTAAGACGAGCTACGGTCGATTTATAGACGTGGCAGGACGCGGGGAAAAATCGGAACGGCGTCGGACGCGGCAAAAAGTTTTGAACTGCTCAAAATTTTCGCCCGCGGACAACCACGGGCGGCACACGTAGTAAAGACGTGAAACACACGTGATAATCCGTGTTCCGGCAGTGATTAAAACTTGGGGAGACGCGGTAAGACGCGAAAGTTTAACGGTCTGTCACGGGCAGAGCACGGTCATCGGACGGACATCGGACGGGTGTTACGCGTTGGTATCACGGGAAATAGCGTGTGTTTAGCGGCTTATCACTGACAAATTGATTTTTCCGCGTACTTTTTTTTAGCCTTGCACGTGGCTGGACGTGGTTAGCAGTGCTTAGGCTGTGCTTCAGCAGTGGAACAGCCGCCGACGGCTATACCCCGTACAAAGCACGGCCAAACCAAAATTGACCAAAAATTACCACTTACGACCACGTCCACCAGATTTTTGTACGTGATTTAGACATGGAGTGCTGTGTGACCGGGGCTTTACATGCACTGGTTTCCTCTTTCCCCGTCCATAGACTCTGCACTTTATATAAATTTGCGTGCTAACGAATGAGTGGTTTCCTCAACCACGATAAATCTGAAATAGAAAATGTGATGACAAAGTTTTTAACTGCGGCTGTCCGACAGTCTGAGTGAGTCTGATTATTCTCTCCAAAGTTCGAAAGCGAAGAAATCAGTCACAAGACAGTGTGCTAGTATAGTAGTAGGCAACAACACGAGGTCCGGATCCCCTGCCATGCACGCCCTGAACTCAACTGCACAAGCAAGTTGTCAAACTCGCGAAATCGGTTTATAGCCGATCGATTATTGCTTCATACAAGTTGAAATAATCACGCAGATGTATTCTATAACGTTTCAAGGTGACACACTCCTGAGTGATATGTCGAATGATATCGAATGATTAACGTGAAAGATCAGAGCGACAATAAATAGCAGAGGAAACAAACGTGTACGTGGTAAACAAACGAGAGTAAACTGGCTGTGCGCGCACCTGGCTTTATATCTGCCAAGGCTGTGACGTCACAATTCAGGCCTCGTTACCACCGTTGTTTGGCTTGGTTTATAGAGGTCTGAAAAGGATCTATAAAAATTACATTTTAAGCCTTTTTAAAGTCATATGTTTTTCATTCATTGTGTTTTTCAAGTTTTTCAAGTTTCCATCCATATATAATTTGTCACTAATTTTCAGTTCTTCGGGTGACTACCTTAAGCTAATTTGTATCATGTGCTAACTATGCACTGGTCTGTTTCATGGTATAATCACGTGATGGTAATTTTGTAATTAGTTTAGACCATAGAAGGTAAAACCTATAAATCATGGAACGTATTTAATCCAGTCAAAAGCATTCCGAAAAGTATTTGGTATAGAGCCATTTCCTTTCCGTTACAAAATCGCTGAATTATAAAGTTAACCCATTGCCTACGGGAACAGGGTGTTCTCTGTATTAGGCCTAGGGGAATTAGAGAATTCAATAGTCAACGGGTTAATCATAACTAAAAGAAGACTTGCGCATACGGTATTAAGGACGTTCATCAGTTATGTTTGTGCGCACCTGAGCTGCGCATCCTGGCTGGTTGTGTTACGTCATTACAACACCGGGAGAGTATTGCGCGCCGTTAAGACAATGTATACGCACATTTAACACAATGCTTAATAATGGGTAAGCGCAGTAAGAACAACCCGGTAAATAAAGATGAAATAAATAATTCTGTACCTGCAAAAAATATACCAAAATATTAACTAGCTGAAGCTGATAGATAACATTCGATGCCCCCTCATGAATTTTCTATAGGCAAAGTTAGTCGTATAGAAAAAAAATTATAAAGATAGTCACGGTCTTCTACCTCCCATTTTTTTTGTATGTGTACACTAAATTAACGTAAAAAGAGAGCTGGAGAAAGAAATTCAAATAATTATATGCAGAAGAATCAATTGTCTATGACCTGGGTTCTTAATTATTTTGTCAGGTGCATGGCCAGAAATATTCTCGAAATTACGTCGCGGGCCACTGAGTATTACACATACATACAAGAAATGTATGGGACTGGCGTATCTTGCTCGAAAACGAGCAAAGCGAGCAATCCAAAGAAATTGACACATTAGAACCGTGAAATGTAATTTCGTCATCAAAATGTACTAATTTAGAAAAGATATGAAAAGTACAACGAGATCATTCCACTGCCCGTAAATGAGGAGGCGGGTGCCCGAATGCCAGGTAATTTTGATATTCTCAGGAGGGGGCTGCAACCCCCATCCCAGGTCTCATACGCCTCCGCATACACCCGAATCTAAGGACTGAGGAAGAATTTCAGAATACACATCCAGGTATCATAAATAATAATATTATTATCCTTATTGTTCTTTGTTTGATGATAACTCTTTGGTTTGACTATTTTTCAACTTATGCGTGGTAGGACATGCTATGATAACTCCTTGGTAGGACAGGGAACAGATAATTATGATATGCTAATTGCGAGCGAGCGAAGCGAGTGAGAAAAAAAATTGACACCTGTAATAATACCGATAGTTAGGATATTACTTAAAACTTAATAATTTTTTTTTCAAATTAGATATTTTGGCGGGCCGCATGAAATCGTCTCGCGGGTCGCAAGTGGCCCATGGGCGGCACTAATTAAGAACAATGGGTCTATGCCATTATGTCTTATGATCATTATCCCTACAGTCAAAGACATGAGCAAATAGAATTATGAGTAAAATGTCACGTAAAACGACTAACAATTTCCTTCTTTTTTATACACTGGTTCAAAAGTGTACGTTTGACTGTCACATAAACTGTTAATTCACTCTTCGTACGTAGAATATAGACAATTGCAGGTTATGTCGTTACCGTGACATTTATGTTTGAAATAGTCGTGAACAGGCACGCAAGAAGGTTTTTTTTTTTTTTTTTTTTGGGGGGGGGGGGGGAACACTTTGAGGGGCCCCACCTCATACGCTTGCTACCTGCTTATAGCCCTACAATATTTGAAGCACTGTAATCATCCACTGTTTATCACTCCTTATATCCCTCCTTACACCAGAAATGGGGTTATTTTGTTTGTACATTCTGTCTACAAAACCTTGAAAACATTTTGCTATACCGGCACCTCGCTGCCTGAATATGAGGATATTAAGGCAACTCGCTACCAAAATATGAGGATATTCGGGCACCTTGCAAAATTATTTTATTATAAAAATGCGGGGGCGCTGTAGCCCCGCCTCGTATGCCTATGGGGCTATTCATGCTAAAAATCCTTAGGAGAATATTGGAACTCAGCCACCAAGAGAATGTTTCAAAGCATATTAGAGAATCATTAAACATTTTTTTTCTTTTCTTAAGACGGAACAGTTTTAATAGAACAGAATTTCAGCAGTATATATGACATTTTTCTTCGTATGACTACTTGGTGAGGGGGCGTAGCGACCGAGCGAAAAAGTTGCTTTCATAATACATGTATTGATATTTGCATTCAAGAGAAACTTTACACACACAGGCAGGTCACAGCTTACTTAGAATTGTGACTTAAAATAATATTTCTTGTCTTGCGAGGGGCCCCCTGAGGGGACAGAACAAATTATTGCAAACAGGAAAATTAAGATTATTGCGTGTTGAAACCTTGCATTTCGCATCACTAGAAAATTATTCCTTATACCCCTATCCGCCCCCTCCTTTAATAGTAGGAAAAATATGCCACTTCACTTTTGTCGCCACTGGTGGTAGACAGTTAATTAATACTTTGGATACCTTGCTCGTATATATCTGCATGTAAGGGAGCGGAGCGACCATGTGATGGTGATACCTCGCCTTTTGGAGCACTAGAAAGATGATGCAATACTGCAAGTTTTATTGTCTTGTGGGGGGAGGGGGTAGAGGGGAAAATATACAATTCAAAGGGTTTCTAAATGTTACGAAACATTGCGTCTATCAATATAGTAGGGACCGTGGTGACAGAGTGCGATTTGTTAAAATTTTAAATACTGAAGGTTTGCATTATTATTTTATCACTGACAAGGCAGCTTATTATACAAGTCATCCTTATCATGCCCTGATAGCAGAAAGTGTTAAAAATTACGTGATATTTACGTCGTGGTTTTCGTCTTTTTTACGTCCTGTAATTACGTCAATAAGACGACAACTTGCACCAACGCAAGACGTCAAGAGGACGTCTTATTTTGACGTCATCTGTACACTGTAAAAACTGAAGTGCTGTATATAGCACTTTTTGAGGGCATGCATAGGGACTGCACTCAGAGTGCTATTGAATGCACACAGCGTGCTATTTCAGCACTTTCACGGGAGCTGGACCGGCTCCTTAAACTGCTAAACATTCATAAAAAAAATGATTTGGGCGAGCTTCGAACCAGGGTCCGCTGATCGAGAATTGCTGGCATTACCGCTAGACTAACTCACATTGTACGATTTAGAGCAGATCATATTGTTACATAGTGAATTTACGACACCACATAGTTCATGTTATCTACTTGACTCCCATGGCTAAACTGGATTGCAAGAAGCATTCGTTAGTCCATCGGGACCTGGTTCGAGGCTCGCCACTGTCACATTTTTTTTGCTGGTAAATTAGCACACTACAAGTGCTATAAACAGCATTTCAGGTGCAGTCACTATACATGCCCCTAAAAGTAGCACTTTAGTTTTTACAGTGTACTAGACGTAGAGATGACGTCGTAAAAAAAACGAAAACCGCGACGTAAATATCACGTCATTTTTAACACTTTCTGCTATCAGGGAAGAGGAATGAAGACGTAGAGATGACGTCAAAATAAGACGTCCCTCTTGACGTCTTGCGTTGGTGCAAGTTGTCGTCTTATTGACGTAATTACAGGACGTAAAAAAGACGAAAACCACGACGTAAATATCACGTCATTTTTAACACTTTCTGCTATCAGGGTGGTTGTAATGCGAAATCAATTAAGATGTAATTTTTTCTTCCGAGGGGATCCGGGAGAGGGGGTCCCCCTTTTTGAATGATTGCTGGGGAAAATGCCCCCTCTGCCCACCCCCTCACCTGCGCTTCCGGTGCCTATGGTCGTGAATGTATACAAAAAATATCAGTTACATGGTGACATGTCTGATAACAGGCAACGAGAGCTGCTAGCACAAAAATGAGTGCATGGACCCCTTTTGCAAACTCTCCCTTCCTTTAGTATACTTCTCTCTACAAATCTGGAAACTTTGGTGAAAATGACATGAATGCTGAATGTACAGTAGAGTTTTTTCTAACCCATCCCTTTCCTACACTGTTTCCCATCCAGCCATGCTCAGTTTTCGCTAGTTTTGTGTGTTTTTTACTTTTTCCGCAACCAAAGGGTGCTGCTAGCCCCAAAACGAATGCATAGACCCTCCCTTTTTAAACTTTATCTATCTGGAGTATATAATTCTCTACTAATCTGGAAAAATTTACGAATCTGACATGGACTTTAAATGTACAGTAGAGTTATTTCGAACCCATCCCATTCGCAGACAGGTTCCCATGCAGCCAGCCATGTGCAGGTTTTGCGAGTTTTGCGAGTTTTGGACTTTTTCCGCCACTTAAGGGCGCTGATAGCATAAAAACGAGTGTATGGACACCCCTTTTTAAAACTTCTTCCTTCTGCAATATATAATTCTCTACTAATCTGGAAAAATTTACGAATCTGACATGGACTTTAAATGTACAGTAGAGTTATTTCGAACCCATCCCCTTCCTAC
The DNA here is from genome assembly GCA_025617745.1 of Heliocidaris erythrogramma. NCBI lineage: Eukaryota > Metazoa > Echinodermata > Echinoidea > Camarodonta > Echinometridae > Heliocidaris > Heliocidaris erythrogramma. The sequence goes on from CM046867.1 coordinate 20,156,509, forward strand.
ACTGGTTCCCATCCAGCCATGCACAGTTTTCGCTAGTTTTGTGGGTTTTTTACTTTTTTCGCCACTTGGGGGCGCTGCTAGCGTACAAACGAGTGCATGGACCCCCTTTTTTAAAAAACTTTCCCCTTCTGCAGTATATAATTCTCTACAAAACTGGAGAAAATTACGAATCTGACGTGGATTTTAAATGTATAGTAGAATTATTATGAACCCATCCCCTTCCTACACAGGTTCCCAGCCAGCCATGCACAGTTTTCACTAGTTTTGCGAGTTTTTGACTTTTTCCGCCACCTAAGGTTGCTGCTAGCACAAAATCGAGTGCATGGACCCCCTTTTTTAAAAACTTTCTCCTTCTGCAGTATTCAATTCTCTACAAATCTGGAAAAATTTACGAATTTGGCATGGATTTTAAATGTGCAGTAGAGTTGTTTCGATCCCATCCCCTTCCTAGACAGGTTCCCACCCTGCCATGCACAGCTTTCACTAGTTTTGCTAGTTTTTAACTTTTTCCGCCACCTGAGGGCGCTGCTAGCACAAAAACGAGTGCATGGACCCCGCTTTTTAAAACTTTCTCCTAATAGAGTATGTAATTCTCTACAAATCTTGAAAAATTTACGAATCTGACATGGATTTTGAATGTACAGTAGAGTTATTTCGATCCCATCCCCTTCCTAGACATGTTCACAGCCAGCCATGCAGAGTTTTAACTAGTTTGGCGAGTTTTTGACTTTTTCCGCCACGTGAGGGTGCTGCTAGCACAAAAACGAGTGCATGGACCCCACCTTTTTAAAACTTTCTCCTAATAGAGTATGTAATTCTCTACAAATCTTGAAAAATTTACGAATCTGACATGGATTTTGAATGTACAGTAGAGTTATTTCGAACCCATCCCCTTCCTAGACAGGTTCTCAGCCAGTTCTTACGAGTTTTGCTAGTTTTTTACTTTTTCCGCCACCTGAGGGCCCTTCTGCAGTATACAATTTTCTACAAATCTGGAAAAATTTACGAATCTGACATGGATTTTGACAGAATAAAGGGGATTTGTATATGACATTACGAATTGTGAGGCCTATCAATGGCCAAAAACCTGCGTTGACGTCATTTTACCTGACACCCAGTCATGGCACACTTCAGTGTCCCATTGAAACAAGTAAGCAAATGGACCTATACTTTTCTATGCGTATTTGGGCTTCTCATTGACCAAAGTAACTGTGCAAAATTTGGTGAAAGTGACATGGATTTGACTTTAACTGTGGAACGTCCTTAAACGCGTTATCTCATCGGTAGATTATACAATAGCGCGCGTCCCCTGAGCATGATCTGACCAATGCGGTGATGTGTCATATACCACAAGCAACGATGAATTTAAGTGCGACTTTAAGTCAAACCAAGGAGTTATTGGTCTAACTTAACTCTTTGTGAAACACCCCCTGGGCTTATATAAAACATAACAATGGATCAATGACAATTCTTAACTTATACAATAATATATTTTTTTTTTCAAGAGCGTGCAGAAATATTGCTAACGGTGAAAGAATATGATATAAAACCTTGACGGAGTGCATTTCAGTTATTGCATTGCAACCATTGGCATCGAGGCGAATAAATTTGCCGCCAGCTATTTCTTTTCAGGAAAGATGGAGCTGGCGTCACCGAAGAATATATACACTTCACCTGACTAAACTTCGAATGGAAATATGATTTAAAAATTCATGAATGATCGATCATCGGATGTCGAGTCCGAGCATGAAATTTAGCAACTGGAGAATCGTGAACAGTTTCGATTTTTCTCGAATAGAAAGGAGAGAAAAAAAGCCAATATTCCATGCAGTCATGTAGGAGCAGGGACGGCGATTTCTTGTCACGACCGGGGGGGGGGGGGGTGGTCTGTGACGGTTCACCCCCCCCCCCAAAAAAAAGAAAAGTTTAAAGTATTAGTATGCGAGTGTAGCCACCGAGCGAGAATATATCCTATTTTGAATAGTGAAAGTTAGCAGTTTAGACCACTTAAGAGCCTATAATGAATGAATGAATGAATGAATGAGTTTATTACCAAATCACAATGATACATACATCTTGGTAAAAATCACAATAACGTACGTCTTGGTAAAGGGAGATAACAAATAGCATATGGTAATTGTTTACATAAATCAATAGTTAGCAAATTAATTGAAATGTACACGGTATACAACAGGGTATTGCAACTTTTACATTATTTGCTTCACATTTTGTTTCAGTCTTCAAAATTTACCGGGGAGGGGGACCTGCGTCCCCCGGATTACCTTTTGCAGTATAAAGACTTTTTATTTTGCCGAATCCCTCAGTATTTGCAAGGTTGATCGGAAAGCGACCAAGGGAAAAATTTTGAACAGAGTTTTAGAGCACTTCTGATCACACAGGCAAATCCAAGAGTTAAATCACCATTAATACAGAGGATCGGGTATTTCTAGTTATCGAGGGGGGGGGGGGGGGGGGGGGGGGGGGGGGGAGGGGGGGGGGGGGGGGTAACAAACCTTGAATATATGTTCCCCTCCCCCCTGACATTACCTGAATTGCTCACCCTGCAATAGATCCTATAGGGCATTTACATTGTCTAGAGTATTGCACGGGGGAATCTCTGCTTTAAAATTATTATCTTTTTAGAGATCTCAAATAATATTGTACATTTAAGAGTAGCCTACTATGCGATGGAGCGTGAATAGTGAAAGTTTGCATTTTAGAGAACTTGAGGCCGATAAATAGGGTGCTGCAGCCTGTACTCACTATTTACTATACAATTTTTCAGTCTTCAAAATTTCTGGGGGGGGGGGGACGGGGGAATCCCCCTAAATTTTGAAGACTGGGATATCGCAGCCCCTGTATAAGAGAATATTAGTACTCTAACTTTACTTTCATCGAGGAAAATGCAACAGAGAAAGAGAGAGAGAGAATGTGTGTTATCAAAGTCAAGTTCAAGACATCTTATTACTCTATTCCCTTTCAGAAATGGAGCATATATCTAGGAGAAGAATATACATACAAACAACTTTGAGGCTACGACAAAATTTATGATCGATAATCACGTCGGTCGCTTCCATCTTGTCCATTATAACATGGACTAATTTTACATTCTTCTTAGAAATGTCCTTATCGCCCCGCCACAGTATTTGCTCATTTCATAAACAGAAGAATTGAGTCTACATTTTTAGCATTAGTGATGAAACCCTGACTGATACATATGATTTGAATGCATCGATATACTGTACCGATCAATTATAACTTACGCCGCACAAGAGCGAGCGCTAAACATTTTGTTTCTCCAGCTACTTAAATACCCTATCCTACAAGCAGACGATTTGAAAATGGAGGTGAACGACCGGCTAGAATTCCAAGCTCGAAGGCATTTTCATCTTCACGCTTCGATAAATAAAAACAAAGTTATTCCTCATTTATTAGTCCCAAATTCAAGGGAAAAACATTCAGTTTGACCTTAGTAGATTCAGACGAACTAGTAATAATTATACATGTAAATTTGTTGCTATAATGAATGTTGGTTCAGATCGATTTTTAAAATCGATAAAGGGCCTGTTTACATTGACATTAACCATCCTACTGTTGACCATAGTAATGAAAACACATACATCATCTCTGCACAGTTGCATGATTAAAATACCCCAGTCACACCAACGAGACAAGACCGAACAAAAAACTAGTTTACCCCAATGGCCAAGAATCGTTCGGTTTGGAGTGGGTGTGTGGAGTCGGGTTAGCGGTGTCACTAACACGATCTCACCTATGTACGTTCGATCCCCTCTCAATTGATCTACATTTTATTTATTTATTATTATGGTATATGATGATTGACCAGCAGCACAGGGGCTGAAGAGGTCAATTTACAATCAGATATATATGTGCATAATACAATAGAATCGCATCAAATATATAAAAAGATACATAATTGGAAGCAAAACGAAAATACTAAGGTTTACGCTACACAAATAATAAGATAACAAGTGTGAAAAGTGAGAGAAAGAAAGAAAAAGTAAAGAATAGGAAACAAAAGGGAAGAGAAAGAAAGAAGGAGATAGATAGAAAGGAGAAGATTTGGGAGCAATACATAAATATAACCAAGTTAGAAAGCCATAACCATGTAAAATGAGTCATTACATCTAGGCATGGAATCTGAGAAGTGAAAATATTTGGGATGCAAAGCGTGGGGGGGGGGGGGGGGGGGGGAGAGAGTTTATTCTGGCAAGGTGAGGGATGGTGGATTTTCGATATCGTTCTGTATTGCATTTAATTGTAGGGAAGCCAGTCATGTTACGAAGCTGTCTTAAATTTGAATTACATCTAGGGACGGGAAGAAGGTGTTTGTGGTGATCAGAGTTTTTGATTTTTTGTCCAAAGCTTAGCAAAAGGGAATCTCTTCTATCAGATGGAGTAGTGACTTTAGTTATGGCAAGGGCATTGGCATAAGTCACGTTATAGCCTACAATTATTTTGAGGGCCCGCTTTTGAACAAATTCCAATTTATTATTCTCATTTAGGGTAATTGAGGTGTGCCAAACAGGGGAACAATATTCGAGTATGGGTCTTACGTACGTAGTGTAGACAGTTACCATATCCACCAGGCTTGCCTTAGATTTCCTAAGGATACATAGTGTGTACAATCTTCTGGATGCTTTTGACACAATATCTGAGATATGTAAGTTCCATTTTAGATCATTCTGAATTGTGATTCCGAGTAGTTTGAGATTTTGAACGACATTGAGTTGGGTTGAGTTAAGCTGGAAGTCGGTCCTGGGGTTTAAGTTCCTTAAAAATGATATGGTCATGAGGTTACATTTGGATGGTTTGGGGAGCACGTCATTATCATTACACCATATTTAAAGACGATCTATTACAGATTGCAATGTAGGTTCAGCATTACGCTTCACAATTTCTCCAAGTGTTAAATCATCAACGTATTTCCATAGATTCTCGCAATCATTCACAGCATCATTAACAAGAATCAGAAACAAAACCGGACCCAACTTGGTACCCTGTGGTACTCCACAGGATACCTCTAGTAGGGGAGAGTAGTAATTACAGACTTTGGTGCTCTGTGTGCGTGCAGTTAGGAAGCTGCAAATAATTGGGATGATCGATCTGCGTACACCTAACAGGATGAATTTCTTGACTGCAACTGAATGATTTACCCTATCAAACGCCTAAGTAAAGTCAATATTAAAAAAAAAACATAATAATATATCCCAGTCACATAGAACAAACCTGCAGCAGACCGATAGCATACCGTACATGAATAGATTACTCCAAATGACCAAGAACTGGTCGGTTTGGAGTGGGTTTGGCGGTGTGGATGAGGTCTTGCTCTTCTCATTTCATTCGTCTAGAGGGAAATCGTTCAGCCACCAATTTGCCACGACCCTGGTGAAATGTAGAATATAGAAGTGTAACAGATAACTTTCACGAGTGAAATAGTCCATGTAAAATGTAAAGCAAGTAATTACCATTTATAGTTCTGATTTTTGTTAAATTCAAAATGCATACCCGGCATACCTTAAGTACACAAGGATAATTATGCACCTTTTCAAATTTAAAATACTGAAAAAGATTACAGCCCCCTCTTTTCTCGTCAGATACTTTTTTTTTTGTTTTTTGGGGGGGGGGGGGGGGTATTGCCTCCTTTTCTAGTATACTGGATCTGCCCGTTATGTGACAGCATATTTACTTTCATTACATTAAAGTTCTATTAGCTCGCAAGAAAACCGACCTTTATAATATTGCACATGGAGGCATAGTAATACCATGAACAGCATATTCATGTTGGGACTGCTTATGGGGAATGTGCCGACTTAAAAAAAAGATCGTACATTCACCGGTAAATTATGAAACATACCGACAAATATAAAAACATGTATTATTGGGGATGTCGCATTTCCCTTAGTCGTGAGACTCTATTAGGCTCTTTACTTCAGACACTGACGAATAAAGGATGTACGTCAATGAGGAGAGGGTGAGTAATACATGTACTTGGCGTTAAAAAAACCCAAGATATCCAACTTTGAAAATTCTTGTAAATAGATAACGTGGTTAGCGGTAATGACATTTATATAATCTATAAGAACAATAGACCTTTTTTTCTAAGTGATTCAAATTTTATGCTTACTTTTGAAACAAAGGTTGTTCTTGACAACCTGAAAGCTTGCCAGAGGCTTGTCAGACATAGCAACAAGTAATGTATGCAAACTGGATTCCAAGTATTGTAGTTCATTGATTAATAACAGGTTAATGGAATACCTCGTTACTAGGTCCCCAGGAAAGAAACATCCATAAATTTGAATCACTTAGTAAACAGGTCTATTCATAGGCTTTCCAATATTATCTTGGTTAGGTTTCTAGGGTCATGCGTCACTGAACTTCGTCTTCAAAATTGTATGCAGTCTATGAGTTGGTTTACTTGCTTGTAAAACATAAACATAAAAGACATGGTGTTGGGGAAACGGCTTGATATACATTATAATGTCCAGGGTATGGAGAGATAGATAGAGAGAGAGAGAGAGAAGGGGGGGGGGGAGGGAATGAATAAAGGGGGGTTATACAATAAAAGTGATAATGTGAGCAAGCAAAAGAGGAGGCGGATGGCAGAAAGGGAAAGAGCAGGTAAGAGAGGTGGTAGAACTAAACAGAAAAGAATACAATTTAAAATAGGGCTCAATTGTGTAGACAGAGACAGGGAAATAAAAAGAGAGAAAGAGAGAGAGAGAGAGAGAGAGTAGGCCAGAGTATAGCCAGCTCTTCTTAAATGGAAAGTCGATCCTAGTATTAAGTTGATTTGAATAAATGAAGAAAAATTAGAAAAACAGATCAGATCAAACACAAATTGGCATCTCCGTGACGTATCTTGCGAGCTCCTCTCCCACTTGCTCAGTACAGAAAATCTCATAATTTTTCATTTTCTTAGTTTTTGATGAAAGAATAAATTTGCTTCATACATTTTTTGTGTAAAGACATATGAGCAATAATTATAAGGGTCATGTATGATTAAATATTTTCTTTAGAGAAAATGGAATTAATGGTTTATTGGGTACAGGGCAAACGGCGTAGAGCTTGCAACATATGTAACAGAGTTGCCAATTTGTGCTTGATTGACTACAACTTCAAAAAATCATAACTTCCTTATTTCTTATCGTATATTTTGCTCAAACTCTCACTGAACTGTTCCTTTAAAAAACAACTTATAATCAGGGTGGACTTCGCCTTTAATGGGGAAAATCCCGCAGCTTCTGAATTCAAATGATTTCTCCTGCTTACAAAAAAATAACACCTGGAATGTTAGCGGGGGAAAGTCATCAATTTGCAATGGTTGCTTTTGGCATTTTCAGTCTCTTTAAATGTTCTTTGTCTGCGTGTGATGTTATTTAACTTATTTTAAGGGAAATTAATCCCAAAACACGAACATGTCTAGGTCTTTAAAGAACTTGAACCACGGCACGTGTGTATTACCATGGTAACACCCCGCGAGACGATGTGCGTTATCTTTTTCATTATCATTTTATGTATGCAGTGTAAACTTTGTACTTTATCCAGTGACATTTGATTACTTTGATATCTTTCCGGGTTTAGTTTTTAGCCTTCTCAATAATTAAACTTAATTTGCTTGAGGAAGGTGAAGGTAAATCTTGCATGTTGCATCAAATAGAGGGAGCCATTTGAAATTCTTTCGAGTTTCTCGTATCATGCTGGGTATGTTATATCTTTTGAGGAACATGAAGGCCAACTTTCATTAATCAAATATATTCCAGGTATTGAGGAATTTGAGGGTAGCATTGCACGTCCGTCTTTTAACCTGTTTGTATGCGTGGGGAAGGGATCAAGAGGCATGATTTAATGAAATAATTTATGTGACTTATAATAATGTTTCCTGCTGGCATGGTCTTCTATGCTATGGTCATGACTGATCGTGCGTCTCCGCAGCTATGATCGGCTGGGCTTAAGGCGCTGTCACACTCTAGCGTATAGAGCCAGCGTATGAGGAACGTATCGAATATTTCGAAAAATTGTTTATACGCACAACTTTTCAGCGTATGAGGTCGATTTTCGGTTAATGACCGTTAGAGTAACGTGAGCCTAGCATACCGTCAGCGTATGAGTAGCGTATGAGTAGCGTACGCATAGCGTATGTCAGCGTATGTCAGCGTATGTGATGTGATGTGTATTTGAGTTGGACGTATACCAACGTATGAGTAACGTATATCAGCGTACCTCCGACGTATGAGAAACGTATGCGGAACGTCAGCCTAACGTATGAGGAGCGTACACAGCGATACAGAAATGTGAGACTTTATATACCCCCATGCGCTGCAAATACGCATGTAATACGCATGGGATAAGTTGAGTACGTTAGACTGTCGTTAGAACTACCATCATAACGTTAGCCATTCGTTAGACGCACGTCAGACACACGTTCATTATACGCTCCTCTAACGCTAGGTTTCCTGACCCACTCAATTTCAACGTATGAGAAACGTACTCGACGTATGAGTAACGTACCTTCAGCGTACCTCTAGCGTGTTCAGCGTATGAGGAGCGTAAATTTCATACGTCGGCATACGCAGACAATTTTTGTGCATGTTCAAAATTTTTTTTGGCTGTCAGCGTACTACAAACGTATTACAGCGTACCCCTAGCGTGTTTCAGCGTATGTCAGCGTATGCCCAAAAAGTCCATACGTTCCTCATACGCTGGCTCTATACGTTAGAGTGTGACAGCGCCTTTAGTCCGAAAGGGTGGGTAGCGTCGCGTCGCGTTGACTGGAACGCCACCATTCGTCCAAAGAACCCCGGGTTTGCCGAAAGGGTGCGTTGACTTTTTCTAAATATTATCATTATTATCAGGGGCGGATCAAGTGATCTTGTAAAGGGGGGGGGGGGGGCACAGAAATACAGGGCTGTCATCAGGGGCGAATCCAGAATTTTGTAAGGGGGAGGGGGGGGGGGCACAGAAACGCTGGGCTGTCATCAGGGGCGGATCCAGGATTTTGTAAAGGGGGGGGGGGGGGGTGCACAGAAACGCAGGTCTGTCAACAGGGGCGGATCCAGAATTTTGTAAAAGGGGTGGGGCACATAAATGCTGTCAACTTTGGAGGGAGATCCGTATGTAAAATCACTCGGGGAGGGGGGGGGGGGGGGGGTTGGCGAGAATTTTTTTTTCGCCACCCCTCCAAAAGTCGCTCAGTGAAAGGGGGCTGGGTATCAGATTTTATGAGGTCCACTTTTTACCCCATAATTCTCTGACAAGCAATAAAAATGGTTATCAGTTCGAAGAGGGAGAGGGGGGGGGGGGGGGGGAACAAAGCATATTTTGCTTTCAAAAGGTGGGGGCACGGGCCGGGATCCGTAAATCCGCCACTGTCATTAATATTATGTTAGAAAAAGTCCAAAGGCACCCTTTCGGCAAACCCGGGTTTTTTTTTTCCAGTCAACGCGACGCGACACGACGCGACGCGACCCGACGCTCCCAACGCACCCTTTCGGCCAAACCGGGGGGGGGGGGGGGGTGACGAATGGTGGCGTTCGCGTCAACGCGACTCGACGCTACCCACCCTTTCGGACTAAGCCGATCGGCTGTGGGCCAACTGCTGCGATTCACACGTCCTTCGTTTGCCATGGTCACAACCGGTCGTGCACCTCTCTGCATCTCCTCTTGGGCGTCTTGCACCCCCCCATCACCTCTTACCTGCAAGAACTCTTGAGGAAACGTACAGCCCTGTACAGGACCTGGTACCGTGCAACCGACGCGCTATATGTCACTGCTCCTTATGGAGCCATAGGCTCCGTGGGACCTCGGCAAGAAGACTGTGCGATGTCCGCAAGGAGCCCGTGTCATGTTCGTTCATCAGAACATGTAGCCACACGCAGAGATTGTTTGACATGTCCAACAGCCTCCTTGCGTGTCCTGTGTGCTTCTACGTTCTTGGAAAAACAGATGTGCAGATCTGTGCGTGCGACGCAAGGATTTTCTGCTAAATCCGTCGCAGACCAAACGCACGGAGGTGCACGATCGGTTGTGACCAACCCTTTAGCGTAAGTACACCCGTATTGATCTCTGAATGATGACGGACATGATATCAAGTTTCTTTTGTGTCTTCTAAGCAGCCCATTTCGGATGACATTTCCCCCAAAGTTTAGATGGCAGTTCAACCATGGGGCAATGGTTTTTAATCCGCAAGATGTGGATTATGATACTGATGGAGAAGATAGTGTCAATATGTATGTAATTGCCTTTATCAAGGACTTCTAATAAATATTTAGAGTCATCTTTTCATCTTTTTTTTTGTACATGTATAAATGGACTAATCTCTCGCCCCGACTCTCTTCGCTTTCTTGACAAATTAGCAATATATATATTTTTTTAAATTATCCATGGATGTATTCTATCAAATGGACAAAATTAATAAATAATGGTTAATCGATATAAATAAAGTTCACAATTATGATTGTATTTCGTCATCTACAGACCGATGCATATACATTCCATTCAGGTTCTTATACTGACACATGACATGAGAGGCAATGATATAAAAATTATACATGTTTATTTCTATAATTATGACTGTAGGCCTAGTCACAGTTTCTGTCTTTTCGCAAAATAAATGTAATGCTTGTGAAATAACGATCACACAAAAACATGCAGAGATGAGACAACGAATTCGAAATGAAAAACATTTTTATCAATTTAAGAGCGTTCTTAAAAAATGGACACTGATTAAGCTGGATCCCTAGTCCTTATTTTCCTTCTTTGTTCACTCTCCCGCAGACAGCTGGAGGCATTCCTTCTGAATTTTATCCACGAAGTTTTAATCATGACAATGAAATTGTTGAAACCAGTTAAGAACATATCGCAGAAATAATTTTGGCAGCGATGTTTCACAGCCTTCTATTCTTCAATCTTTTGCTTTGGCAGGCCTTCCATTACCTCATTTTCAAATGTTGCCCAAAATGTCAGGGAAATAGCGTGTTTGTCCTCAAAATGCCATGTCAACCCAGAATCCTGCTGTAGCTGAAAGGCATGTTCATTCAAATTCATATTTCTCGGTCTGAAACACCTGTAATAGAAGATTCGAAACACATTTATCACCCAAATCGGTCACCAAGGACAAAGAGACAATGTTTTTACATTTTACGGGGTAAACAAGGTTGTTTTCGAGCACCCAGGGTGCAAAATGTTTTTGAAGTATCATGATTTCAATTAGGAAAATTGCCACTTTAATATCAGAATGTTTTCTTGTATCACAGACTTTGAAAACTTGTTAATGTACATATTTTTTTCTTCAAATGGATAAACCTGGGCAAAGTAGTACCGAGTGGGATTGAATATATATATATATATATATATATATATAAATGTGAAAGAAATTGCGAGAATAACGTTGCGTAGCTCAATCAAAGTTCCCCAGAGCTGTCCTCCCTTTTTGAAATTTTTGCAAAGGCTGAAAAAATGTCTCCGCCGGGAATCGAACCCGGAACAAAGGAATTAATTAATAAGGTTGAGGATTTGTCAATCTGTCGGTCAATTGAATCTGGTGTCGCCGAAACCACTAACCCGTCTCCGTGGTCTAGTGGTTAAGGCACTGGCGTTCTAAGCCAACGACCCGGGTTCGATTCCCGGCGGAGACATTTTTTCAGCCTTTGCAAAAATTTCAAAAAGGGAGGACAGCTCTGGGGAACTTTGATTGAGCTACGCAACGTTATTCTCGCAATTTCTTTCACATTTGTATTTATTTTCCACGAGATTTGCCAAAGCTGTTGTATATGTTATTTCCTTACACTTATATATATATATATATATATAGAGCTTTCTTCATGTTGGGCACTTTTAGCCATGAACAGTAAGCTATATCAACAGCCAAATGGTATTGACTTTATGCAAATCTGATATAGGTCTAAGAATGTATTTGTGTTAAAGTTTGACAAATCTATGTTATGCTTTGGGTAAATTATGTGAATTAGAGATCTTTGAGTTCAAAATGATTTCAGAAAAAACACGTATTATCATAACAAGTTTAAATTAAATTGCATAAATAATAATAATAAAAAACAAATCAGCAAGTGCAATGTCCAGGGGCTGCTATTGAAATTGTTCTGACATAATTTGAACAAAGTATAGGCCTTACGCTGATATACACTAAAGGAAAAAAGAAACTTATAAAAGTTCAAGAGATCACCAAATTAAATTCTCTGCATGGAAATGTACCAAATTTGGATATAATGTTGATTCAATGCATGGCTTTAAATGACAGTCAATAACAAAAAGTTTTCTTCAATGCCACAAAAGAAATGTGCACTGAAACAAAGGACTCTCTAATCCCAAAGTCACAAAGATAAACTGCAGCCTTGTACACCATATGCATGTCAATGAATGAAACAAAAGAATTTCAAAAGGGATTTGCAAGTTCATATCCAAACAGATTAATAGCCAGTATGTCCACCTCTAGCTTGCTGGCAAGCTGTACACCGTCTTCGCATGCTTCCGATCAGATTCGCGATGGTAGCCTGGGGAACATTGTTCCATTCCTCTTGCAGTGCTGCAATGAGCGTCTCCCTATTGATGGGTTGATTGTCACGCCTTGACACACGTCGACCAAGCTCTTCCCAGAGATGTTCAATTGGGGAAAGGTCTGGTGAACGGGCGAACCATGGCAGAACATCAATATCCTCTTGCTCGAGGGGTGCAAATCCCTTTTGAAATTCTTTTGTTTCATTCATTGACATGCATATGGTGTACAAGACTGCAGTTTATCTTTGTGACTTTGGGATTAGAGAGTCCTTTGTTTCAGTGCACATTTCTTTTGTGGCATTGAAGAAAACTTTTTGTTATTGACTGTCATTTAAAGCCATGCATTGAATCAACATTATATCCAAATTTGGTACATTTCCATGCAGAGAATTTAATTTGGTGATCTCTTGAACTTTTATAAGTTTCTTTTTTCCTTTAGTGTATTCGTATTGGCATAGATTTGATTTCCCTAGAGTTTGAAATGACATAGGGTAAACATAAATATATACCTGGTGTTATTTGACAAGAGCGGTTATATTTTACGCCAAAATAGTTAAAGGATATTTTTCCATTACATTTTGTTTAATAGCGAACTGACATCCAAACCCGTTTCTTTGACGATAATTTTACATGATGGAAGATTGTGAGACCTTCTAAAAACATGTTTACCGGCGAAACTTATTTTCCACCTAAACTCCTCGGAACTTGATAAATGTAGAAACAAATAAAACGAATCGTAAACAAAGACATTTGAATCTATAGCCCTGCGGAAATACCCGTCGTCTACCATAAGGAATATTTCTAAAAAATCAAAGCGTCTTGTTGATATGGTGGAGATTCCGACTGTGATTACGATTTAAGTGGGTTGTATTGGTATATTCAATAACTCAATAACTCTCTTTCTCTTCCCTTCTCTCTTTCTACCCGTCTCTGTATCGCTCTGCTCCACTCATTCTTTCTTTCTCTTTCTCTCTCTATCTCTCTGTATGGGCTGAGCAGGCGACTGGGATGCGCAGAATCACTTGTGAGCACTTGGAAATCTGTATAAATCAGCGTGCGAAAAAGTCGTAGTCATCAGTCAGACTAGACAGAGCTGAAAGGTGACGTTTGCAGAAAGGTGGGAAGTGCGTTGTATCCTGTTCGAAAGAGCAAGTTGAAACGATAACCACTGCAATTACTCTCAACAGGCGAAGAGGAGATACAAAAATTGACTTTCGGTGGAAGCTTTGGAAGGCAGAGGCGGCAACGCAAGACTGCTTTTATTTGAGTAGAAGGAATCGATTTCAGACAATCCGAAGGTTGTGCATTCCTTCGATTTCGTTAATGGTGATTGGGCTGAACAAAGATCGATTTAAATGAAATATTTATGTATGACGGATGATTTGAAGGACAATGATCGCCACCAAATAGCAGCATCGATTATGGTGGCAAAGACTGCACAGGAAAGATAAAAGATAAATCATATTGAATCTCGGCAGCCGGGGAAAATATACTTTGGCGTTCATAAGAATTCAGTTTGCAGTGATTAACTTTAGATTGAGTCGCTGTTGCCGTCACAAGATCGTCAAATTCGCCTCGTTCTGCCGCGGAGAGCGAAATTACACGCCACGTTTGATAGCTTTCAACGTAGCTTCGACATGTGATTGATATTTTATGAAGGCTGTGAAGACAGTGTGATTTATGACCAACTACTGGTTATGTTTACTGATTCAGCTTTCTGACGCAAGCACTTAATGATTAAATTGATGTTTTGTAAGGAGAAAACAAAAAACCAACGAAACAATTTCGTCAACGTTTGAGACCATTGCGGCAACGTTTAGTGAAATGTGTATACTCACACGTATCATATGGCGTAAAGAGTGGATATTTACGTCTTAAAACTTGGCCGCAAACGAAAAATAGCTGAAACTGAAGGATAAACAATGAGCATGGTACATGTACACCGGCATTAAAAGGTATCATCGAACCTTGTTGAAAATATCATGATTAAATGGACAGCATGCATTAATGTGAAGAGTGCATTTCTTTCGATAGCTCATAGACTTGGATGATTATATTTATCGACCTATTCTCTCTTGCAGGTATGAATTCCCTACTTTATTTCTTTAGAATTCATCTATGTTAATGTTCTCGAATGCTACGATACTAATTTCAATTTAAAGTGAAAGCCATAATTAGGATGAGATCATAAGCCAAGACAACACAGAAATACCAAGAACTAATCCGAGTTGAGTAACATGTATTAAAGTGTGGTTTTAACTTTAATCGTTCATCAAACCACACTCGAGGTGACATTTTGATATTTGGTGTGCATTGTGAGGGTGATCAAGTATTAAAATCAAAATGAGTTTCCCACCCATTGGGATGAGTATCACAGCGGATAATCTGTCGAACGGTGAAGTTCATTGTACGGAAGTCCTCAATCTAACCGGCGACGACGATGCCGAGTCGTATGGCTACAGTCGAGGAGCGACATTCTACGTATCTGCCTTTCTCCCACTCGTCCTCACGCTAGGGGTACTTGACAATTCAG
This sequence comes from Heliocidaris erythrogramma, assembly GCA_025617745.1. Lineage (NCBI taxonomy): Eukaryota > Metazoa > Echinodermata > Echinoidea > Camarodonta > Echinometridae > Heliocidaris > Heliocidaris erythrogramma. Next base: position 20,171,579 of record CM046867.1, read on the forward strand.
CCTTTATCTATGTCGTGTTCCGAGTCCCTCGAATGCAGACGTCCATCAACTGTTACCTCTTGAACTTAGCGGTTGCGGATATCGTCTTTCTGTTGTCTGGCATTGGGGAGAAAATTTGGCGGTTTCGGGGTTCCCCAATACACGGGGATGACAATCCACTTGGACAGGGGGGATGCGTGTGGGTATATCTCGTTATGGATACAGCATACTTTGCATCGCTTTGTTTCGTCAGTTTGGTGTCGATTGATCGATACTGCGCCGTCTGCAGACCTCGTCAAAGATACGTGCATTGCAAGCCAAAGACTACCATATTGACAACAGGGTCATGGCTCACGTCGCTGTGCCTTTCGTCGGCGCTTATCCCGTCGAATACAAACTTAATGCAAGTATGTTTGGTGTATTCTGACATTGATGTGTTTATAGATTGGCCAACACAATGGGGTATCTGCGCTCCAACACAGCCGTGGATGAAAGCTTATGCCAATGGCATGCAGACCATTCCGTTTTTCTCCACGCTCATAGTTAATGTCACCATGTTCGTGCTGATCGTTCGAGGTCTAAATCGGTCCATACAGCGCTTGCAGTCGCACTCCGAGGGAGAGGCAGAAGTCGATACGCATATGCGTGATAGAATAGCACGCATGCTCGTCATCAATGGTGTAGCTTTTTTCGTTTGTCTCGCACCTTTTGAAATCATCTCTTTTGCGGATATGATAACGAGTGTCCGAGGAGGTGCGTATCAACTATCTGGCGATGCTCATGCAGGACTACTCTACTTCAGTCGCTCTCTAGCCTACATCAACTGTGTGATAAACCCCGTCATCTATACAGTCATGAGCCATAGATACAGACTTGCCTTCAAGCAAGCCTTTCACCTTGGCGGAGTTGCAAGTCCGGTATGCACTTCCACAGCCACCAAATTTGTGGGAAGTACAACCAACGAATATCTTCGGGTATCACTTGATACCAGAGTCTAGTTTAAAGTAGAGGAACAAACGGCATTTGACCCATAATCGCTCGAGGTTTCATGTAAATAGCATTCAAATAGTAAACACCAAAGAATAAATGCGTATACGCATACTCACAACGATGCCCGGGAATTTAGAACGCTTCATTCATACCAAGCGCCACTAAAAGGAACGTTTTATTTTGTGAACGCCTTTGTGAAATCCCAGACTTGTGCATCACTAAGAGTGAGGATTTGCTATCTTTTATTTTACGAAATAGCTTGAAACAAGTACTGACGAAAATTATGCGAACAAACAAATGCATGGACGTCGTTCATATAAATTATATTATATTCTTCATCAACTTCAACACAAAGAACAAACAACCGCCCCAAATGCTGGACATTTTCACGGTGTTCTTAACTTTGCTACCTAAAAGAATGCATGATCTTGTCATATGTATTGGTCTGATGTTAAGCTGCAACATATGGTACATGTATTAAGATAATGATTGTTCTTTATTACAAAGTGCTCGTGTCGAATACATTGTCATTGCATACCTCCTGCAATTTCCGATACGCATCCCCCTTTTATTATCCTTTTACCAGGAACATGGTAAAGTCATGAAATTATTTGTGAGTTCACACTTTTAACGACTGCACAACGATTATCTTTTTATGTTTAAGCTCACACCCACACTCAAAATACTTATATATGCTCTCTTAAATATATTATTACGGGAAAAAAATATTTCTTTTGCGGGGCTATGTCTACTCAAGATAACATTTTCTCACCGAGAATGTGGTAAAGTGATAACAGCTGCACTATGATAAATTGCTTTATTTTAGACTTACAGCTAAATTGGTTCAGCTAATGCTGCAAGTTTATTGAACTGTGCACTCAATATGTTTACAGTTACGGTATTCCAGTTTCCCTCCATAATTCCCTGACAAAAAAAAGGTCTTCATTCTAAAAAAAAAGGGGGGGGGGGGGACACAATCGAGAAAATGGCGGATCGTCTATGGTCAAAATGCGTACTTTTCTTCCAAAGGGGGGGGGGGGGGGGCGCACGGGCCGGAAGTGCCCCCCTGGATCCGCCAATGATTACCACAATTTCTGTAACCGTAAGTTTAATCAAGATCATTCTGGAAAATTCGCCAAAAGGAGATCAAGGAAAGGTTCTTTTTTGAAAAATAATGTTTCTGGATTGGAATCATAGAAAATATTTAAACACGATAGGATAGTCAGATGATTAAATGATGCAAATTCTTACACTGAGCTCATACAAATAATAGAAACTGAGATGCTACGGAACTTCCACTTGGGCATTATACATTGATGATATATATTGTAAGATAAATGTTTCTTCACTCAATCGTAGATAAATCATCGAAGTGAGCAGATTATGATCATTATCAAATGTCAGTTTAATCATTATCGAAGATTGTATACATCTACACTGAGCATTAAAACAAAGATATAAAAATATATTGTGATTGTTTCACTGAAATTGTATTATTTGTTATATCTGTTATTGATATTTAGATATTTCATTTTTTTCGGAAAAGAATGTTTTTATTCCAGGATTGTAAATTCACATTAAATTTCAATATCGGAATACACTTGATTGTGCATAATACCTATATTGAAGAACCGGCACATGAAGTTATTACATATATTTACTTGATTTGGTTTTCTTTGATATTGATTCATTGATGAGAGAAATATTGCATCTCTGTCATTCACTTGTGAGAGTTCATCCCAAATTTATAACAAGCAACCTTTGAACGTATATATATATATATATATATATATATATATATACGCTTTGGCGCATTACTTGGATGCGCACTTTATTTTGACGCTTCTTCAGATATTTGTTTTCATGCAAAATAAAAGTCTTGTCATAACTTGACAAAGCCCTATGGGCGAAAATTCGTTATCTCAAATCTCGATCTCACGGAGTTTTATTTACTTCTCTTTTTGATATTCTTAATTATCTCCGAGCAGAACTTTTTGTTTATATATAAAATCTTTTTTAAATCATTTGAAAACTCTCATAGACGTCAGTATAATTAGAAACATGAATATGACAAAAAGTGCAATATGGAAGATTTATTGATAAAAGAGCGATACAATTAGAAAAACTAATATTTTACGGTAAACGTGTTTAATATACATGTTATTGAATGTATTGTTTAGGTTTGAACCTCCAGGAACAAATATGAATCGTTTTTATTTTCACCCGGTGAAATCATGTTGAATGTATATTTCACCTTTGATCAATCAATACTGCAATCTTTGCCAAGATCGTCAGATTCCCGAATTTATGGTATTTGTCGGTAAAGTCGAAATCGTTGTCAATAAATCGATACAACGTAAGAAAATATTTCTGTGTGTGCTTGTTAGGATTTTATTGCTATATACTAGTTGGTAATTAAGGTCAGAATCTCCGATTCAGAATTGTCAAGCGATGTCCCTTTGTACAAACTTTCTGATTTTATTCGTTGTTATTATAAAATGATATACAAGCCCTACCTTCTGAAAATACAGTGACAGTCAGCCAGTGCATAAATATTTGTAACCAAATGTGTTCATGTGATGAGATTATATTTATACGATTTATGTATGGCAATTGAATTTATGAAGTTCCTTTTAAGTCAGCGTGGCCAATCTAATGAAAAAACTCCACATAAAAGCTATGATGTAGGAAAGCCCCTCGACATTAAACGTTATAAAGTGTAAAAGGTTGTATTGACGTTATACGGGAAGATATAAAAGGCACTGTTACTTAACTTTAAAAAGTTATCACCTTCGCCTGATATAAATATTGAATAGATATTTGACAGTTTCAAAACGATTGATCACGTTCAGTAAAGAAAAACAACGGCATTGACCTTTCTGATATATTCGTCCTCGTAGCTATCGCCCTCTTTATAAACAAGCGTAGAAAACGCGGGGCAGATGTTACTCTAATTATATTAAAATTATATTTTCTGATTGAAACATCATTACATCAACATTAAAAGCGAATTTTCGTTTTCATGGTTTCCTTGCTGACCAAGAAGTTTTATGGAATATATGGGGTTATCTAAAGCTAAATGTTTAAGAGTACAAATTTAGACATTTTTCTGAACCTTAATTAGAACATCGGTAGGTTCATTGTGAATCAGTTTACTCAAAGCAAACTGTGTTCCAGTTAGAATGACTTTACCAATAAAGGCTTATTCCATTATATGATCTACGTAAAACCCTCAATGTGCATGATATTTGTTATAATGTTTTAAAACATATTTCTTATCAAATATTCTCTCTCCAGTTTTGTGTTGCTATGCGTGGAGTAAATTGATCTTATTAATACACAATAACCTCTTGCGATTTACGGTATTCTGTCATTTGCGTACCTTAGCATCATTTCGTAAACTTGAGAAAATGTTGATTGTAAAACCTTGGTGCGGTTGTCAGAACACTATAGTGTTCAATGTCGAAATCGTACGAAATAATTTGTCCGATATTCAGGCAAATTAAAGAATAAAAGCAACTAATTTCAACGAAAATTAAAAATGCGTGCTATACATTGTTGTGGAATGTTATTCAACTGATTCGTATTTATCACTGTTAACTAGTTTTTAGGTTTTAGAATCGAATAATTATATACACAGAAACTCAAGAAAATTATTCTATCAGATATGTCCTTCTTTCCCAATAACCACTGCCATGATTGCTGGGTAATTTACAGTTTATTTACGAGTCGTATACTATTGCACTTTTGCTGCAATATTAAAACTGAAATAAGTCTCCTTCAGCTCTTAATGAAAATAAACAGAAACAAACTTTTTAAACAATGATTTCTTAATAACACTAAAACACAATTTCATTCAAAAGTTTTTATTCCCGGCACTTTTTATATGATTACTTTTCCTAAAAGCGGAAAATCCTGGAGGATACATTTATTATTGTTTCAGTCGCCGCAAGATAAGTGATACTGTTGAAATTTTAAAAGGTAAGTGTTACTGTAAATAGTAACAAAAGATTCTTGATTTTGAGAGTCATGCATCACGCGCGATACATAACGACTTTTTCTTTATTTTAATCATTAATCTTGATTGCCTTTCTGTGCAGTCCCAAATTCATACCTTTTTAATCTTTACATCACAAGTCGCTAACAGTAAGGGTAAAGGGGCATCAGACATTAATACATAGTTGGCCTTTGTCTCAGTTCTCATTGCGGAGTAGACATTATATTCTTTGTTAGACATTACCATAACATGATACATAATATTATGGTCCATTTGACAACATAAGAAGAGATAATTTGATTAACCGTTATGAACGAAAAATAGAAAAGCAGTCTTAGTCTGACATTATTCACCAAACCGGTATTTCTATAGTGAGGTTTCATGTCAATATTGATCAGCACTCTATAAGATCCACATTTTCCTTATTTCTGTTATCCTACTTACATTATACCAACATATCATTAATTTGTTCCTCCGATATTCTCCATCCACTTAATTTAACATTACATCACGGATTAATTCACGTTCAATACTAAAAATCTAACATTGCATTCCGTGCATGCCGTGTATTTACGCTCTTCTTTCATTCACAACTCGTCTACGGTAATGTTAATACTTCAAATCAAATATTTGATATTTTGATATTTTTATATATACGTTTATATAAAAGGTAATCAGTAGAGGGAGCATGGTGGTTAGAAACACTCTATTCAATACTAAATTTCGAATTATTCACGCCTTGTTTGCCATCCCAAAATATTAATGCCATTTTTAAAATTATTTTTTGTTGCAAGTTGGACAGTTTTTTAAACCTCTGTCGGTAAATTTGGAGAATCTACTGGAGAATTTACTAATTTGTCATGTTAACTGGAAAATTTGAAAAGGTGAGGATTTTTATTTCATGCTTGTTGGTAAGTTTTCGGCTAACTTGCCAATTTGATCCGAAACATCGTATAAAAACTGCCCTTGTACTTACAGCCTTCTAGCACATAAATCACGCAATACTTTATATCAAACATATCTTTCAGTGTCTTGTCAATATTGTCATTACACCTCATTACATTCAAACGTAGCATTATGTCCAAACCACATTAGATTCGTCTCCATTTCAAACACCATTGTTAGGCTGGTCAATTCATCAAGTAATGGAAATGATACTACCAAGGTCCTCATTATGACTCCATCTATAGCCAGTGGCATATCGTGAATCCAGCTTTTGAGGGGGTAATGGTGTCTCTTATCAAGGGATGACATGCGAGAGAAGAATAATATTAAGTTAGGGGAGGCTGTAGGCGGGGGTTAAAATTAATTTTATATTTAATTCGTTGCCCTACCCTATCCCTATATTTCTCACTCTCTCTTCATTTGCTTTTTCGCTTTTTCACTTTTGTTTGTTTGTTTGTTTGTTTTTTTTTTTCGGGGGGGGGAGGGGGGACTGGGCGGCTGCACATAATCCCCATAGCTACGCTACTGTCAATAAATATTGCCTAGCAGTCATACTTTCTCCATTAACGAGTTCATAATGCAACTAATTAAGTTTTTTTAAAATTTTTTTACAAATGAGGCGAAGACATCAAACAAAACATACGGACCCCTTTGTATGATCGCCTAGGTATAATTATAAATCAACAGTCAGGAGGCCAACTCTGCGCTGTAAATCCTTTACCTTTTGATGACTCAAAAGCGCGTGAGCCTCTTTATTCATATTTTTTCAATTTCCATAACTCTGATATAATTTAAGGCGACATAAAACCCTCCGAACCATGGCCTCATTATATTCACTATCACTCTTCATAAGATAACAGCGGGCTCATGCATGGTTATTTGTCTTTCGATACTAAGGTTAAAACTTAATTAAATCCAGTGCAGAAGAAGACTGAATTAAATTCAATTCATTTACATTCAGCACACGTCAGTTTATCCCTCACGTCGATATAATCTGTTAATGTGTTTGCTCTCAGCTTATCGTTCTAATTTTTAATAAGTCACGAAACTGTAACAACATACATGTACATCCATCTCTTCTATTTTGCCTGTTACGCCTTCTTTTTGTCACGTCCTCCCCCATAGGGCTATTCTCTTTTCCCCTTTAGTTTTCCCTCCATTAACTGAAATATCTACTCCGTGACAACAGAAACGACTTTTAGGCCAATTTAGCAAAGTATATTTAAAGTCACTTCGTTATAGAATGCCTGCAAGAGCTGTCCGCCCATGGGATGACTTTAGCAAATTGAGAATGTTTTTATCAAAAGAGTCTAATTCATTAAGAATGCTTTCGCTTTGACGTTAGAAGTGCTGATTGGTTTGATTTAATCTCGCGTACTTTCATCAATTTTCATCCTCGAGTCCCGAGAGGAAATGGAATAAAGAGAGAAAACCTTGATGATTGTGGAGCATAGGTCTCGATCATAATAGACTGGATGGTAAAATAGGTGCAAGGACGACGAAGAGAGAGAGAGAGAGAGAGAGAGAGAAAAGAAAGACAGAAGAATGAGAAGAGAGAAATATATGAAGAGAGAAATTCAACTGGAAACAGAAACAAGACGTGAGCAGAGAGTAAAAAAAGGAGGATAATGCAGATATTGAGAGAGAGAGAGAGAGAGAGAGAGAATGAAAGGTAGATAAAAGTAAATAGATAGAGGTGGAGGTAGAGAGGGAGAGAGAGAGAGAGATAGATCAAGAAAGAGAAAGAGAGGATAAGAAGGTAAACTACCGATAGACAGATAGAAAGAGAGTGGGATAAAAACATGAGCGATATTCAGGTATTTAAAGGAGAATGAATCCCCAAGTAAATGCATTTTAATAGAAGCAGAAAAATCAAAGAAGTATATCAGTGAAAGGTCGAGGAAAAACGGACATCTAATAAAAAGTTATGAATATTTGAAATCCTAAATCGCTAAATGAACATGATGAATGGAGATCTGAAATTGGCAATGTCCTTATTATGCTACTGAGATGCTGTGATGTTATATGTGCTATACTTTCCAACTGCCTTATACAAATAATGTAAATATCCACTTTCCATGAATATATCTTAGGAAATTTGATTTCTGTATTATAGGTGGTGTTCATAAATTTATTCCTCACAATATATTTCAAGCACAATGTTGATAATTCAATTTTCTTTGTTTAAAAGCTGAAATCTGATAATTTTCTTATTTATTACCTAAATATAAAAGAGAGCACAAAAGCATCATAGCATCTCTTTTAGCATAATGAGTATGTTATCAATTTCATTTAGCGATTTTAGGTTTAAAATCTTCATAACTTGTTCATTCTTTATCCGTTTTTCCTCAAAGTTTCCGTGACATGCTTCTAAGATTTTTCTGCTTCTGTTAAAGTGCATACAAGTTTGGGGTTTTATTCTCCTTTAATGTTTGATAAAATGTACTGCTGAAAACGATAACGGTATAGTCTAATACATCGTAAGTTCAAAGGTACCATTAACAATGATTTCTCATTTTGTAAAATCAAAACAACCACAACACCAACTACAATGAAAAACAAAAATACACAAACTGAAATATTACTCCAACAATATGAATTGATATAGATAATCATCTGTGATCATGGCCGTTTTGCAGCGTCAGCCTAACAGAAGTAGAACACAAGGAAAACGCAACAAGTCAAATATCCCTCATTTTGTTAGCAATAAAGCAATGTCTTTTCAACCATTCGGAGAAAAAATAAGGTAATATACCATGAAACTCCTTTTACTTCTCTGGACAACAGTGCCTTTAAAGAGAAGGATGAGCTCTATAAAGATAAAAAACAAATTGTGAGCTTTCTCAATTTCTCATTCTTTTTATGTCAAAGTGGAACAATATCAGAGAGAAAATGTCCCTTGAAAAGAATTGCTCTTCAACTGCCCCCATATTTGAAATATCACAAGAAATAGCAGAAAAGTTTGTACCTAACTTTGTATGTGTGAGTCCCATTATCCATTTCTGTGTGCAGGGCATGCACTTTCAGCAAGATTTAGTCAATTTCTTATCAACTTGATGATTCTAAAACCTCTCAGTATACATCGATTCTTTTCAAATTTGCTTCCAGACATGTTTCCCTCATAATATAATCGCATGACCAGAATTCAACTTTATCTTTAATCAGGGGAGAGCAGTCGGAGTCCATCGTACTCTTCCTAAAACCCCGAGGTAAACACTCACGATGGCGATGATGCCTTAATAAGTTGGAGGCAGGCTTAGTGGGATTTGACATCTTCCCGGTGCTCGCCGTATTGACTCAGTTAACAAGTAACCCATCTGCCCTCTGGGTACATCAAGCGAAGCTCCCCTTTCTTATTCTTTATCTACCGGAGATGGCTTATGTTGCAACCCCATTCTGCAGGTCTGCCTCTTCCATGAAATTTTTCTATTCAAACGAGCAATGAGGATGAACTATTTGCAGCTATCAGCAAGTCTCAGGACGTTACTGATAATCACAGGGTTCGAGGATCGAATCCCTGCCCCAGCTCTAACGACCTTTGGCAAGACATTAATGTACATTTGCCAGACTCGACCCTGGTGGGGTAGATGGGTAGCTGGTAGCATCATACCTTGAAATGTAATGTGCGATGGTTGCCGGAGATAAAGTCGGGGTAACAATTTTTTTTCTCGCCAGACCTCCAAAATTCGCTCGGTGCGGGGGGGGGGGGGGGGGGGGAGGGTTATGGGGGTCCGAAAGAAAGAGGGGCAAAACAGAAAACGTGATTTATCGCACCCAAACTTACGATCATTCGGTTCTTATTTTATAAGCGCTGCTGTCAAATAGTATTCGCAATAAATCAATAGAAACCATTTTAAATGTTGTCGTGAAGCCATAATATATATGTATATATAGTTTCACGTGTTGAAATAGATGAATAAAGAACAAAATCCTGAAAAATATCATGCATAGTCCCAACAGTTATTTACAGATCCACAAATCTTGGGGAGCCTCTTCCTTTATCCCTCCGCCTATAGAAAGGAGACGAGTGACTAGAGCTGGTGTTTCTTCTCCTGTCCACGCTGTTCTATTACCCACTCCAAAAACTCATCAATTGGACAGAAGCTTCATTCACACGGCTTCAAGGGTTTGGAACAGTCTCCCAAATCATGTTGTTGGAACGCCTTCCTGTACATGACTGAATTCTTTTAAAAGGCGTGTGCATAGATTTCTTTTGGCAAATCGCATTTCATGACTTCAATGATTTACCTATTGCCCAATATTTTTCCTTATTGCTTTTTATATATTTTTAAATGAGTTGCAGTGAACCATTGATTAGCCTTCTGGATCCTTGGTGTTTTGGCTGGCTATTGTTCACACTTTGCATGTTATATACAAAAAAGAAAAAGAAGTGGATAACAGATATGCATAAGAACAATATAATTATAAGATGGAAACGCGTAACCATGGATGCGCGAATGTGTCCAAGTTCTGACGCTTGGTACTCCAGTTATATATATATATAGTGAGGGAATAACATATACAACAGCTTTGGCAACTCTCGTGGAAATATATATACAATGCGAAAGGAAATGAGAGAATAATGGTTGCGTAACTTAAATCAAAGTTCCCCAGAGCTGTCCTCCCTTTTTGAAATTTTTGCAAAGGCTGAAAAAATGTCTCCGCCGGGAATCGAACCCGGGTCGTTGGCTTAGAACGCCAATGCCTTAACCACTAGACCACGGAGACGGGTCAGTGGTTTCGGCGACACCAGATTCAATTGACCGACAGATTGACAAATCTTCAACCTTATTAATTAATTCCGTTGTCGGGGGCAGATGAGTTTATACAAAGACAAGCCGCGTGCCTCAGCTGGATCCAAGCGAATGCTTTGAGATACATGTATACATTAGTATAATTATTAACAATATTGTGAGGAAATAACATATACAACAGCTTTGGCAACTCTCGTGGAAATATATATACAATGCGAAAGGAAATGAGAGAATAATGGTTGCGTAACTTAAATCAAAGTTCCCCAGAGCTGTCCTCCCTTTTTGAAATTTTTGCAAAGGCTGAAAAAATGTCTTTGATTTAAGTTACACAGCCATTATTCTCTCATTTCCTTTCGCATCTCATGCATTACTGTGACGCCAATGTTTTGAGCAAAACATGGCGTTTCGATTCAAGGCGGAGACGTGTTTTTATAGCCTTTGAAATCCTCACAAAAAGACGATATCAACTAGAAGGTTCAAGCGACCCTATATTCCCCCTCACTCATATTCACATTATATCCCATCCTTCATTTGATGATGTATCTATAATGACAATCTCTACTACGAAGTTCCTGTTCCATCTCCATGGCAACATCATGTTATGATCAGGTATATTCCATGAATCTTGTTCGCTCGACAAAAAGAGGTTAAAGTACAGACAAGGTTTTCATGATAAAACAGTTGACAAGCAGTGAAAATGATATTGCCCCCGTTTTTGGATTACCAGCCGACATGCGTCCGTGATTTTATCACAATTTTTGATGGGCACATTTCTCAGGCTATATTGATTGGTTGAACCTTCTACGCGTGCATGTGCACTAGCTTCAGGGGACGGGCTGTGCTTGGCGTAAAGTGTAACTCGGAACCCATGGCATTATCCGCAGAGATATATGTTGATAAATTCATGTCAAGAGACCTAGCAAGCTGGATTGCTGAATACCTGTGTCTCTGCCAGTTTGGACAGCCAGGAGGAAAAGACGGTTCTAAAGTAGTCACGAGAAGTTTCAAGAGACATTCCCGTCGAATATAAGTTAAATTTGTTTCTGTGTGCTTCCTACGAATTACCGTATATTGACAATGCTCTTTACAGTAAGCAGGTCCTTTGATTAGGGGCGTCGCTGGAGGGGGATAGGGTGGGCGCAATTGTGTGTATGTGTGTGGGGGTGTGTGGGGGTGTGTATGTATGTGCGTGCTACCATAGACAAATTAAATAGTATAGACGAAAAGGTAGCACCCGCGGATTTGCCTCATTTGCATATAAGCTACAGCGTCACCATTCAATCTAAGCGTATTTAAGCGTATTTAGGCTCCGCCGCCCGAGAGACATTTCATATCTCCCAAAGCCCCATTAACATAAATATCCGATTTCACTTCATGCATTATTTATTTTTGCTTTGCGTATCCCGACAATTTTCAGCTCTGATTGGACCTTACCTCATGAATATTACAATTATCCAAAGAATTAATCGACAACAAATATGACCTTTTCGTCACTTCCGCTGTGTGTAAAGTCAATGTAATGACGTCACCCGCACGAAGTGCGAATTTCTTGTGAAAAGTTTACCGGTGAGTACAACTATAATTACGCTTAAATTTCATAAATAGAATAACATTCATATGAATTATGATTGGCTTTTGATGTAATTTTGAATTAAGAGGGTTTCAGGGGATCTCAAATGTGTTGACATGTAAATACATTATGTTAGTTCCTTTGAAAGTGTTCTTCAAACCTTTTCAAAAATACGCAAACAAAAAGCAAGTAGAATATATTTTTTTTAAATTATGTACTTAAATCTATTTTGAAATATTTCTGAAGAAAGACATTACAATTTCAGCTAGTATCTGTGAAACGAATCTATGTCTTATTTCTATTCTCTTTGAGAATCAATGAGGCCAGCATGAATGGAGTATAAATACTTATAATGTGATGTATGAACTATTTTATTTCTTCCAGGATGATGCTTTTCGTCTTCAGGAACAATAGATGTTGAAGGCATATCCCACTTTGAGTAAAGCTGTATGAATAAGTTTCTTTGAATACACTCACACGGATATCCTTGGTTCATTGACAAAGATATATTTTGTAAGGGGAGGGGGGGGGGGGGAAATCTCAGAAAAAAGGGTTATCAGATTTTTTTGGGGTCCAGTTTCCTCCAAAAATTCTCTGACAAGCAACAAATTAAAAAAAAATTATAAGCTCAAAAATGGGGGGGGGGGGGGGGCACAATTTTAAAAAGAGAGGCCACAATGTGCACCGCTCTTTCAAAGGGGAGGAGACACAGGCCGGAAGTGTCCCCCATTCTGCCACTGTGTTGAATGATTTGCATATCATGTGATTTCAACGTGATTAATTTCATTCTTTTCTCATTTCATTCAACAGACATGCATGGGGTTCAACTTGACCTCTTCAGCTCTAATGGCGGCTACAACAGATCAAATCCTTCATAATTTTATTACAATCCGGAAAGTCTGAAGTTATTGTAACAAGCACATTTAAGGGAAAAGGATACTGCATGTAAAGCTTTTCACATGTGGCACCTTCACCTGCCCCTCCACATGTCACTTTATAAATTCTAATACAGCCTATCCTTTCATGTAGATGTGTTTAGCACATTATTGAGTTGAGGATTTCCTCTTCGAGATGGCCTAGGGACATTGCCTGGCCCCTAATGTTTATAATAATAATAATAATAATAATAATAATAAAAATAATAATGATAATAATAATAATAATAATAATAATAATAATAATAATAATAATAATAATAATAATAATAAAACTACTTAAATGTCAAAAACATCAGTATTGAGAAATTGAAAAAAAAAACCAGGTTAGTTCATCCAGAGAGCCTTACATATATTTAGAGAAAATTTACATAACCATCTTTCATTTTCAAGTCAAATAATTATGCCCTTGGTATATGTGGATCAAATTTCAACCAACATTCCTTAGGACTCTGAAATGTACATTAGTTGGTCATTGTTTCATTGGAGACTTTGTAGTTTTGGTAGTGTAGCCGGGGATGGGGCAGAGGGGGCAGACTGTCCCTGACAACTGTTGACTAAAAATGAAAACGGCTATCGGGTTCATGAAAAATTTTCTGTGGTGGATTTAGGGAGGGGGGGGGGGGCAATCCCAGCCCGTGCCCCCTCCTTTTTGAAAGAAAAGTCTACATTGTGCCCCCTCCTTTTTTTAATTTTAATTTTTTTTAATTTTTTATTGTGCACCCCTTTTAGAACTGATAACTTTTTTTTCTTTTCAGAGCATTATGGAGAAAAACTGGACCCCATGAAATCATGAAATCAGATAATCCCCCCGAGCGACTTTTAAAGGGCTGGCGACAAGAAAACATACGAATCTCCCTCCAAACAGTTCCCCAAATTTGACTGCCCTGCATTTGTGTGCCCCCCTTTACAAAATCCTGGATACACCACTGAGTTAGGGTAAATTTTTAATGAAAAATCCTAATGATTTCATCAGGATTTCCAAGTATTCTGTGTTGCATAAGTCATGACTTTATAAATTCCCCGAAGTATAACAGGAACTTATACTGTGTTCAAAAATTTTAAATAAATCAACAAATGCAATAAGATTTAAAGATGTAATACTTCCATGTAGCAGATGAGGTCATTCGATTAATAAAGTATATGTTTGAAGTTTTCGTGTAGGGCATCATATAAGTTATTTCTATAAAAGTTTAGAATAATACTTATTACTTATAGCCTTTTTTAGGGCCCTTTGATATTAGTACAACAAATACATTATAAATATTCGTTGTGTTAAAAATAGGGGATGATGGAATACACAATTGAAAAAATAGATGCAAGAAAAAGATGCAAAAAACATAAGGTAAAACAATTGGTTTGTAATCGAAGATATCATGTAGAGAAATAAACGGAAGGTGAGCAAATCTAGCTGTTTTAGATCGACTGGGCATCATTATTGCAGATTTCATCACATAAACTGTAATCATGGTAATTTACATTGTGAGAAGCTATGTAATTCAAATGAACATTCAACTATCAGTAATCCAATAGTACATGTATTTCTTTTCGTTTTCTTCTTTTTTCAATGAATCAAATCACACTGCAGATAGAGTGATGAAACAGGACGTGAGGGAGAAATAAGAATATGAGAGAGAAAGAGAGAGAGAGAGAGAGAGAGAGTTAAGAGATAATGAGAGAGATAACTTGTGAGATGATATGATGAGAAAGGCAACGATGTGAGATAGTGAGAGAGATGGGAAGAAAAAGGGGAAAAGAAAGTTTCCAATATCTACCCCCCTTGCCGAATGAGTTAGTGATTCTTTTTGAGAGGAGGAGAGAGAGCTGGTAAGTCTGGCCCTAGGGGTGGGTGCCGGTTAAATTCCAAGTCTGCTAAAAAGAAAAAAAATCAACAACAAAAGAAAAATAATAATAATTACTGTCAGAAGTTCCCACGTATGGATTCGTTTCTTGTGACACAGCTTAACCAAGTTTTTTGGCGTACTCTCTCATGTGAAATTAAACCTTGATTTTAGATCTACTGTGCGCGATGTGATGTAGAATTGATTTTCTTTCAAGTATTGATGAGATAAGCTTTGATGCGACGCACTCTATCGGTATTTAGTAGGAGACAAGGAAGTTCAAACCAATACATAGTAGGAATTAAAAAAATATAGAATAATGAAAAGGGTAATCGTGTTCATCACGTGGAAATATACACAGTATCGAAAAGTTCTTAACTTCGTTGAACCTCGATTGAACAGTAGTTACAAGGATAAGAAAGGAAGAAATTAAATCGTGAAGAATCGAACCTATTCCCCCTTTTCACTTTTCATTTGCTTTTACGTGCCCCAAAGAAACAAAATGTTTGCAGGAGTTTATAGCAAGTGTCTAAGACATCGTCAAATTATTGGTACTGACACTGAAGATTACATGTAACACTATCACAAAGACTTCAAAAAATAAACCCAAGGCAATGCCAATTAATAGTCTTTTGCATCACCTATTGAAATGAGCGAATCCGCAAATGATTTCTTGGGCACTGGATGTGCCCACAGTGCCATTGAGTTGATTTCTTGGAAGTTGTTGGGATCATGCATTTTACACAAAAAACTTACACATCAACAGCTGTGTTCCACGTTCACGGATATGTCATACGGAGTGACATCTTACAGACAGCTGTTGATAATATTTCTTTTCGTGTCATATATACTCTGTCTTACTCTTTCCATTCTGGAATTGAGAATTGTGCACCACTAAGTTTGCATTGCCCTCAGTTCACCTTAATTTAAAACCCTGGTGCCATCCCTGTAAACCAATGGACAGAAAAGTTTTCAGATGTTGCACAGATTGTGAAGATGTTGAAAAGTTCAATTTGTCTTTTCGATTAGAACAGTACACGTGACATGAATTCATCGGTCATTGCCTACTTTCTTTTTATATAAATTACATCAAGATGTTTAAAGTGGTAACGACTGTAGAGATGTCGCTTCTCCTTAGGAATATTCTTGTCTATATTCCATTTATGTATGATCTTTCATTCTCGCCAGTGTCCTTTTGACAAACTGTTAGAGATGCATAATCATTTTATGTCGAAAGGTGCATAGATATATATTTTTTTCCGGAAGGAACAAATTAAACCTGGGAAATGTCAAAGACTTGAAGTAACCTTCCCAAAGGCGAAACACGATATTATGGCGATTGAATTTATGGAATACGTGTTCCCTATGCGTCCAGAACCATTAGTGTTTCATCCTTTCCTGATGAAAACGTTAGTCACGTCTTGATTTCGTCCCTTACAGACCTATACACAAGAGAAGGTAATCGGCAAGCCCAAATCACTTTGATAATTGGAAAAGAAATGGTAACATAACGAGGACGTACTCCTTGGAATGTTGAATAAAGTTTGGATAAGGAAGTGTCATCATTGTTTGATTTATCCCAAAATCGGGACTTTTTACATAACTGAGAAGTAATTCGTCGATTCTTTTACTGAAAAATTACCATATTTTGATTAAGAAAAGTCCAATTACTAGATGTTGGAAGACTGTTCAAAACTGAGTACGTCTAAGAGTGAAAAGAATAATTGTATAGGCCATCTAACATTTAGAAATCATCCGTGTAGCTTGATGACAAACCGATGACGAATGATGATTTTTATCAACGAAATTTATTAAAATGCAGACAATATTTTTTTGTTCACCATCCTTGCTGAAATTGTGCAGGTGGTTGTGTCGGTAAATAAATATTCCGTACTTTTTTCAATGTAATGTTCCCATCTGCCTCCACTCATCTTGATTTTTTTATATTCTCTAATTTTAAAATGACTTGAGAAATTACAAATCAATGGCTAACCTCAAATTTGAGATGTATCACCACTTTATCCTCATTGTGCCATTTTGCTGGGATAGATGTTCGTTCAATTGGCTTTCAATTGACAGAATGTGAATTTGAATACTTGCCCGATGCTCATGTCCTCAGAAAATGAATTTTAATTAGAAACGTCTCTCTCGATGTTGTAAATCAGTATCTGATAGGGAGGAATTCCTTGCATCGTCAGCAGTATCTCATTGGTAAACCATCAAATTAGTTGTTTGGCTAGTTTAACCCCTGTAAACAAGTCGGTGAAATACACTGATAAAAAATGAACAATCACACAAATGTAGAAATAGATCTTTTCCTGTACATGTTTATCTTGTTTTCATATGACTTTTTACTACAACTCATTCGTTAAAGTTTGGACAAGAAATACAATCGAAGATGTTTTACATCGTTGAATTCATGGTTTCGAACAGTCCCTTAAGCTATTGAGAATGTAAAATTGGACAAGAAGTTAACATATTTCGAATAATGTTTATCTTTTTACCTTATCAGTAAGTCCTCTAAACGATATGAACTTGAGGCAATCCTATTTTCTAGACGATCAGACAAAGAAAGAAGAAATTAAGAAATATGCACCGATGGAGGTGACTAACATTTGAAGCCTTGTGGCTGAGTATATGTAATGGAGTTGATGCCTTAGTGGAATTTCTAGGATTATCTCAACCGAAAAACAGAGCGAAAAACATGAAAATCACTCCCAACATCAAACGGTTAAAATCATGTTTCGAAGACATCTCAAGACATGAAAGTGAAGTAAAGCCCAGGTCACATACGAGGTCACATACATTATTTTCCATTGCGTCAGTACCTGCACTAATAGAGTTTGTGAATGGAATTACGCCAAAAGGGCCGTTAAAATGTATTCGTTGCTGTGGCCGTTTCTCTTTTGCAGCATCCCCTTGCAATTTTATTTTTTATTTTATATTTTATGTGTGGGTGTTATTATTGTTGGTATCTTTTTATCTTGTTAATTTTTATGCTATATGTAAAATGTATATTTTTGTATGAAGTTTGTATATTGTTGCATGTGCTTTTAAAGAGCGAATAAAGAATACATACATACATTTTTTCCTCTGTTCCTTTTGCAATCATTTTAAAACGACATCTCTCTTTAATGACGAGCAAATGACCCTAGAAGTCACTAACGCTGTCTTAACGTAAGCAAATATGGCAACTGACGTCTCGTGTGAGCCGGGCTTTACGCTTAAATTAGAGTTGGCTATATCTTCCAGAGAATAAAGAGCGATACCGAAATAAGCATGGGAAGTCGTGTGCGTGACCCAATGATGGGAAGCCACAGTGCGGGTGTAACAGAGCAGGGTAAGCTCAGGTGTCGTGGGGGAAAGGCCCCTTAACATCATGCTTCATAATACAAAAAAATCCGTTCTCCCTTAAAACATTTTGTTTTCATAATTTAGCTGGATTAGCACGTTTCGGGTGGGAGTATGTTAGATCTAGATAGCGAAGGAGGGAAGGAGGTGCCTGTTTAAGTATTTTTTGAGATTTGGTTGGCACATTTAACTTTCTAAAGAGAAATGTAAGAACATAATTCCACTTCAATATGTCAGTGCACTAGATTTAGCTGCTCCTTCAGTGGAGGGCTAAGAAATTGATAAACAGGGGTCAGAATCGTCCACTGAAGGGGGAGCAGTGAAACCATCTAGCAACTGCGTACTGATAATATCATCAAGCAGCTATGATGCCTTGTTCTCTTGATCTCTCTTTCGGAAGAACTTTCTTGATTTAGAAAAGATAATCATAGCATGCGGTTTAAGCTTCCTCAAATCTTGAAATTTCTGCCACAGTTTATCATACTTTTGTTTATTATTCGAAATGCCTAAATGGCATTTAGCGATTATCCTTGCAACGAAGCGAGGGAAGGGTAAGTTAAGTACGGTATTGAGTATGATCTAAATGTTTAAAACCCTGAAGAGTGCGACAAAACCCCTTTCCGTGTAACATTCTGATTACTTTAGAGCTCGAATGATAGTTGGCATTCATGTGAACTGCAAACTCATGAAAAGATTTTCCCATGCGATCTCTCAGTTTGCTTTTCTTCAAAACTAGCGAGGAATGCATTAATGGTACGAAAGGTTAACGAAAGAGAGAGAGAGGGAGAGAGAGAGAGAGCTGCATATGGGGTGTCTAAAACTGGAACGAGATCTTAATCAGCAATACCTTAACAAGTATTTAACCATTTAGTAAATGAAGAAGCTTTATGGGAGGAATTTTAATTTGTAAACAAATTTTTAGGCGTTACTCCCAGTGTTAAAGATCGTATGCTCGATCTGTAATGAAAATCACAAGTCAGAAATTTTTTTTCAACCTTTGCAAAAATTTCAAAAGGGAGGACAGCTCTGGGAACTTTGATTTAGCCATTATTCTTTTATTTCATTTCGCATTGTAGTTATTTCCACGAGAGTTGCCAAACCTGTTGTATATCTTATTTCCTTACACACACACACTCACCCCCACACACCACACTCACCCAAGCACACACACACACACCCACAGGTATACTTGTGTGTCTTTCCCTTTGTTCTCTCTAGTGTTCAAATAGCCACACAAGCAGCAAAAAAAAGCCACACAAGCCTGACGGAATAAAGGCATCTATTGTGTTTGACTCTCCATTTAGTCACACAAGTATACCTCTGTTGGTACACCCACACACACACACACCCACACACTGTTTTATATATATATAATGATATTTCATAACCGCGTGTTGGAAGAGCATTAAGAGAGATACAATGAATAAATTCCAGAGAAGACATTGGTAATGCATTGAATTCCAACTTTTTTTTATTTTAACCAAATTTTCGATCCTCACGGATCTCCCTCAGGGTAATGGACAAAGTGAAATGTGCATGTGAAGCAGCTGACAATGGAATTAATGCTTGGGTGAATTTTCACAAACATGGTAAATGAAAAGGAACATTAAAGATGGTTGGGAACTTGGGGTATAAAAAGGCTGAAAATTAATGATACTTGGGGATTCTCATAGATGACACGCCTTACTTCTGCCACATTCTCTTCCGATATGGTAATTCTTCTTCGACCAGGGCCCCGTTGCATAAAACTTACCATTAATGGTAACTCTGCTATCAATGGTAACTACCATGGTAACATTACTCAACAGCCAATCAAAGTCAAGGTTTCCATGGGAGTTGCCATTGATGGCAAAGTCACCGTTAATGGTAAGTTTTATGCAACGGGCCCCTGATCGACCCTTGTTGACATTGAGGCTCGTCCCTCCCTGCTGATATTTTCTTATGTTTCTCCATAACGTAGACTTCGGAGGAACGTCTCGATCTGGAAATCTCTCATTGAAGGCGGCAGCTGCTTGCTGCATGCTCCCAGAGTGAGCCCATTCTGTTAGATGAACACTCGTTATTCTATGGTCAGATGCATGGTCACGCAACCTAAAAAAGATGGTTTGCTTAATTTTCAGCCTTTTTATTACCTCCAACCATCTTTAATGTTCCTCGTCATTCCCCATGTTTGTTTAACCCAAGCATTAAGTCCATTGTCAGCTGCCAGGTCGAGAAAGCTAAATGGCTTCTTACTTAACTATCCTCTCATTTGGGCAGAAATCTATCATGTTTTTATTTTACTTGTTCTCTGACATACATCATTTAATTTGTACGCATGAAGTGTCATAATGAAAGAGAAAATTATGAATTTTTATCTCATGTTTTTCAATTTTCAAAATGATTACGTTTAATACCCTAAAAACTCATTCAAAGCAGCAATTTGTTTGTGCAAATGAAATTTTGGTACCACCACTTTCCATTGTTTTAATTCAATCATGCATGAATTATGAATAATAAGTTGTGCATACAATGCAAGAAGAGAAGCATAGCTTTTCATAGATGTATAACTCATCAATGAAATAATTCGTTATGGTATTTCTGCCATGAAAACCGGTTTCCTTTTTCTGGGACACAGTTATACTATATATGCATGTAGACCTATCTTGAGAACGCACTCACACGCACGCTAATATAGTGTACAGTATATATGAATAAATAAATAAATAAATAAATAAATATATATATATATATACATATACACACACACACATATAAATATATATATATATAGAGAGAGAGAGAGAGAGAGAGAGAGAGAGAGGGAGAGATAGAGAGATAGAGAGAGAAATGAGTTTCGAAAGAGCGTGATGGGGGTACTATATTATCTTTATATATATGGAAATAGGGAATGCCTTCTTGAGATGGACATTTTCACGATTTCCTGGACGCCGACTAGACACAAATACCATCCCAAAATAAAGCATGTAAAGAATTCTCTTTTTGATCAGAGTGTCGCACACTACACAGCATGAGGCCCGACCCAAGCAGCCATTTTGGTAAACTGCCTTAAAACATGAAAATAATATCATCGAAGTTGGTGACGTCTCCATATCGTTGACACGACCTGTCAGACATTATAAACATTAGAATTCGATTTCTAAACAGTTCATAGAAAGAAAAAAAAATCCAGCTAACTCTTTCAGTTTAGGGATTGATTTCTATTTTTGTTTTGTTGAGAACTGCACACTTGTTGACTTGAAGAGAGTGTTGTTTTACCCAAGGAAGTACCGATAGTATAAGGATATGACAGTGATCGGTTTACTCTTTCTGCGAAAGACAGCATCCTCCCTTTAGCGTTAAAAGGAGAAGGGATTAGTTCGGTGGTTTGAGTGACCATATCAACTGTAAATGATATCCAATCCTTCTAAACTATTCTAAACGCCCACTGCAGACTAGAATCGGAAGTGAAGACAAAGCCAAATCATCTGAAAAAGTGAGAATTTATTGAATTGCTTTGCGATATGACTGTAAGTACAAACTTCAGGGAGATGTGACTTGGTGTAGTGGTCAGCTCCCTCTGTTCCCCTCCTATGAACTAACTCTGACGGACCCGGGCTCGAAACTGGGTGGCGTCTTTTAGATGATGAAATGAAATGTCGGTTCTCAGACGTAAATAATAAGACCTGATTGGAAAAATACATTTCTGTTTCTGCAAGATTATGTAAAAAAATGTAATTTTTCTTTATTATCGGAATTATTGATGACTAACTGATGCACAGTTGTGCAGAGTATTATGAGAATAAAAATATTGGGATATGGAAAGTCAATATTCCATGTACAAAGCTCCTAAATGACATCA
This sequence comes from Heliocidaris erythrogramma, assembly GCA_025617745.1. Taxonomy (NCBI): domain Eukaryota; kingdom Metazoa; phylum Echinodermata; class Echinoidea; order Camarodonta; family Echinometridae; genus Heliocidaris; species Heliocidaris erythrogramma. Next base: position 20,193,782 of record CM046867.1, read on the forward strand.
CAGTAGCAAATTACCAATTTTGAACCTTAAGAAATGCAAATTCCGAAAAGTCGTTGCCATGTACATAATTCAAACCGGGTAAAAACGAATTGATATCAGGAAATACGTATCCTTTTAACTGGCAGCTGGTGAAGATGTCAGAAGCAGAACAAAGCTATTAATGCAATTATAAGAACCGTATCATCGCGAAGAAATTCGGCGACAAAATCGATATGTTTACGCGTGAATCCGAGATCTCCTTGAGCAGCGTCTTTTGACGTACCTTATTTGTGTGTTCCTCGCGTGCGCAGGGTACTGGGCGTATGGAAGGTTCGGACCGGGTTCGACTGTGAAATGGGGATCCCCCTTCGCCTTTATCCGATCCCCAGCATGTCCATCTAGTTAAGGGTCATCCTTACACTAAAATACGGTGCCAGCATATTTAGACATGCCTAAACCAGTTTCACAGTGGTTGTGCTGGGATCAGTATAGCTATACAGCGGAGGCCGAATGGAGTTTTCCTGCAACCCTGATACCGAGAATCTTGTGTAGGTGTAATGCGTTAATACTGGCAAAGGTTAGTGCTTGAAAACTAAATGACACCCACCATAATCAATAAGCCCATCTTAAATAGAAATGCTAATATATAATTCCTCGAGGTATCTAGCAAAATGTCATGATTCTGACGTCTACGGTTGCAATTCGCTACTGCAATATTGTGACTGTCAGCTTTTTATCAATTTCTAAAACTCCCTCAGTTGAGTTGTGTTATCCTGTTATCTTCATTACATATTGTCATACTACTTTTTTCTTTCGCATTTTGAATGCTTTAAAAATGCATTTTGCAGTAGCCGTAAATTTTCAAACCCACTCAATTTTTTTCGGGACAAAATGAAGTTTAAAAAATATTTGTAAGTGAAGACAAGAGAATTTAAGATATAGTTTTGAAAAGACTTGAAGAGCATAAAGTGACATTCTTAAGATTGAACACTTAATATTAAGGATTTTTTTGTATCTTTGATTTATTTCAGAGGCAGAAGTTTCAAAACTGTTAATTCGATAGTAGTACCTTTTAAAAAGGCCTTAATCCATTTTGAGGATGGGGGGGGGGGGGGTGCATTATCCCCTCGGAATCGACTCCTCAGGCTTTGACTGATAAATATGAAGTTCTCTAGTAACTTAACGTTAGAAGTGTACACGTATAGAAAAGGGACATTCCCTAATCCATCACATTTCTCCACATCCCACGCATGAAACACTGCTTGGCCAAAATGATTCTTAAATACTCATTTCTTTGACTGCTAAGTGCCGGAAGATTGATCACTCAAGGGAACATTAAAGAGCTGGTTGAGTTCTGTTAAAGTGAAAAAAGTAGTTTGTGAGCTTCCTCATTCTGTTATGTCATTTTTGGGAGATTATCGTAGACGATATTCTATTCACGGGAAAAATTCGCTCTTAAAATACTCTGCTTATTCGAAATATGCAGAGAAAACAGATCAAAAGTTTGGAACAACTTTAATGCCACGTGTGTGTGTGTAGTTCCACATACACATTTCCATTTGCACTATATGTGAATTTGAGCGAGATTCAGTAAATTTTCTATTATTTTGATGGCAAGCCCATTGTATACACCAGTTCGTATGTACCACATAATCAACCTTTCCCAATAGCCTTCAGACACTTTCTTGCACAATGTAATCGCATGACTAGATCTCAATTTTATCTTGAATGTTCATTTCTTTGACTGCTACGAGCTAGATGATTGATCACCCCGGGGAATATTTCTTAAACAAAAATATACGACTCTCTCTATCAATCTTCCATCCTGAGGAGAATTTTTCCTATTTTCACCCACAAGTCATCAACAAACATTACAGACAAACTTGCCTTTTAACTGCCTGAGCTGACTCAAATGAGTTGCAAGGGCACATACGTAAAGGTCGCTGAAAGGAATCGTCTTAAGCAAAATGAAAATAAAGTGCATATTGAATTCAAAGGAATGTATATCAACATATGATATTTCGCCTGCAAGAAAATGAATGCTCTAGCACGTATCGTTTCATCGATCTCGTCTAAAATGCTCCAGTAAAGATTGTATTTCAATCTTGATCGAATACCCGAAAATGAGTTAAAAGTTATAACAAACAGAGTGACATCTAACATGAAATGATTAAAGGTGATCGATTGAGTCATTTTTCTTGGTTTAACGGAAGTAGGGTATTGAATATGTGCGACATTAAAAAAACACTGGAAAAGGTGAAGTATAACGACGAAATGGAAAATGAGGAGGCGCCGATGAAAAGGAAATCGGGAAATTAATATTGTACAGGAGGTTGGAAATAGGAGTCGGTTTGAATCTCTTTGACAAAACAACAGGTGTAATATATATATATATATATATATACACACACACATGTATAAGAAATGAGACAATAATGTTGCGTAACTTAAATCAAAGTTCCCCAGAGCTGTCCTCCCTTTTTGAAATTTTTGCAAAGGCTGAAAAAATGTCTCCGCCGGGAATCGAACCCGGGTCGTCGGCTTAGAACGCCAATGCCTTAACCACTAGACCACGGAGACGGGTTAGTGGTTTCGGCGACACCAGATTCAATTGACCGACAGATTGACAAATCTTCAACCTTATTAATTAATTCCTTTGTCGGGGGCAGGTGAGTTTTGAACAAGGAAATTAATTAATAAGGTTAAAGATTTGTCAATCTGTCGGTCAATTGAATCTGGTGTCGCCGAAACCACTAACCCGTCTCCGTGGTCTAGTGGTTAAGGCATTGGCGTTCTAAGCCGACGACCGGGTTCGATTCCCGGCGGAGACATTTTTTCAGCTTTTGCAAAAATTTCAAAAAGGGAGGACAGCTCTGGGGAACTTTGATTTAAGTTACGCAACATTATTCTCTCATTTCTTTCACATTGTATTTATTTCCACGAGATTTGCCAAAGCTGTTGTATATGTTATTTCCTTACTATATATACATGTATATATATATAATTTGAAAGGAAATGAGAGAATAAAGGTTGCGTAACCTAAATCAAAGCTCCCCAGAGCTGTCCTCCCTTCTTGAAACTTTTTTGCATAGGATGAAAAAATGTCTCCGCCGGGAATCGAACCCGGGTCGTTGGCTTAGAACGCCAATGCCTTAACCACTAGAGGTGACTTTATATATATAGTGCTATGCCAGTCACCCCAAAGAATCTATAATTTCAACGGGAACTTCTCAGTGCAAGGCGTATTTTGATTAATATATTTTGATTCGGGAGGGGGTGCTTGAGATTATATTGAGAAAGGAGCGACACTTCCAAATTACCGGGAACGGCAAATTTCAAATAAGAGTGGAAAATTTATAGGAATAATTATTACCCTCAGGTGGACGCTCTAACGGTTGTCCGTATGATTTATGTTATAATAAAACAATTTTATTTTATCTCAAGAGATTTTATTGGAGTCACTGTATGATTATATTTTTAATTTTCTACTCAACCCGACCTCCGGTATTTATTCTTTACCTTCCTCGAAATAACCAATTTCCAGAGTTCTTTTTTTCCAGCTTTTCAGGGCTCATTCGCGCACCGCTCCCGTAATATAGTTTTTCATGCTTTTCATGTTTTTTCTAAGCGGTCGAGATATTATGTGTCTGAACGTCCGTAGGCTATACGATGCCAATTTTATACGACGTTTCTTTATCGAGTTTCGGTATAAACGTTTTGTGTCTGAACAGGGGGATAGAGTAAGATATAACAAGAGACATAAATTAAGTCACACGGAGAGAAAGATAAAGAGAGAGAGATAGAGAGAGAGAGAGAAAGAGAAAGAGAGAGAAAGAAAGTATTATCCTGGATTCCTATTCGTGAGTGCGGGATTAGCAGAAAAGGTAGAGATCAAAGAAAGCCAAGATATCGTCATTCTTATAAGAAGGTTTTGTCAAACAATGAGATTTCCGGTTCTTTGTCCAAAGCTTGCGTTGGCAATAATCTTTACTGGATTCATACATCCAACACCGTCGTGGGTTAAAAGTATTCCTAAAGACTGCACTACAGAAAATGTGTAGAAAATGTATATAAATGCATCAGTGATGAAGATGAGAATGGCAATGGTTGTGGTTGTGACTCACAACGGAACACACTGTGAAAAATAATGAAAGAACACAGTTATTCTGTACAGATTATGTAATAACTAAGCTGGTTTAAATATAGAAAGTATACTACTGAAAATCTCGTAATCTACTTTCGAAATTACGAGTAACGAGCGCGTATTGACTGCATATGCAATACAGCCGGCTCGCAGAGGCCACGAGAGCAGAGCTAGGGCAAAGAGGCTGAAACGGACGAATGGACCGACCCCAGTTCAACACTTTTTTTAAAAACTTGCCCTATTCAATATTTAAACATCATAAATCAGGTGAATATAACTCGTCTCAAATACAGATTATGACCGATACAGTTCATTAACTTGTTCCATCTATAAGCCAGCTTATAGATTACATATTCTGTAAAGTATAAACTGTGATCTTTTCATAATTTGTCACAGTTGTTTACTGTGTCCCATCTGTTAATACAAGAAGACCTCTTTTTGAGTTCTAGTTAGATGTTATTTTCGTTGTTTCTCCGTAACAATCTTATTTCTTAGTTCTCACCTCTTTTTGAGTTCTAGTCAGTTGTGATGAAGGTTTTTTTCTCCGCAACGGTCTCATCATTTCTAAACCTATTTATAATGTGTTTACATCTTCATGAAATATAGGGGGAAGCATAAACAGAAGAACAAAATATTTTTATCAGAATGTTATTATCATTCGTGCTAGACATTTTGTTTACATCCTGTTAAATTTATTCAGTTATTCAGACCGATTATCTGTTTTAATTCAATTGTTATTAAGTATTTGGCATCACCTGTGCCTGTGAGGGGAAAAGTAAACTGAATCACTGTAACCCTCGGGTCTCTCCTCACGATATAAGTGATTGGGATATCCAGGTGTGTCACTATACACCGGGGTTCCCCCTACTCTTCATCGAATAGTGCAGGGGTTCTTCACGTTATAGTGGTGACTCTCCTTTATACGGGGCCTCAATTTATCTTCCTATCCGAGGGACGTAGTGTTTTCCACTGTAACATAGCCTGCGTCTATGAAACAGGGCAGGGGCACGTTAACACACAACGCAGTCTTCAGTCACCCGCCCGCATTTTTTTTCTGTCAGGACTTGCGCCATGTGTGTAGGGCTCTGGTCAAGAGGCCCTGTTTTGAAGACTTTGAGAGAGACTCCAACTTTAAGACTTGTAATTTCTCAAAATTTCACCCTATTTTTATTTCAGCAAAAGAAAATTTTGTCAATACTGAATATCCAATCTGACCTTGACGAGATTCGAACTCGAGTCACCTACATGACAAGCGCATCGTTTATCCAAATGCGCCACACAAGCAACTGCAAGTCAGGTTCGCTGGTTTTATTATATCCCTACAATTTGTTTTTCATGAATATTCATGCCGACTAGTCTTGACGGAATAAACCGTATTGTCACTTCAAATTGGCGCTCAAATACTGCCCTCTCTCGTCGGTGGCGCAAGTCCTGACATATAAAAATATAGCCACCCACCCGGGTGGATTCGAACCCACGAACTTTGGTTCGACAGGCAACTCGCCTCCTTGATGTTATTTTGCCTGCCCTCCGTTACAACCGATTTCCCTTATAATTTATGTGATGTGTTCACATCTACGTGAGATGTTGTTGTTGTTTTAGGTTTAGCGGCGCTCTTCATTCAAATTTGAATATTTACGCCTAAGAAAAAAATTGTTTTATGTATTCCACATGCAGTGCTGCATTCATTTTGCGCGGCTTTTGGGGAGACTGTTGACAAGCTGTCAGCACAAATCGTTGCCCGTTTTTAATGTATTTTCTGGCCAGCCCGGTTCGGTGCATCGCACAGGCTTCTCAGCTGGCACGAAAAACATGCGCAGCCTAGGCCCCTCCAATACCGGTCAGGATAGTGCGATGCCTGTCAGTGGGAACGTCTCCTTCCCGGAAAGAAAGACATGAAACAAAATACTAGTATACTGGTATATATGTACATATACTTCAGAATGATTACTTTTCAAAATAAAATTTTGGCAGACATTCTGGGCTTTTGTCCTATGGTGCAAGTTAGTAGTATATATTTCTTAGCCAATACGGTGCATACTTTACACTCGACCTAACTATATAACATATCTTTAAACATAATTTTCTTATATCTAATATATAACTATTTGTATGATCAAATACCTAGACGTATAGTGATCAGGGAGATTGGAGTTTTCTCCCTGGTAATATAACCGCTTTGGCGATGGCAGGTCGCTCAACACAAACACACTCACACCAGGTCCTTGAGAAGCTGGGTAACTTGCCAACTGGAAGGCCATTGGCCAGCACCTACCAAAGACAAGCCAGACTGGGTTTCACCCCAGCTGTTGACCACACGGAGGATAGCCCACCTCCGTTGGCCCCAGTGCCTAATTCTCTGTGCTGTGCTGTGTGGCTAGCTGCATGGCCTGTCTAATGTGATATAGGTGTGGATCAAGGATTTTGTATAAAATAAATAAAAATAAAACAAACAATAGAGCACTTTTTCTATCCCCATTAACTCCAGGTTTAGCCTTGCCAGTTTTTCTACTATGTCTCTTGATTTGTTTATGGGAAATGTAGAAGTCTCATTGGACAAATGAAAAGCAATGCATACCGCCGCCGGGCATTCCCCTACTGAAATGGGTTGTCAAAGTGTCTCTTTTAACCTGTCATTCTTTTGTTAACATACAGAAAGGTTTACGAACCCGTTTTTTGTTGAGTAACTGAACATTGGTCGTAACCCTTGGGAGAAAAAACAGGCGAATCTAAGACGCAATGAGATGGGTAGAAAAGATACGTGACGAGGTACGAAAATAAAAAAATACACTTTAGGCACAAATGCTATTTACGACTGTTTTGGGAGTTGTAATTCCTTTATAACTGATCAGAGACATTCATTGAATCTCATGTGCTGAACTTTCAAAGAAACAAGGGATATGTCTTCCCCGAAACAAGATTTATCAAGTTATAAGAACGGTTAGACAGGTACGAAGTTATTTAAAAGCACGCTTTTAAATGGAGCAAAAAACAACCTTGCTTTTTTATAATTCCTTCAAGGAGAAGTGCATATGAATCCAGGTTAGCTTGAAATTATGCTGCATACATGTCCGGAAATAGGTAATAAGAAGGGTTAGCACAGAAAATTATTTTTTACTCATACCAACACTTTAATACCCCCACAATACAATTAACATGATTAATGGAATCATGGGTGCACTGCCAATATACAAACTTTCGTGAGGGAAAAAATGTTAAGGCTTTATGGCCATTACGCTTAGACAGCCTCTGGCGAAAACATAAATGTATCCATCTATTACGGCCTTCAATCTCCCTTCTAACTAAAAACGGACCCAGCCCTTCCCCCTCCACCGGCAGTATGCCAGTAGGCTTGAGAGCCTCCTATGTATACTGACTGATCGCAAGTTATATGAATGCATTTGAATCCTCAACCTCCCCTAGAATAACAAAAATGTCGATTGATTTACTTTGGCACCGCATGACTTGCATGCACGAAGTCATCAATATTATGAATGGAATAATACAATCTGATGTTACATTGGGTCATCGGTGCCATGGCGTATATTAAGCCTTTTCCCGTGATTATTATGCTCTGAATGAATGACTGCTCTATTCATTTACTCTGTTGGGAAATTACGAGTTATTGATGCTGAAAGAAGAAAGGCTTACTGATTAAGGCATTTCCCCTCGTTTTAAAGGCAAATTTTTCCCAGCTCGTAATGATACCTATCAAAGAAAGGAGGTGAATTTGAAAATGTAAGTTGAATGTGCAACAAATTACTCTCCACCAATATCTGCATTATTTGTGTATGAGAAGAAATTCGCGATATAGCCTAGCTGATGAAGTTCCATGGCCTTGTGCAGAAGCCAAGCAACTAATTCGAGGTCGGCAGGGTGCAGCATGGCACCCTGGGAAGATCGATGATCAAGGATAACAAAAGCAGTGTTGGGAAAAGCAAGCCTTATGAATATGGGGAAAGGGGGTATTGCGTTGCATGTGCTTGTGGCATGGATTGTCACCACTTCTCTTCAATTGACTTCGGGTTGTTGAATGATTCTTCAAGCTCTTAATAATCTTACTTGAAAATCGTAGGTAAAGTCCCATCTTTATTGCGGAATATTTTTTTAAATAGAAATATTGCCATTCAAAAGTATGTAACTTGCCAATTGGATTGGGGTGAATGAATGGACTTCGATGTGTTTGGTTTTAACCAAAAAAAAAAAAAAAGGAAGCCCTCCTCTTCCGCTGGTCCACACTCTAACCGACGCCACTTGCTGGCCAACTTGGTATGAGAGAAAAACAACATCCTCACAATCTCCAGGATCTCTGTGACCTGTAGCTAAACTCCGTTGAGATTTGACTTTGCTTTTCACATCCATGCTCTAAGGCCAGTTATGGAAAAATACCCGCTCAAGTGATTCTAGGGATAAAAACGATTATTTTCATTTGAGATCTTTTGTTTTCATTTGAGAGCAAGATGTCTATGAATGTTCTAATGAATTATAATGTGCTTCTTGTTTTATTTCTTTTTTAAATTCTAAAGGAGTGTAAAACTTTTAACTCCATGGAATGTTTATAAACCACCACCTTGAGCAAAATTGAGATTTGAAAAGATTGTATACTATTTTTGTGCTAATTACCTTCGAGTGAAATGTTTTTCAGATCCACACTCGAAGGCCAGTTATGAAAAATATCCGCTCAAGTGATCTTAGGGATGAAAACGATTACCTCTAATCTTTTGTTCTCATTTTAGGGCAAAATTTCAATATAATAATAATGTGCTACTTTTTCTCTTCCTTTTGAATGATTGAAAGGATTGTATACTATTTTTGTGCTAATTATCTTCGAGTGAAATGTTTTTCAGATCCACACTCGAAGGCCAGTTATGAAAAATATCCGCTCAAGTGATCTTAGGGATGAAAACGATTACCTCTAATCTTTTGTTCTCATTTTAGGGCAAAATTTCAATATAATAATAATGTGCTACTTTTTCTCTTCCTTTTGAATGATTGATAGGATCGTATACTATTTTTGAATTAATGACGTTCGAGAAATATGTCTTTCCCATCCAGGCTCAAAGGCTATGTTATGTCCAATAACGATAACGACATTTTTCATTAAAGGTGCACCCTATAGAGCTGTACTACTATTAACAGACACAACCATACCCACACATACGCACCATATGTTATCGTTATCGGACAAATGCGACAAGCTCTTTGGGAATGAACACGAATATTGTCAATCTTTGGAGTTTATTTCAGGGCCAAATGTCTCAATGTTTTTATGAAATTATCATGTGCTTCTTGTTTTCATCATTTTGAAGGTTTGAAAGAAAAACAAATTTCTTGAACGTCATTCACTAACAAAAAGTATAAAATTCATTCTTTTTGTTAGTGAATGACGTTCGAGAAATATATGCTTCCATTTATAATAATAATATTGAATATTTAGGAGCGCTAAAAACAGAAAGTACTATAGCGCTTACAAAATTACAGATTTGAAAAGAACAGACAACAGCAACAGCAAAAACACTGACTCAAAAAAGTAAGAGATTACATTAGAACAATAAAACACATGCTAAAATGATCTTATAAAAAGATGATCTTCAATATTTTTTTTAATTCTTAGGCAACTTATCGCTGAATGTTCCGCTGAAATGACGATGCACTTCTTATTTCTTCCTTTTGAATATTGACATGATTATATACTATTTTTGTGATAATTCATTTTTAAGAGATATGTTTTGAAGATCCACGCTTTAATGCCAGTTATAAAAAAGCATCCCTCTGTTCAAGTGATTTCAGAGATAAAAGAGATTATCTTCAGTCTTTTATAATTCTTTTTTTATTTCATAGCAAGTCATCTTTGAATATTTTAATAAAATCATCATGCACTTCTTATTTCTTCGTGTTAAATGACATGATTGTATACTATTTATTTGCTAATTACATTCGAGGGAAATGCTTCCAGCTTCTTGCCATCATATTCGTTGAAACTCATTTTCTGAAATTCAGCTGTGTTCTTTCTTCTCTGCAGTGTTCTGTGAAAAACAACTTTTTAATATATATCTTCTTCTTTCTTCCTTTCCCTCTTTCTCACTTGCTTTGTGTACACTCTCACATGGCGTGTCAACATTCGCATCTGCTGCCAACGTAATTCTACGTCAGCAAAATTCGTCGCCTTCACCACGAACCGTCCTCTTTAGCAATTTTTTTATAGTTTTTTTCATTTTTCATATGTACTCATGGTTACCTTGCATCTGTGAAAGTTTTGGAATCCAAAAATGCGTGGTTATGTAATAATGACATCACTGTAAAGCGTTTTCTGATCAATAAATGAGATTTATCTGCACCACGAACCGTCCTCTCTTGAATGCGCGCATAGTCTATAGATAGACGCGCCCTCAGGACATCAACACGATGTAAGTCTAAATGAAATATTTTGCCGAGGTTATGTGCCTTTGTCGTCATGTCAGAAATATTGGTTTTCACTAAAAAAAAACAAAACAAAACAAAACAAAACCGGGAAGGAATAGTAATATCGAAAGGAATTTAATAGATTGCTTAAACAAAATAAAACAATGATGAAGAAATGTGGATTTGTTTGATCCTATGCGGGCCCTAATAACAAGCGTGAATTGAGAATGAGACTACTGTGATGTTTTAAGCAAAGCAAATACCCATTAACAAAGGTATGAGTGAAGGAAGATGGTCTCAATGAAAGGTTCTCATACGGAGAAATTAAATAATTAGAAAAAGGCCTTTGTCATAATGAGAAAAATGGGTGAGAGATCAAGGGCGGGATTTTTAATTAAAAGAAATAGTTAAACATCTAAGAAATTTTCATATGAAAATAATATAGAAGGGGAGGGGACACGTTTTGCGTTGTCTTCTGAATATTTTGCAAACACATGTATTTGCGATTCTTTAGCAAAATCGAGAAGAGCTAAATGCCTGTTAAGAATGATTGAGTAATTCCAGAACAAACTGTTTCCATCAGACATGCCCTTTCTGATATATCCCCCTCAAAACACCTCTTTAAACGTGCGTGCATATGGGCACAGAATAGAATTCTCGAGCGCTATAAGTCAAGAAGGAGTAGGAAGTAGTTAGCAAATATAAAAATAGATAAATAATGAAATAATAATAGTAAATGATAATAATAATAGTAGTAGTAGTAATATGGGCACAGAATAGAATTCTCAAGCGCTATATGGGTCAACAAGGAGTAGGGTGTAGTTAGCAAATATGGAAATAGATACATGTAAATAATAAAACAATAATATAGGTTTTCCCGGTCAATTTCAAACTTTCTCCAATCAATTTAACGTTTCGAGCAATCAATTTCGCCCGAAATGCGATCGCGGTAACAAATCAGAATTCAAATTCGTCTTTGGCCGCTCAAAATCAACATCTCAGCGATCAAATTGCAAATTGCGCCAATCAATTTAAAACAATGAGCAATGGTATTCGTCAATCGTCATTCAAATTCGTCCATTCGTAACAATTCCGTCTTTGCGGTCATTCAAATTCGTTAATGAGCATGCATATTTGAAATAACTGCAATCAAATTAAGAATGTGAGGTTCGTATCAAGTAGAAAGTCAAAATGGGGAGGGTTTGGGGAACGCTTTATGTTAATACTTGCCCATGGTGTTGTTATGCTCATTTGGCAAATAACCAGAAGCATTTTCCTTCTTTTCATGTCAAATTTGGGTAGAAATTTGATCTCTTTTTTGATATGGTCTTTTGATTTCTTAAGGGGTCTATGCCCCGGTTCTCCCCCAATTTTTTTTTTTTTTTTTTTTTTTTTTTTTTTGGGGGGGGGGGGGCTGGAATTTTTTTTTTTGCCGTCACCCCCCTCCCCCTCCCCTCACTGAGCGACTTTTCGAGAGCTGGCTAGACCAAAAACATACGGGTCTCCCTCCAAGCAAAATTGACAAACCTGCATTTGTGTGACCCCCCCTTATACAAAATCCTGGGTCCGCCCCTGATAATAATAATAGTAGTAGTAGTAGTAATAACAACAAACGTAATATAAATAACTACATAAATAATAGGCCTAATAATAAAGGTCCATACACAGACAGAAATTTTTACAAAAATTATGTAAATTGTTTTGTTAAATAGGAACTCCATAACTTTTTTGTAAAATTTACTTAACAAAATATTTTACCAAAATTATGTAAATTGTTTTGTTAAATAGGAACTTGTGTAAATTTTAGCTAACAAAATATTCGACGATAATTATGTAAAATGTCATGTTAAATATAGGTACTTAAAATTCATGTGTAAATTTTACCTAACAAACAATTCTACACATGTATTATGTGGTTGGGCAAATTCAGTTGCCCAATTGTTTCCTTTTTCCTCCAACCCAGGCAAAAAAAAATAAACCTACTTGTTATGTCTTTCTGGGTCTTAACTTATCAATCCTAACCTATCCTACTTTGAGCTATCCTATCCTATATCTTAACCTATCCTATCCTAGTCCTATCCTATCAAGTTGTTACAGTCTAGTGCAATCTCTTATATACCCATTATAATTTTTTATGCATTTGGTAACAGTTATTAAAATCGGGCCACCCCAAACCATACGCTACTGAAAATTCATGAATATTCATATAAGTGTTTCCCCCAATATTGAGGGAAAAATACGAAAATGCATTTTTTACAAAACCGTTTGCAAAACATTTTTACTTAATGACGACAAATTACATTGTGCATGTTAAATAAACTTAACGAAAAGGGCAATATTGCAAAAATCTTTATGAAGAAATATCTTACAGCGTTATTTTGCAAGATTTGTTCAGTCAGTTTTACATAACTGTGTATCAAAATCATGTTAATGTCAACTGACATTCGTAAAATGTATTTTATGCACAATAGTTTACAAAACATTTCACTTAATGATGACTTATAACATCTGCATGATAAAATTCCCTTTAAAAAATACTTGTACTTAACACATTTTACATAATAGGCATTTTTTTGCAAAATGAATTTTACTTAAATAGTGCTAAGTAAATGTTACATAAAATTTTACATTTTGCATGACACATTATATGCGAAATGTAATTCATTACAAATATTTAGTAAAATACTACATAAAAACATTCATTTGAGACAATTTTACATATATTAAGTAAAAATTTTACAAAAGGAAGTTTACATAATGAAATATTAAGTAAATATTTCTCTGGGTGTATGTCCCAAAATTATTTTGGTTTTGACATTAATTTTGTTGAAAATCAAGGGAGATCAGTTAGTGGAAATCACCAAAATGTGGCTGTGCAATATATATTACACTTATATTACACACACGAAATGCCTTCTCTGTAATACATAGTATTAGGCCAATTAAAGCCGGAGAAATATTTTTCTGGATGATTGAAAATCGTATTTCTAATGCAAATAGATTCATATTGGTTACATTCATTTTATAGTAAAAAAAACCCCTGTAAAAAACACCCAATACTGGTATTTAAAAAGCTTTAAAACTACCAGTAGTAATCAGAAAGATACCTGTCAGCTAGCTTCCTTTGAATTTGTACACGTTCTGATGGGGGCGGAAAATGAGAGCAGACCATAGATTCACGTATGTAAATCTATGGAGCGGACGGTTCGTGGTGAAATATCTCAGCGTGTTTGCGCATTTAATATTTTCCACGAACCGTCCTCTCTGTTTGTAAGTCAGTATAGAGACAAAAGTATTCCACGGAATCGATGCTGAGTTGGAACAAATGTGTCATGGAATACTCTAATCACATTGGTTACATTTATCATCCCCCAAACTGTTTGAAAACTCGAATTAGAACATCGATGTCTGTAAATCACGGTTTCCCAAAAGAGTTTCTTCCGCTTCCATTCAATTAGCACACTCTTCGGTTGCGCGCAAGGAGAGTGGACGGTTCGTGGTGAAATAGCGAAGCGCGATCGCGCATTTCATCTTTTCCACTTACTTTTGTAAGTCTTTAGAGACAAAAGTATTCCATGGATATGGAAGAATCGATGCTGAGTGAGAACAAATGTGTCATGGAATACTCTAATCACATTGGTTATATTTATCATCCCCAAAAACTGTTTGAAAACTCGAATTAGAACATCGATGTCTGTAATCTCGATTTCCCAAAACTTTGTTTCTTTCGCTTTCATTCAATTTGTATTGAATTTGATTCTGCGAGGTTCAACACTATAGATGGAGAATTGCAGAAAAAGTAATACTTTTGATGCACGTTATTGTATTGCATGAGTTTATTCTTGCCAGCTAGACTTTGATCTAATCTATTTTGACAAAACAATCCAAACAATCATGCGTATATTCTCCGCAGGTAGACAGCCCTCTCGATTATCACGTGACCCTTTTGACCCACGGCGCGAAGATGATCAGATGAGAGATAGCTGATTTTATAGGCTCAGTTTGTACCCTTATCTACAATATGAGCATTCTTTAACATTGAAAATATTTTCATCAGACTTGTCATAATAACTTTAGGCTCTTTATACTTTCACATTCACTATTTCTCTTTACAATAAGCACTGTATTATTTTCATAGCTTCATTAAAATACTGCACCGAAAATATGCGTTTTGCTATATTAAAAAAAATACATTGTCAGTTTAGTATTTCCACGTATGAAGGAGCACTTATACATGTCGTCATTACATACATGATTATATTCTGAAATGTGAAAAATATAATGAAATATGTTGAGCACATTGATTATCTTTGAAACTAACTTGGCTTATGAAATCGTAATGGCATTTCAAGAAAATCTGGTTGAAAATGATTCTTCATTGGTAAATATGGTAGATTGATTGTTTAGAACTTTAGATCATCACTATAAAATATAGACAGACTTATAAAAAATAGCTGGAAATCACATTCATTCAAAATCACAACTAATATTTGCAATTATGAGATTGTGTGTTGTGAACCTGGCCAAGGACCCCTGGCTCAGTTATCTTTAAAATTATTATTCTTTGTCATTAGGCCTACTAATTATACATTATACATTTGCTTATTCTACCGAAATCGTTGTATAGACCTATAACCTATTTATATTGTTGAACATCCAGCGTTAGTTCAGTTTGATTCCGTGAAAAGTCAGTTTAGTCATTACTGGAACTCAAGATTAGCTTTGAGTGAGTACAGAAAGATTTTCCTTTTCTCGATAGGTAAACCTTTTTTTTGCGTACGTCTCTTTGGCGATTGCAAACGGGGCTTGCCTGACTTTATCCCATGTGATTTTGAAATTTGAAATAGTTCTTCATCTTCTAATACAAGCGTCTACTGTCAGGTAATCGATTACTCAGACACAAATACTGACTATAAATTATACAAACATGAATGATTTAAGCAGTATTTGCGTCATTCGTTAGACGACTGAGATTCTGGGATTACTTAATGTTACCAATGGCCTAGTTAGGCTAGACTTACAGAAGGTGGGGGGGGGGGGGGGGGTGTCATGGGTGCTCGGGTCATTTAAAGGGATACGCCACCAAGCGACCATGGGAAAAGTCAGGGTTGCGTAAGCCCCATTCACTCGTACACAAAGTTTGTGCGTCGGAGCGCGTCCGTTGGACTACCGGGATTACATTTCGGACTGCACGAGGTCGCGCGAGAGATCAAGCTCAGGCATATTGCGCGGCGAACAATCTGTCCGAAGTTTGCGCCCCGCGGAGCAACGGCATGATCAGTTAACGATCACGGTGCCTTCTCTAGGCATAAAAACGTCCACAATCTGCGGTTGAATATCCCTTTAAAGCAGGGCTTTTTTTGTTTTTGTGTATATATATATATATATATATATATATATATATATATATATATGGGGGTGCGTGTGTGTGTGTGTATGTGTACCAACAGAGGTATACTTGACTAATCAGACAGTCAAACACAATAGATGCCTTTATTCCGTCAGGCTTGTGTGGCTTTTTTGCTGCTTGTGTGGCTATTTGAACAATAGAGAGAACAAAGGGAAAGACACACAAGTATACCTGTGTGAGTGTGGGTGTGTGTGCGTTTGTTTAGCATTATGTCCGAGGACATTTTCGGACAGAGAATAAAAAAAAAATCATGACAACAATGGTCCTCGGAAGCCGGACAATAGTCCTCGAACGTCGAACAATGAATTTGTGCTTTATTCCGTCGACTGTCCGAGGACGAGTAACAATAGAGGAACAATAGTTGTCCTCGGAAGTAAAGCCATGTAAACGTGTGTGTGTGTGTGTGTGTTTGTGGTTGTGCGTGTGTGCGCGCGTGTGTGTATACAGAAGAGTATATCCACATAAAGTGGAAAAGACGTTGTTCTGATTAAAAAAAAACCCTCAATGCTGTTGCACCATAGATCACGTAAGATATTGTAAGAATTACACGTAAGAAATTGTGATGTCATCTTTGCGCCCCTAAAGTGACGCGATAAAGTTAAACACTGCCAAAAGTGGAGACATCAAACGTAATAGTATGCAGCAGAATGGCTCCAATTATGATTTAATGCTTCTTTCCTCTGATAATTGTCTACAAGATGATTAACGGCTTTGAAAAAGAAGAATAAACTAGAACGATTGGCGGGCAATGAAACTTTTATGTACTTTCCCCTTATCTCTTCTGTATGTTTTTCGTGAACATGTCTTTACGTCTCAAATTTAGATGGCGGATTTTATAAGAGGCGGCCCTCAGGCCGAAGTTTGCCCGCCATATATTTTTATCAGGCCCAAGAAGAAATATCAAAAACACAAAGCAGAAAGCAGTTGTTTAGTCCCGATGGGAATAATACATGTATATACGGTAGATGGATACTTGATGCATCGCCACTGACTGACTGACTGGCTGATGATGATGATCGGATTCACAGCATTTGTATGGCGCCATATTTCTGTTATGAACATTCTAATGCCTAGGCTACTCCAATGAACTCAGTATTTACAAGTCTGCTGAAATATGTAAATTCATATGAAAACGTCTCTACACAATTTGTCAACACATAATCCGATCCCCCGATCCGATGCCAAATACAATGTAGCCTTTAATCAAGGCGATTGTGCTGCTCTGTCGATCCGATCCTCTGGTCAACCCTCGAAACGCGCGGAATAGTCCTCTGATTATTGCGCGGGACATCTGTGATGCAGAAAGACGTCCTGCGCAATAATCAGAGGACCATTCCGCGCGTTTCGAGGAGCGACCAGGGGATCGACGGAGCAGCACAAACCCCATTGATTAAAGGCTACGTGAAAAAAAGGTAACATTTTAAAACGAAAGCGGTGATTAAACCAAAAAATGACGGTGGTTTATTCAACCAATCAAAACAGTTTTCACATCATCAGAATCAGAATGATCTGAACTTTCAGCTGCTGCTTCACTCTTTGACTTTGGTTAATTTAGCGCGAAGTTTTCAAGAGCAGAAGGCAGAAAAGGCCTTGAGCAGCAGTCCTCACTCACCAAAAAAAAAATAAATTAAAAAAATGGGAAAACATTAAGAAAATTAAATCTAAAATGACGGTACTTATTGTTTTAGAAATGAAGATTGATAATAATAATAATAATAGCTGTTTCTTATACTAGCGCCTTACCAGTTACATTGCAACCTACCAAAGCGCTTACTGCATTATTACCCCGCTCACAGGATTCAATTGCGATTTGCACATTACAGTGCACATTCTCCATTCCTCTGGGGAGCATTCTAGCCAGTCGCTTGTTTCCAAGCGCGTACATGCTAATGGAATCACAATGACGTTCGCTTCCTACCGGGTACCCATTTAACACCTGGGTGGAGAGGCGCAATGTAGATAAAATGCCTTGCTTAAGAGCATAAGTGCCGTGCCGGGGTTCGAACCCACGACCATTACATTCCCAGTCGTGTGATTAAAACCACTAGACTACGTCATACACTCTTAGAAATGTTGGGTAAATGCCACTGGGTAAATGAAGATTGGGCATAGGTTGGTTAAATCTTGCTCAACTTTTACATGCATTTACCCAACATTGGTCAAAAATAAGAATGAAATTGGTAAAGTTTACCCAAAAGTTGGTCGGACTCATAAGGACCCTCATGTTGGGTAAAATTTGGGTAAAATTTTGCCCAATATTTCTAAGAGTGTATGACGTTAAAACTGAAAATTCAAATTTTATAAAACTGCTTCACATGTTTATATTGAGCTAACATTAAGAAAACTTCGACGAGTAGTTTCTGGACGCGTACTTGAACTATAAAACTGTGCGTATTTCAGCAAGTGCGAAAAGTGTATATCACGTTTCCATAATGTAGAGGCATGATACAAAGTGCTCCAGAATGTTAGGTTTGTAGGCATTATTAAAAGTCTATGATTGAATACATCCTATCTGTCATTATTTGCTACCGAGTGCCGTGAGGAAGACAATGTTTAGGACTATGACAGAGTAGAATATGATTTGTGGTTCTCTACACTTTTCTTTTCTTTGTAACTCGCTATAAGAAATGTATGAGAAAAATGACGTTATTTGTGTTACAACCACGACAGAAAGGTTTCCGTGAATAGCCCCAGAAAGCTCATATAAACCTACAGGAACAAAATGGAGAATTATCTTTCTCACATTCGTGTTCTAAATTTACTTTGACGAGATCTCTGAGATACTATAGATGAGAAAAGGGAACAACACTTACACGTGGGGTTAATGAGGGTGACAATTTGTATGACATTATACTTTCCTCAGGCCTGGCCGTCGCTACAAGAAGATGGCATCATTGTGACACCCTATTTCAAAATGATTTGTCATAAAATCTGAACTTGTTGTAAATATATTAAGTTTAAGTTAAAGATTCACATGTTTGTCGTCAAGTCATTAATATTAAAGACCCCATTACTTATTTAATTGTTTTCTGAAATTCTACCTCAAAATTAAATCTGTTTTAATCTTGGTGGCGATCTGAGGATTTGTGAAAGTTATTGTCAGAAAATTTAGTCTGACACCCCTTTTCGAATGATCCAGACACTCCTTTTCTGTACAGTCATCATCAAGTTTCGAGACCTATGATCAGTATGTAAAAATGACTTGAGACTTGCATAAAATACAGCTTGTCGTAAGTCAACTGTACCTAAGTCGAATAGGGTGGAGAACCTACGCACATGGTCTTTGCATTTCCCCAAAATTTCACCACCTATTTCTTTTTTGTAATATTATCCTTTTTGGTTTAATTTGGTACTGATCGATTAGAAAAAATGTCGACAACAATAATATTATAAGCTATTCTTGAAAATGTGATCGATCTATTTGTCATTTTAACAGTATGTACATATACCCTGCAGGGTTGTTATGACATGCCGTCCCGTATGCTTTATCAACATCCTTCAACTCAAACTAAACTTGAAAAATTAGGCTCACAATTATCCGACGTCCTTTAAAAAATTGATCTAAATTATCAGCTACTCTATGATATACATACCTTTCAACTGGTAAACAACCAATTAACTTGAAAATGGTAAGACTAACACATTACGTGTCCGTAATAAGCCTTCGTTATTCTAGTAAATGCAATGAAGGAGGTACTAGGCAAGCCTATACCTCCTTGATGTAATGTATGTATCTTCTTTCCGCTTATAATTATCATCGACCATTTTCTGTTCTTGTAAGTTATCTTGTTGATAAACCTTTGGGTTTTTTTATTGATCATACATTTTCTCTTTAAGTCAGAAGAAATTCTTGCGGTTGGAAAGTGTTTATTTCTAATTGTGCGATCGATAATATCAGGTTTCTGATGAATACACTCCCTCTGGTTAAATGAGGTGCAAGCTCAAAAGTAATAGAGAGAAGAGAGAGAGAGAGAGAGAGAGGGAGAATGTGTATATGTGTGAGGGAAGGAAAGAGAAAGAAAAAGAGCGAATAAGAGAGAAAGAGGGATGGAGAGAGAGAGAGAGAGAGAGAAAGAAAGGGAGAGAGAGAGAGAGAGAGAGAGAAAGAAAGGGAGAAAGAGAGAGAGAGAAAGAAAGAAATGAGCCATACATTTTGATCTTAATAATTCATCGGTTGTCGTTAGTAAAAATTTAACAAACTTCACGATTTTTGTTTTTAATGTCTTAAAACGCCAAGATAGGCAATTTCTAGGCCAGGAGGATTAAATGAAAAAAAGAGAGAATGAAATAGAAATGAATGCGGATCATAGATCCTGAGACTTTCAATGAGACGGATAAGCATGGTTTTGGCAGTGATTGATGGCGCTGACAACATTCTATCACTTCAAATCTCACTGGTAAGTAATGATAAATAGGGCAATCGTTCATGCGCGATCAAAAGAGGCTATTATCTGCCTTTATGATCTGGTGAGCGAAGATTTCTCTTTTTTAAAATCAAGGACAAAAACTCGAGACAGACAGCATTGATAATGAAAACGGAGAGACGATCATGAAAATAAACACATCCAGAGGTCGGCGGGAGAGGATGAACTTTCTTTTGTGACGTCACAGGAAGAGCAAACATCCTGGGCTTTGGGGGACGCGTGCTACCCAAGATCTGACCGTGTTCGTAATGGCGCAGAGAAAAGTGATGACGGGAAACAGCAAAAAAATACTATGCAAACAAGGACCGCACAAGAAAATGAAAAAAGAGAAGAAGAAAAAAAAAAAAAAGGCCAGAAAGAAAAAAAACAAAAGTTTCAGCAGACCAAATCATGGGTAGATTAACTTTTCTTTTCACGAGGTTTATGATGCCAGCAGTCCATCTGGACAAGAGATAAGTTTTCAGAGGTCGATTGTTTTTCAAGAAAAATGAAATAGGAGATTGTTTCCTTAAAAAAAAAATTGTAAAAAAAGAAACGAAAAAAGAGAAGAGAGAGAGAGAGAGAGAGAGAAAGAGAGAGAGAGGTGGGTGGAGTTGGGCGGGAACATGAAACGAAGATGATGCAATGAATAGTGAAGTCACGGCACCCCTGTATCACTACGACCTGGCAAGACGAGTGCAATTCCCTCCAATTTCAGCGAACAGTTCATGTGTACATGCACTACAGAGGCTAAACACAAGATGAAATTGCACTATATGAATAACTTTTGGTATGTTTGTTGTCTCTCAAAACAAAACTATCAAATGATAAAAGATATAATCTGGGTCTTAAAAAGGAAGGAGGGGGGGGGGGGGGGGCAAGCAAATAGTTTAATACCACTTTTATTTGGCCTTAAAAAGACAAGACGGTCAAAGTTGCACAATTCAACACCTAGCCATGTTCACGTTTTTCAAACACCAACAGTGAAATACAATAAATCTTAAAAGGTACGTGATGTCCTAAGTAAAGGTGAGCACTGAGTCTTCTTAATTTTCTTACGTCGTCCGGAGAGTAAATATTGCAGACCAATAATAAATGGGTAATTCTAGAACTTCTTAGCAATGTTTGAAGTATAATGCCAGGTGTCACGGGACGATTTCAGATGTGCGGGTGCTCAATCAAGTAAGTGTCAAACGGTTTGGGTCCATGCATGACCATCATTCATTGTAGTAAAATATTGGGGATGCTCAAAGTCCCTAAGACCCATCTTCTATGGGTCCTGTGTTTCTTAATTTCTTACCCAAATTTGTACAAACTGAGGGCTACAGTTTTATGCTTTTTTAAAACAATCATTTGTATTGTATACTTTGACTTTGAATTTAGTGGCATTAAAAAGAATGCTGGCTAGTAACCCAGGTATTTTTGAAAAACAGTTTTCTTGATAATATAATGATTAATCTACGCTATTATGACAAAAAACAAGTGTCCCTTTATCTACAATAATTAAAGTATTAAAAATGAAAATTTTGAACACAAAATGTGTTCAACATATAAGTACTTAAAGTATAATCAATTTGAAATAGGGACCATTTACAAAAGAGCGTCATTTTGAATTATTTGTTTAATGAAGCAGAATTGCTTAATTATAGTATTGTATCTCTCCATATAATGGGAAAGGTATGAGATCGGCATTTTTAAAACCAAATTCTGTCTTTGTGAAACTGATAACCATGCAGGCCAGCGTGATCACTGGCTTAAATCTAAGCAGAACTACTCACATAAAACTATCATACAAAATTATTTACATATTTACTAAAGTGAACACTTCGTATTTTTTTACAAGTGAACACTTCGTATTTTTTTACAAGTCTGTCTACAGGTTCTTGGAATAAGACTAAATATAAGATAATTATTTCAGATGTATTGTCAAACCGAACCAAATTTTCATACGATTCTTTTTGGTATGGAATACGGGCCATGGTGGGTCTTTCCAAAGCTTTGCTGTAATCCTTGCTTTCAGAACAGCTACGTAGTGGATGTATTATTCATATACCCAATGTCGTTTTACATACGTTGAATATTGTTTTACGTTTTCACGGTTGCAATCTGTCTATATCCTACAATGATTGACCGAGTTTTCATCTAGATAACTACACAAATAGGTTATGTGTTGTGATGGCGTTATTAGGGACATTTCAGTCATTTTACCGCGTTTACAAACTTAAACAGCATGATATTAGTGATGTCATATTCGTAACCATGGTAACGAAGATTATAGCATCTTTTGTAAACAAATCTTATCTAGCCATTATATAAATGCAACGCAAAACATAGCAACAGTCTGCGGTTTGTAAGTCATCAAACGGTGACGATTCATTGATTGCATTGATTGCAAGTGTACCCCTGTCCTCGCAATACCTGAGATATATATCTATAATACTTCACAATAATTATGACCTCGTCAAAATACCTCTTTATTTCTTTCTAGTTCTCCACGTATCTCCTCAGTTTTTTTCTTGATGGCTTATTATAGCACTCCCTCTTTCCTTCTCTTACTCTGTTCGCACTCACTCTCATTAATTCCCTCTCCCTCCTTCACACAACATCTGCCTCTCTTCATTTCGTTCTTCAATCTCTATCTCTCTCTCTCTCACTCAGCTCCCCCTTTCTCTTTCTCTCGGCTGTCCCCACTCTCCTCACTCAATCTTTCCCCACCTCCTCTCTCTCTCTCTCTTAGCCCTCCTCTCTTTAGTTCCAGTCCCCCCTCATTTCAGAGGAAATCGTTGTGGTAGTAACCTGACAGTTCCATTAGTGCAGGGTACGTAATGAATTCAGTTATTGGGTATAATGTGAATGGAGAATCGAACAGTATATTGTCATTAACTCATAATTTGGAAAACGGGGTGTAATCAACACTTTGAATGTAATTTAAAATGTTGAATAAATGGAAAATATTGGAGTATGGCAGCATTAACATTTCAGATGTTAAAAAAATTCCGGCAATACATCCATGCTTTAATGCGTATGTAAAATGTATAAAATGAATCTCGCAAATACAACCTGAAATGTTCAGGATATTGTTCAAAATCAATGAAAGTAAAAAGAAATGTTTATGTTTGAAAAAATAAAAAAATAAAGTAACAACGTTTAAATACATTTTGATGCCAAAGCATATCCAGTTTTAATGTGATATTTAACGTGGGCGGTATAATGTCATTTTTAAATTGACTGTCTATCATATTTCCTTGATTAGAAATTAGAATAACTCAGTATCTGAGATCCATGAAAGTCATGAAAAATCACTAAAGTTTGCTGTATTACTGAAAAAGCAGATAAGAGCTTTAATGGAACTACCTACGTATATTTTAAATTGGCGGAAATATCAAGCCTGACACTGCATTGGTATGCACGCTGTAGATATGAACTCATTAACATGATTACATGATATGGCCTTATTTTCACAGGGTAGCCTCATCAGTATACTGATAGTGTTCTTCCTAATGGCTCAGCAATTATAACTAACCCAACATTCATTCAGTACACCTGGGTCTCAAACACCTTGTCCGAGGATGACAAGAACCGATTAAGGATCGAACCTAGGGCCTCTAGTATGACAGTAAAGAGCCTTCAGTATACCACAGTGATCCCCCTATACCAATATGCCCCAACTGATTAAAGATATTGACAACTTAAATTTTGTCAAATTCGAATCACGTCCTTGAAATGAATGATAATAAAAAAGAAAAAACTCAAAATTATGCTTACGTCATGCATAAAAAGTAATGAAATATGCACACATTATTATTAACATACAATTATGTCATCTATATGATATGAAACAACTGCTTGACACGAAAAAGGTTTCCATCTTGTCAAACCTGTATTTACTTTCAGTAAAACTACATGTAGAGTGCAGGGGTGTCGATCCTTGGGGGGGGGGGGGGGGTGGCAGTTGCTCCCAAAGAAAATATTGAAGGGGGGGGGGGACAAATCGTCCCCCGCAATAAATCCAGAGGTGTTTAGAATAAGATAAGGAAAATGAAGCAAAACTCAGGAAATGAAAACCTTCCAAACAATGAAATACAAAAGGTATGGCTGGCTAGACTACGGTGTTTTCAAAAAGAAAATTAAAATGTGTCACGCACGGTGTGTCGGGGGTACGCTAGTATCCATTGACAGGGAAAATCTTGTCATTTATGATATTGTAAACTAATAATTTTAAAGCTTACTATGACTGCTCAATCTAAATGATTAAACTTTTGTTCTCTTTGAAAATGAGCCAAAATATAACTAAATGAGACACACACAAAAAAAACCAGGTCTGCGTGCACGTGGTAAGGCCCTGTGTTGCGCGCTCCAAGGAGGTGTTGCACTGACTTTCTTAAAACTCATCATTTTTAAAGCAGATCATAATAGTGGCATCACCAGGCTTATCAAATCAATAACGTTAAAGTTAAAAGTGGAAGAGTACGACAAAATCGAATAACACAGCTAAATAGAGGTGCCCAGGTATGGAACTCACTTACCGAGGAGACTCAAATGTCTTCTAGTATTGTCATTTTCAAATCTAAATTGGCTAATAATAATAATGTATAATGTGGTTTGAAGCCAATCATGTCAAAGAACAGTTAAATAATCTGTGTGTTTATTCATTATAACAATACAAGAGATGGTAGTATTTTAAGTTCAGTAAAGTCATATGAACGTTTTTTTCACTCAAATTTCTATTAACATATAGAATGTAATTTACTGAACAATCCGACAGTGGGATGGTAATGTACACTAACTTATAATACAATATAATATAATATAATATAATATAATATATATAGATATCTACATAGCCATTCTTCTCTTTTTATATGTGTATATACTTTCTTTTTTAACTTATAGATATATACTAAATGTTATATTTTCATGTTTTGTTTTATATTATGGTGTGTAATATCCCCTCTATTTTAATGAATTTTTATAAACCATGAAAAAAAAATCAATTTACAAATATTCCGAACCATTTTAGAATATATCAGTTTTACTCACTCCTCAACATATTCATGTTGTATACATATATTTAATTTATATTCTAACTGTGCATCATATTTTCGTCATCGGCAATTTCATTTTGTTAATTTCTATATGTTATATTTTCATGTTTATTTTATGTTATGATGTTGTTTTGCACGGCCCCATTGTAAAACAGTCTTGCAGCTGAATTGGGCTTGTACCGTGAATAAATAAAAATAAATGAATCAAAACCAATAAATAGGAAGGGCGAACATGAGATGTTCTGAATAGAACAACGATGTGAAGATGAAATGGAATGAAAATGGTATAGCATGCGATGTGGAAATGAATGGAAGAAACTAGGCGTGGTAATGGAAATGAAAGTTGTATGTGATGCAGAGAGGAATGGCATTAATGAAGCTGATATATAAGGGCTAAATTAGATGCAAAAGAGTTGTAAAAATATACATATTTTTTCAATTTATGTACATTTTCTCTCTAATCAATACTGTTTACCAATATATTTATATACATTTATATATGTATGCACGTTTCTCTCCAGAACCCTTAGTTACCGACATTTATTGCACCTGCTATGCATAATGGCATCTCTGTGGATGGAATCCATTTTGCATACATTAGTGGTAGCTATGTCGGGCGAGCATCTAGCAAGCTTTTGTGTCATCAAGACAAACTTTTGTTCAAGAAGTATGCATAAAATTAGTAAACAGAAACAGGCCATTCAGCTATAAGTATTATGGAACCCAGTTTGCATACATTAGTTGGTGCTATGTCTGGCAAGCCTCTGGCGAGCCTCTGACAAGCTCTTGTGTTGTCACAAGTATCTGTTGTTCAAGAAGCATGAATACAATTACTTAAATTACTTTAGAATTATTTTAGATTCTACACATTTCTAGTTCAAAAACATGTACATCGATTTTAAATTGCAGCTTATGACCGTGACCTAGCGTGGAAACGATTGGCCCGCAAAATTCATGTGCATAAGAAAGAACGGTCAGCTGGTAAGTAGCTGTCCTTTTCTTCCTATACCATTTTAGCGTTTTTTTCAGAATTTCGTTGATGAAAACTTTAGCAGACTGTCGTCTAATGTACTATAGCATATCTGGAATTGCTGGAGCCAAATGCTAAACTATGTCGTGTATTGCAAAGTGATTTGGCGGTAAATTGGTCATGTAAAGGTGCTCTGTGTGGCCATATGCATATGCCGTTCTTGTACAATTATCAAAATAAATATGTAGCATGCTACATAGTTATTTGATCATTGTACAAGAACTATACAAGAAAAGCTCTGTTTCAAACATCTGAGAGATATGTATTAAGGAGAATCGATATAATTCTTGAAACATGCATGCTACATATACATGTATTTAGATTGTTTTTACAAGAACTGTACAAGAACAGTTAAGGTTCTTATCTTAATTTTTATTTGATTTATGTGTGAATTCTATCATGCGTAAATAAAAAATGTCACAAAACAAACTATTGCAACAAGGCTTGCATACATATATTTCCTTGACAACATGCGATTGTTTAGCATTATGTCCGAGGACATTTTCGGACAGAGAACAAAAAAAAAATCATGACAACAATGGTCCTCGAACGTCGAACAATGAATTTATGCCTTATTCCGTCGACTGTCCGAGGACGAGTAGCAATAGAGGAACAATAGTTGTCCTCGGAAGTAAAGCCATGTAAACGGGTGTGTGTCGGTATGTGTGAAAGTGTGTGTCTGTGTGTCACTGCGTACCAACAGAGGTATACTTGTGTGACTAATTGGACAGTCAAACACAATAGATGCCTTTATTCCGTCAGGCTTGTGTGGCTTTTTTTGCTGCTTGTGTGGCTATTTGAACAATAGAGAGAACAAAGGGAAAGACACACAAGTATACCGGGGTGCGTTTGTTTAGCATTATGTCCGAGGACATTTTCGGACAGAGAACAAAAAAAAAAATCATGACAACAATGGTCCTCGGAAGGCGGACAATAGTCCTCGAACGTCGAACAATGAATTTATGCCTTATTCCGTCGACTGTCCGAGGACGAGTAACAATAGAGGAACAATAGTTGTCCTCGGAAGTAAAGCCATGTAAACGTGTGTGAGTATGTGTGTGTTCGTGTGTTTATGTCTGTGTGTGCCTTTTAATGTATAACTGAATGTATTTCATCACCCAGAGGCAGGGTTGGCCAATTTAAAAATAAATCCATTTAAATCACTGATTTAAATAAACTTTAAACAAAAATCTTCGAATAGAAAATAAAAATTAATACAAAAAGTTCAAAACAAAGAAGCTAGTAGGAATACATGCCATATCATTGATATTGCTAAAGAAAATTTCTTGAAAGATAAGCTGAGTTCTTGTTCTGCCAAGGAGGTTTATCAGATTATTCATTCACTTCTGAATAAGAAGTTGATTCAACTTCCCTTATACGATTCTGCACTCAGATTATCTAATCAGTTTTCTTCATTTTTTGTAAATAAGATAAAAAGAATAAGAAACGAACTAGATTCCAGTATTGGACCTGGTAATATTCAGTTTAGTGACACTGAAAATCAAAACATTCCTCTTTTTGCAGATTTTCAGTTGCTTACTCAGTCAGAAGTGTCCAGAATCATTTTGTCATCAGCTACTAAGTCCTGTCGCCTTGACCCTATTCCAACTTGGCTTTTGAAAGAGAACCTTATTCATGTATTACCTTTGCTCACAAATGTAGTAAATCAATCTCTTTCCACAGGTGTTTTCCCCAAGGAAGCACATTTTGCAATCATCAAACCACTTTTGAAGAAACCAGGCTTGGACCAAAATGATCTCAGTAATTATAGGCCAGTCTCAAACTTAACATTTTTGGGTAAACTCATTGAGAAAGCAGCATGTACACAATTGGTTCATCATATCGAATCTAATAATCTTTTTGATTCTCTCCAATCTGCCTACAGGTCAAGTCACAGTACTGAGTCAGCTCTAATCAAAGTGAAAAATGACATAATGTTTTCTCTTGACTCAAATAATGTAGTGTTTGTAGTGCTGTTAGATTTATCAGCAGCATTTGATACAATAGATCATCACATTTTCATATCTCGTTTATTCAATAGAATAGGTGTTAGGTCAACAGTTTCATCATGGTTCAAATCATACCTGTCTGGATGGTCTTCACAAGTTGACATTGGCAGCACATTGTCAAATCCCACAACTCTAGAATTTGGACTCCCGCAGGGGTCAATAGTGGGACCCATAGCATATTCAATATATACTCTCCCTGTTGGTGACATCATTCGATATCATGGTATTAATTATCACCTTTATGCTGATGACATACAATTATATATTTCTTTTGATCCTAAGACTCCTGAAGCTCTTGATAATGCACTTGTTACACTTCAGAATTGTATATCAGATATAAGAGAGTGGATGGTGGTGAATAAGTTAAAATTGAATGATTCAAAGACTGAATTTTTTGTTGCTGCTTCTGCTTACAACCTGCGCAGTCTTCCAAATGTTCAGTTAGATGTTGGTGGCACACTCATAAGACCTTCAGAAACAATAAGAAACCTTGGTGTTATGTTTGATCCGTGTATGTCGATGTCACATCATATCTCTTACATCTGTAAAACAGTTACTTTTTATTTAAGGAGCATTTCTAGAATCAGAAGGTTCATCGATCAGTCTGCTTGTCACAATGCTGTCCGTTCTCTAGTTTTATCTCGTATTGATTACTGCAATGGACTCCTTTCTACGATTCCCTCTAATCAGTTGATTCGTATTCAACGATTACAAAATTGGGCAGCACGATTAATTTTACAGGTTTCTCGAGACCACCCTTCTCAACCACTCTTGAACTCACTACATTGGCTTCCTTTGAAGCAAAGAATAATTTTCAAATTACTCTTGTTTGTCTACAAAATACTTAATAACCAGGCTCCAGAGTATTTAATTAACTGTCTGAGTTTATACAAGCCCACTAGATTGCTAAGGTCCGCCAGTGACCCTCTCCGCCTCACATATTCTGTAACTCGAACATTAGCTGGTGATAGAACGTTTACTGTGTCAGCTTTAAAAATACTGGAATGATTTGCCACTTTCTATTAGAAAGTCTTCATCAGTAATAATTTTCAGAAAGGCATTAAAAACACATCTTTTCGATAGTTTATAGTTTGTAGATGATTTAATTTAT
The DNA here is from genome assembly GCA_025617745.1 of Heliocidaris erythrogramma. Lineage (NCBI taxonomy): Eukaryota > Metazoa > Echinodermata > Echinoidea > Camarodonta > Echinometridae > Heliocidaris > Heliocidaris erythrogramma. Next base: position 20,223,315 of record CM046867.1, read on the forward strand.
TGTAAGCGCTTTGAGCCTAATGGGAAAAGCGCGTTATAAGTAATAATAATAATAATAATAAAAGAAAAGGATAAGAATGTATTTACATTCGTTTACTTGATTTTTTGTCATTCATTATCAGAATTGATACATCTATTTTTTTAAATAAAAACATTCCTAACCATGCACACACATGCACACACACATATCCTACACACATATACATGGGATCGGGCTGACAACAAATTATTCATACTCTTACCAAGATTTGAAATTTTGAAATTTTGTTTTTTATTTAAAATTGGTTTGTCCTGGTTTGTTTTCATGTACTTGATCATGTGACAACAAATTTCACGAATAATATTATATAACACAAAACATTTCACAAAGTTCCACTAGCCAAACTTTGGTTTTTTAGACAAACATATAAGACTTCAAATTACAAGGGGTATGAATAGTATTATGCTGTTAACTGTATCTATATACCTCTATTTATTAAAATATGCATATATCCAACATCAAACTCTCTTATGCGTTTATTTGTGTACATGTATTATGTTTATAATCACCTCTGTCACCCTTTTTCAATCCATAATTGCCTCATTTTTTTTCGATCCACAATTGTTTCAAATTTCGACACCCTCACCAAATTCAGAATGGTTTGCATGATCTTTTCATCAAAGAAAGCCGCGAAAGGCCGCCGCATTGGACAGATCATGGTCAGGGGACGCGCGCTATTGGGTAATCTACCAATGAGATTACGCGTTTTTATTAAAATACCTTATCCGCTTGGCACTTACGCATGACTTTAAGTCAAAGTTAACTCTTTGTGCAACACCCCCTGGTTCGAGAGGGAGTAACGTGGGTAAAACCCCTTGTCCGAGGATATAATCATCGAGTGTGGGTCGAACCAAGGACCTCTCCTAGAGAGTCCAGAACCTTCACCAATGTACCAGTGTAGTGATCCCGCACATTTTGTTATGTTTTATGATTTGTTATTCCCAGAGCTGAAGATTTTCTTTAAGTGTCTGTCGAGTTTGACGTATAACCTTGTCAAGTATAAGATTGCTTTCTAATACAAACACTTGGATTGTGGCAAAGGTCAAGTTAGGCATATGGATATACTGCAACCTTCACTGTAGCCGGGGGCACATTGTTTTAATAAAAACAACATTTTGGTTGAAATCATGCCATGCATGGTTCCCTTAGCACGCAGGTTCGTGTCAGCTTGGCAAAAAAGACTGGGTAAAATATACACGAGTTAATCAAGCACGAACATTTTGCCTTCAGGTGATTTGTGACTGCTAAAAACATGGTCACTGAATGAAAGGGGAATGGGAATGTGCATTCGGTAGAACGACGAAGGAAGCCATAGCTACATTTGCAAAATAAGAGCAATCATGTTTGAAATTCGAAATTTTCGAAAATAAATTGGTAGAGAGATATGAGTAAAAAAAAGCTGGGAAATTTGCTCGAAATACCAGAAACGTCAATATAGAATTCATACGTCTCATAAGCAATTCTGAAATAGATATTTCTTACGACTGCTCGACGCCCAAAATCATCACGGTAAAAGGAACTTCTGTTAACTCTTTCAGTGCTGATGGCACGTACATGTGACAGATAGACTTGTCATTTTCATTCAGCAATTGCTCGACCACAGGAAAGGTATATGGTGGTCAATGTATGTCATAATTTTGAGCATAAATCAAGTATTTTAAATGTACGAATATAATTATAAGCTACCACAGAAAATTTCAGAGAAAATTTCAGATTTTTGAAAAGATATTACCTTATTTCAACATTACACAATAGTAAACAAATGAGAAACCAAAACATAATGGACAAAAAAGAAACTCAAATGTAATTTTCAATCATTCTTAAGCATAAAGTTGGGTAAAGTAATAATGTTTGGTATCATAAGCATTGGCGGATCCAGGGGGGGGGGGCACTTCCGGCCCGTCCCCTCCCCCCTTTTGGAAGAAAAGTATGCATTTTGACCATAGACGATCCGCCATTTTCTCGACTGTGCCCCCCTTTTAGAATGAAGACCTTTTTTTTTGCTTGTCGGGGAATTATGGAGGGGAACTGGACCCCCATAACTCCCCCCCCCCCACTGAGCGAATTTTGAAGGTCTGGCGAAAAAAAAAATTGTCGCCGTCCCCCCCCCCCACTGAGCAACTTTTCGAGATACGGGTCTACTTTTTCCAAAAGTTGTCAAACCTTTATTTGTTGTGTGCCCCCTCTTATACTCAATCCTGGATCCGCACCTGTCATAAGAAATGGTAATAAATTTCCTACAAGTTTTGTATATAAAATTTTGTGAAATAATAGATGGTTAATGAAGTGCAGACATTTAAAAAGTAAGCATTGATCACATTTTGGTAAAATTTTGAAGAGAGCAAAACCCCTTGGCACAGTAAGAGTTAAGGTTGGATCCAGGACGATCAGAAGGGGGGGGGGGGGGGAGAAGCCGATAATTTTCCCAACCTTATTTTATTTTAGCGTATTCAGGAGTAGAGGGGCGGCGTAGGATCAAAATAAATTTTCAAAGCACGAATATATATTTTTTGCGGGAATATGGTTTCTGGAATCTTTCTTGTCCTCTTTTTAAAAAATCCATATATATATATATATAATCTCTTAACGGTTGTCTTATTCATCATTGACTTATATATATATATATATATATATATATATATATCATACATTCATTTTCTAAATGAGAAAAGGTTTGTCAGAATTAAAAAAAATTGTTTCCTTCTATTCCTTCAACCCCTGGACAATCATAGCAAAAGTACGAATTTGAAAAGAGTACAAAAAAGGGGAATAAGAAAGTATTTAGGTAGCTTTAATAATGTGCGATAGACTGCTTTAACGAAAAACTCACGATGATCAATAATGCTATTAAGATCATGATTTCAGACGGAATGTTTTCTCTTAGTCATCGGATAGGAGGAAATATCATAGCATGACCAAACACAACAACAACCCCCTCCCCCGCGATTTCTGACGAAGGAGTAAAGGTATATGTTAAAATTGAAGGTGGAGAAGAATTGATGCTAATTAATGATTAAAAAAACCCAATCAGAACAGAGATATATCTTGCTAGTTGCCACTCGGGAAGTGTTTTCGTGTTGGGGGTTTCTCTTTTGAAAGGGTACAAAAATTGCGGATTTTTAAAGGGTTATCATTACCTTTATGATTTTCAAGGGAGCTGATCCGTCCTTTCCTGGGCTCTCGTTTCTGTGAAAGAATATACTTGTAGTAAACTCTAAAAACTGTACTAAAACATCACGAAACTGTTGACAGAAATGTCACGGTATTACATCCCATATTCTATCTCTAGTGAAGCAATTGGAAGTAGAGAACGAATAGGTTGTAAGTGATCTGCATAATCGGAAGAGGCATGAAAGAACAAATACCCTTCAGGTATAGAGATGTTATTTTGATATGTCCACAGACAAAAGCTTCAAAGCTTTCCATTCATTGTGAGACAACCGAGGATACGTAATGCTACTCTGAATGTTTCCCATTCATGGCTGCAAGCATTAGCTTTCAGAATTCATAAGAAGCGGAAATAAGTGCAAAAACGATGAAAAGGATTCAAATATTTCGCCGGGTCCGCTCGCTATTCATATTCAGAGAAAACCGCAATTCATTCATTTCGCGTTTTTTTTTTTTCTCGCTTGGTGAAAATTCTCAACAAAGGCTAATATTTTCCCCTTGTTTTTCTTACATATGCATTACAATAATGTTCAATTTCGGGGGTCCACAGTTTGCAAGCTTTGTTTTTCAAGTGGATTCCTCCATTTCCAATGCTTTGTTCGTGTTATTTATGTGTTTACTTTGTTCAATGAAAATGTACTTTCAATGCCTTATTGAATGTCATTGATTTTATAGTCACACAAGATTTTATTCTTTTGAATTGTACATGGATATTATAATTGTATTATTTACTGAATATTGATTTGTATTGATTTGTATTGTTGATGGAAATGGAAATAAACTAAATTGAACTGAAACTGAATAGCGGTCTTTATGAATAGTTATAAATAGTGGTCCTTATGAACGGAGGTCCTTATGAATAGCGATGCAATTTGTCTATGGTTTGCTCGCTATTCATAAGGAACGCTATTCATACAAAACCGCTATTCATGTAGTCACACGTTATGGATAGCGGTCCTTATGAATAAGTGGTCCTTATGACTAGCGAGGTTACCCCCATTTCGCTATAGCCATTCTCTGCACTTAAATTCTTTTGCGGAATGTGGTTAAAACGTGGAAAATCTTTGACAAGCACTCGCATCTATTATATATTTGAAAGCAGATTTTCTTTTGCTTTTCATCCATCCTCATATCTACTGACAAGTGTGGGTGGTAAATGTGGGCGTGTGTTTCTAGGCAACAACATCGCATGAGTAATGATTCTTTTTTGTTTCCATATCATATTTAGAAACATTCTATAAAAAGCTGATGCTTACTGCATAAGTGCAACTAGGAATCATGTCTTAAACAGAACATGGAATCAAAAAGATTTTTTTTACATCGGGAACAGATATCAAGATATGAAAAACATTAAGAGAAGAGAGTCCTGAAAGATTTTACGCAAACTGAGGATCAGTGAATGAAAAGCAGGGGGATTAAGGATAGGACACGGTATAGAGTGTTGGAAAAAAGGTGATTTAAAGAAGAAAAGAGACAGATAGAACTCGGACCAATGTGAAAGGGAGATGGATGATGGGTGAATAGGAGCTGAAGGGAAATAGATACAGGCGTATCTCATGTACAAGGGAGTTAAAGTGATAAAAAGCTATCAAACAAGATGAGAGAGAGAGAGAGAGACTTAAATTGAAATGTGAGACAGAGAGAGAAAAAAAATGGTAATCTCAGAGAATGAGAGATAAAGAAAGACAATGATAAATGGAGGGACGGAACCTGAGAAAGAGAGAGAAGGAAAAATAGACTGGAAGAAAGGGAGATAGGAGAGTTATACTACAGAATGATCATGATGATGAACAGTATTGAACATTAAGGCAATGTGAATACTTAATAAGTCAGCATTTTTTACGAACAGAATGAAGTGGCATAGATCTGCCTAAAAATATTCCAATATGATTAAGGAATACATTTTTATCTATCCACCCCCAGCCCAAGTGTAAGAAACATGATAACAGAAAGCCTTAAAACATTATTAGTAATAAAGGGTAATTCAATTTATCTGATCACTATAGTCAGGATAGCACACTGTATAATCATAATTATATAATGATGTGAGAAAAAATATCACCAAATTAACGTATAAACTATTGTAATAACGAAATCGTTTATCGATTTTACTTACGCCTACATCGCCCATATGCATGAACTAACGCAATTCTTGTTTTATGAATATCAATACGAACCATTTTTTTCAGTTAAATAAAAACTATAAATTGATATACATTTTATGGTTGCCTGCACATAACCCAATATTAATGATTTGCTCGATTGCATGGTAAGGGGATTTTTATGAACATGAGTATGTCTACTCCCTTTATTGATATTACGAATGTTAAGCCTGTTTAGTTACGAATCCACGGGATTATGAAATATACATGCATTGCGTCATCAGCGAAAATCTCATTAAGCGGGTTAAAGATTTAATTCACGTTAACATCCTTTAAAAGATACCGCCTCTAGTCGGCTTATTAGACTTAGACTTATTAGAATCATGAACAGACGGGAAATTGACGTGTATCAGGTATGTGTGCTGTTCTAAGCCTTTGAAGCTAGTAATTAACCAAAATATTGTAATACACGTGTAATCATAAAATACATTAACGCAATAGAAATATAAACATTAAACGATTTCATGGGCCCCAAATCTTATTAATGTAAGCATGAATGAATATGAAAATAGCAGAAACATTTTACGACACGTGATTTTATCTGGCCGGTGTCTTCATGATAGTTGTTCTTAACCACGGTAATTAAGAGAAAATACTTTTGAAAGGAAATGTTTTATTTCAATATAACTGGCTTTTAGAGGTTACTGTTTTCTGGTCAAGCAAGTATAACGAACTACATTTATCAGCACAAATTGCACATGAGAAGATACGTAGTAAGATAGACACTGAAGATTTATAACGTAATATAAATCAAAATAATTGAAGATTAATTTTTGATAGGTAGACAGATAGAGGGGGTGAGTGGAAAGAGAGAGAGAGAGAGAGAGAGAGAGAGAGAGACAAACACACACACACACACACACGAACACACACAGAAAAATATATAAAAATACAAATAAAATTAACAGAGCTGAGAGAGATAGAGAGAGAAGTAGAGAGCGATGTATTAAAGAGAGAGAGAGAGAGAGAGGGGGGGGGGGGGAGTTGGGAATAGTTTAATTAAAACAATCTGGATTCATAATTTAAAAATCTAAGTGAAGGTGGGCGGTGAATAAGTGATAAATACGCACAGGAAGGCTAAAATAGATAGGAAAGCAACAAAAGGAAGAATTGTAATAAATGGGAAGGAAACGGAAGAAGGAATGTCATGGACATTCGAAGCGTATGGTGGACCGTCCTAGTGAATGGCACGGAAATACACATAAGCATCTTGGCGGCTGTAAAGTGAACGCCCGAAGTCTCCTACATAATAATAGCCCACCTTCATTTCTCAGAGTTGCAATGTCAGGTGGAGGGGTAATGAACACTTTGAACACCTCCACCTGACATTGCAACTCTAAGACAAAGAATCACTGATGAGTTTGAAGCTCTACGCCACCAAGCCCCAATGATTTGCAGGGCTGTGCGTGAGATAAGATAAAAGAGCTAATCTCTGTGTGGAAAGGATTGGGGGCCATGTTGAGGGGCATGGGATGTAATGTTAAAAAGAGATATCCGAAAGAAGACAATGGTAAGTTGCGATTATTAATTTCATTATTCCATTTGTTACGTTAATTTCTGATAAGGTGCATTGATTCTTGCAGTGTCTAAACTTGGTCCCATGGAAGTCCAATTTGATCATTTGTCCAAAAAGAATGATTACTCAGCCATCCATGACCGTGTATGAATAAATAAGATATCATTGGAAAGAGGAGATATGTGCTTTTAAGATGTTGCTACTCACTTTGGTGTAAAGTTAACACAATCTTCACAAATTTGAAATCAAATCTTGTTGTGTTTTTTTTTTATACGCACTGTATAGGCCAAGGGAAATTCAATAAAGCTTTGAAAATTATTCAGAAGAGATTTTAATTGAAGCCTACAGATTATGGCTAACATATCAGATAGCAGGAACTAAAGCTAGTGTTGCATTTACGTAATGGATATTAATAGTTTGTACCATTGCTTAGATCTGCAACCATCTTCACGGAGAGGTCAGTGGATACGTCGCAGGACTATAGATCAATTGGTTCTCGGTTAGAGTCCTAGTCACGGCACTGATGTCATTTGGTAGGCATTAATTAACATTTGCCACTCTCAACCCAGGTGTATTAAATGGGTACATGCTTGGAAGTAATTCCTTCAAATCTTCTAGTGCCTTAGGGTAGCTTGGATAAAGCCAGGGATTTAAAGGGCTTTTGAGCATACCCTGGTATGGACAAGATAGTTATGTACACAATTTAAAAGTAGCTATTATGGATATCGTTATCAAATTAAATATAAAATCTTCCAAGTTTCTTGCGAGGTCTCCCAGAATCACGGAAATTCACTCAAATGGTAATGAGGTAGCAGTTCTATTTTTACACGCGCCACCGATAGACGGCCTTTTGCATATGCTTTGAAGGAGGTCATTAGGGACTCCAAACGACTCACCTTTATGACAAAGATAAATGGGCATGCGTTAAAAACATGGGTTCGTGTCATTCTTTTTGGCAGGAGCCATAAAGAAAATGTATAGAAATGGTTAAATTTGAGAAATATTCATCTCCACTTAGAGAAATCCAGGGATATGTCTTCCTTTCATTTATGTGCGGCATATTTTTTAAGAAAGTGAGCTTGATGGATCGAGGGAGGAACAAAGTACGATAATAAAAATAATAGAGAAATAGGGAGACATCAAGAGAGAGGGGAGAGTAAGAGGGAAATATTGGAGATAGAGGAAGAGAAAGAGGGATGGAGAGAGAAAAAGATGATAAAAAGAGATTTTCAAACAGAAAGAGAGGGCAACATGGTTATTTGTTACTTGCACGACAAGGCTAAAGGTCATGAGGGTCTTAGTGTAGAGGTGTTGTGGATCAGTGGACAAGTCCCCGGACTGAGAACCACGAGGTCCGGGGTTCGAATCCCGCCGCATCACTAGCGTCCTTTGGCAAGACATTAATCTACATTTGCCACTCTCCACCCAGGTGTTAAATGGGTACCCGGTAGGATGGCGAAAGTTAAAGTCGTTTGCTTAGCATGTGAGCGTCACTGTACTGCCCATTGCTGGAATGCTCCCCAGGGAGTGGAGAATGTGCATATATTGTGTGCGGGCGTGCCAGAATCCAATGACCGGGGTAATGATATATATATATCTAGCGCTTTGGGCCAGTTTGGGAAAGGCGCTTTATAAATGCCAGGTATTATTATTATTATTATTATTAGTGCACTTTAATATAACTTTGACTTATTTATTGATAACCGAATTTATTGAATATTTAGGTTAACCTGTTGACTACTGAATTTTCTTATTCTCATAGGTTTAATACAGGAACCGCCCGGTTCCCGTAGGAAATGGGTTAAACATGTTTGTATTACTTGTATAAAAACTGTTATGCTTTTGGTCTTCTTTTCTGAGTCTTTGTTTTGAAAGTCACCTGCTGTTATTGAAATCAGTACCTCTAAAACTGAACTCAAAGTGTTGCAATGATAACAAAAATATGCACACATTCATGAAGCGCACAGCACATTGAGTCCATTTAATCATACCCCAATAAATAAGTAAGTTGGGTTGGAAAACAGAAAAAAACCCTAGAAAATATAGGGGTAAAAAGGAACGGGAAAAGAAAACGTGAAAAAGAAGACACTACGACCTCTCCTACTCCCCCTAATCAATATCCTTTGCATTTCATTCATCGAGAAAGATCGGTGCCCCCAATAATGCCGGTACCCTTCAAAGTCTGAACCCACGCTACTGCACTGACTCATGTAGTTGGGATACCATTCCAAATCATTCAGAATGAGCCATCATTCTCCCGATATCAGACCAAGCTGATTGAGTAGTACATAAATATTGAGTTATAGTCGTGAGATTGAATTGTGAAAGAAACTGTCTCAAAGCGATTGGGAAAGTTTGATTATATAGCACATAAGAATTGGGGTATGATGTAAGGTTTTAGAATCACCAAAATTGACGCAATCCTGCTGAGAGTCACATGCACTGCACACAGAAATGTGTATATGCGACTACACACAAATGTTTGGCCTGAACATTTCAGCTGTTTCTTGTCATATTTTGAATATGAGGGCATTTAAGGAGCAATCCTTTTCAGGGGACATTTCTGATATGATAATCTTCAAAACTAACATAAAAAGAATGAGAAAGCTCACAAATTATTTTTTAACCTTTCCCAGAAATCAGCCTTCTCTTTAAGCCTATTCGATGTCCCATTTTCCTTTAAAAATCACTGATTTGAAAACATGTGGGAGATAAACATTGATAAATGTACCTTGCAATGCACATCATGTTGGGCTGCTACGGCGACATGCGTTATCAATAAACTAAAATCCAGTAACTTGGACTGCAGATAAGCAAAACCTTTCAAAGAGATTTACAGAGACCACGATAGCCATTTTTTCTTACGTATATAGACAAATATTTTCCGCAGAATTGATTGCTTTACTGTCAGATTGTGTTTTTTTTTCCTACGAGAACCATCTGGTTACTTTTCGAAAAGAAAATGCTTCTATGCTTGGCAATTTATAACATTAATTAAATATATGACGGTGATTTTTTTTTTAAATCAGATGCATCCGATATTTAAAGGCAAATAGAACTGTAATACAATATAAATCCAGCCTGTCTATCATAAATAGACTTCCTTGGTGTCATACAAAATATTTCTCTTTACATTAACACATCATACAAACATCAAAGTGAAATCATTTGTTTACAATAACACCTAACGATGGAGAAAACAACATTGGTCTACAATTTTGAGTAAAGCTTCCTTTTTTTGCAGAGGTTGTTTACTTTTTATGTGTGTTCATGTCCAATCGGCCCCATTGTGCCGTCCGTACATTCTTTCTGGATCGATATCATTCTTGGGTCGGTTAAGTAAGATTGCTGATGTAGCGCATTTATCTCAGTCACACCGCCAAACCGACTCCGAATCGATTCTAAACATACAGTTTGTTGGCTATTTGGTGTAATGTAAATTCTTGTTCAGCCTATTGTCGGTCTGGTGTCGGTGTCTTTTCGGTGTGATAAGGGTATTTGTCAGGGAAAGATTTGAGAGGTATCGATTCAGCGATCACCGACCGTAACCGATACAGCGTCACTGAGGAATCTCTCTGTAAAAGACGGCGCCTTGGTTTAAAGGTAGTGTATTCCTTCTTTGTCAGACATCAAAAAACTTTGTGAGGATTAGCATTATACAATAAAAAAAAATAACTAATAACTCGTATAAAACGGTACAGTCATATGTCTCCGTGATATTTTTGAAAATGGGAAAAAAAATGTTGATGCTTATTACGGGGCGCTAGGTGGAACACTTTTAATTATGTATGAAAGTCAATCATTTTGCTTAAAATCAATTTGACAAATCGTGGACAAAATCAGTCCAAATGACGATTTTGTGAACAAATTTATAGGTAAGAGTGATTTATGTTACGGATCAAAAATGTTTCGGACCCGCCTAAAACTTGGCTTGAAATCTAAAGGTCGATTTTCCTGAAAAGTCGTGTTTCCAGTTCCCATATTCGGAGGGGAGTTCTTAAATGGTACTTTCTTCTATTTTGTCACTGTATTTATACTTTCTACATCTGGCCTGCAAAAGGGTTAAAATTACTCTTGTCTGATCGGTAGGAAAGGTAATAATATTAGACAAATGGGATTGAATAACTAAATTCGCTTACAAGCATTACGTGAGAACATCTTTACCACAGTGAATTAAGGCTCTCTTATTGTTATTTAAAATTCGTGATAAGCTTCTTTGGATCTGTCAAAATTGATACAAGTAATGGATATATTTGATTAAAAAAAACTAGGAAAAATAAGTCCCGGTACTATTTTCGAGTTAATCAATCAATCGCGTCGCGAAAGTCAAGGTTTCTAGTTGTAGATGAATTGGCCATTTCGAAGAAAAGAAAATGATTATTTAAAACGACCCATAAAGGTGTCAATCACAGCATGGATACAAGTGATGATTGTGGAGTCCTTGGCTGATGTCACCGAAGAATCTAGGTCTCAGGACAAGCTATCCGTAAACTGAGTAGCGCAAGAACTATTGGACTTAGGAAAACCGAAGAAAACTGACGCCTCATTGTAGGACAGTGGAGAACCAGACTTCGTAGAAAAAAAAACTTGACCGACGAAAACGCGAAGAACATGAGAAGAAGTTGAAGACCCCAATAAAGAATCTGAAGAAACAAAGTTCGGAGGAAAACGAAGTATTCATGGGAAACGGCCTTCTAAGCATGAACGTATGCATATATTGACATAAAATGTATCATGATTCATATTTCATAGAGATACAAGCTCTGATAGAGATATTTTCATAGTACAATCATAAATGATTAGATGTGGTTTGTAACGTATGGGACAAAATAACTTGGACTTGGTCTTATACATTTTATAACTATTGAACTGAATCAAACAAGGAAGCACTACCAAACTCAGTGCTGCCTTAAATAGCTGTATATATAATTTTGAATGTCTTTGCTTGTAAAAGGAGAATAGTCAAGAAAGACTGTTTCTGTGTAGACATGCGGTTATGCGGTTAGAATTAACCCCAGAATATAAATGTACTTGTGTTCAAAGATGTAATATATTCTTACTCATTGGCCTGTATCACTTTAGAAATAAAATATCAGAAAAGGGTTTAAATCAAAACATTCCAGCACACGGTATCATCCGCTAACACTTGCTTGATAATATGGAGTTGTATACATGAACCATTGGAAACCGTTCCGGTCAGGAAGATATTTTTTAATCCTATAGCTAAATTGCTTCTCTTCACTGCAAAAAGTCGCCATATATGATGGAAAATACATAACAGGTGTATACATATACATGTATTCTAAAAGTTGAAATTTATCGAGTTCTTTTTAATTCTCTAGTTTTGCTAAATAGAAATCGATTTCTTGGGCTTGCCTGGCAGAGCAGAACATAATTTATACAAAGCGCTATTGCAGTCCATTATATCAAAGCAAGTGAATGCATAGTTTGTCTCTATTGACGCTTGGGAAAGTTATCATCCATAAATTTGAATTAATTTGCTCCGTCGCGTACATCATAGTATTAAGAAAATAGATTTTTATTGAGTAAAACAGTAATTTTCAAAAAAATAATTTATAAAACATATTTTCGTTTTGAGTTTTAAATTTCAAATTGGATTTTGTATCAGAAAGAAAGACAATTTTGCATTCGGATTAAAACAATATTTATGTACACATCAAGAAAATGGCAGCCCCAAGGTATTGCAGGCAGAAGATAAATTTTGCTGAGAAAATCTTGATTTATACCCATCTCGTATAGTTTAATGCAAAACTACGTAGGACAACAAGAAGGAATAGAATAAATTTTTTAATATAAGCACATTTATATTTTGAGGTTAATTCCCCTTTAAATGGCTGAATAGCTAGGAATGTATACATGTTCTTATAATAAATCTGTTTTTTTAATGGTAATCGTTACTGAATGTACTTTAGGCTGTCTATTGTTATGTACAGTTAGACCCAAAAGTTTACATACACCTGGAAGAAAAAGAGTTTATATGACTTTTCCCCAACTTCACTCATTCCTATAAGGAGTTATATGTCTCATGGTGATTTCACTTGATACATATACTATATAAATTAAGCAGAGAGCAAACCTGTCTATACTTCTGAGAATAAAAGTTTTCTGATATGATTGAAGCTATAAAATGTACATTTTTTCCTACCAGGTGTATAAACTTTAGGGCCTAACTGTATAATATATTTTTCTTTTTTTAGAAGGCCGTTTCCCCACGAAGACTTCGTTTTCCTCGGACACTTTGTTTGTTTCTTCAGATTCTATATTGGGGTCTCCAAGTTTTCCTCATACTCATCGTTTTCTTCGGACAAGTTCCCCAACGAATTCTGGTTCTCAACATCCTGTATTGAGTCGTCAGATTCCTTCAGTTTGCCTAAGTGGATTCTTCGGTGAGAGCTTTCAAGGGCTCCACACCGAGGGACAATCGTCATCAGGGGCGTCGATTATGAGGTGGCAGAGAGGCAGTTGCCCCCAAGAAAATATTGGGAGAGCAAACATATCGTTTTGCCCCACCAATAAATCTGGAGGTGTACAATAAAATAAGGAAAAATTATGCAAAACTCGGGAAATTCCAAACAATGAAATACAAAAGGTATTACACAACAGACTTCATAATAATAATAATAATGGTGGCTTCTTGTATAGCGCTCATGTCCGTCACGCTCCTGGCGCTTCATTATTACCCCGGTCATAGCTTATATTAGCAGCCAAATATGTAGCGCTCAAGCATATCGGGTACCCATTTACACCTGGGTGGAGAGTGGCAAATGTGGATTAATGTCTTGCCAAAAGGACGTTAGTGCCGGGCTGGGATTCGAACCCTCAATCTTTTGATTAAGAGTCAAGTGAATGAACCACTATACCACGACACCTCCACATAAATTATAACCGTGGAGAAGCTGGTAATTAAGAAGCGTTAAAAAATCATGAAGGGTATTGTTAGGCTGTCTTGCCCCAACCTCCCAAATCAGAAAAAAAAACACCCGGATTGATGCCCCTGCTCGTCACTCGTGTTTCCATGCTGTGATTGACACTTAGTAATCCTCTTCTTTTCTTCGAAATCGTCAATTCATCTTCACCCAGTATTCTTGAATTTCGCGACGCGATTGACTGATTAACATGAGAATAGTACCGGAATTTATTCCACCTTTTTTGATCCACCACAGTTAATACTACTTGCAATGTTTTTTAAAATATGTTAAAAAAAAACTTGTTTATATATATATACACATATATTGTAATCACCAATATTATCCAAAGTCATTTTTCATGCGGTGCTTGACTGAAAGGCATTTAATGCGGCATGCTGTAGGTATCATTGTTTATGGAAGTTCTCAATATTATATCCACTTCTTTTCAAGATTGTGGATAAATCTAGCCACTAAGGAATGTGAAATAAATGTGTCTTTATATGTACTGTGCAGGGCATGCAGTGAGGAACTATGTCTGGTATACGCTACACATTTGATTTATTGACTAATTGGCTGGTTTGAACGTAATACATTGTTGATAAAATTAAGTTCTAAAAAGTCAGATTTCCTGGATTTTTTTGTTGTTTATTTTGTGTCTCCTATGAAATTGAACACAGGCTAAAAGTTCTTCTAGAATCATTGAAAATGACTGTTTAAAATATATTTTTTTTAATTCTCTAATAGCACTGGGAAATGGTGATTGTTGATTTCTTCATAAATCTCAACATAAGCAATAATTTTGTTCATGGAATATGTTAAATGACTGAATCCCTTTTGTTTTGCATATAGAGGTAATTTGGCAATTCCTTTTACGTAATATGCTACCCAGGTGATGCAATTCCGTTTAAACAGCTCTTCAGTCTATTTTCACTGCATTACAATGACATTTTTACCTTTACAAGTTAGTGTATATCTGTAGCATGTGATGTTTGGTTTATCACGTTCCGTATTTTCACCTGCATTTGGGAGGCCCACCCTGATTTGGGATTGGTTGCTCTTTGGAAGCCGGTCTCTTGTCAGGGTGGACCTCCTAACGTGTTTCATAATTATGCATGGGAGCTCATCCATGTCCATGCATGCTTCACTGAAGTATGCTTGGTAGTTCATTTATGCACACGAAATGGCGTGTGTGCCCAAATGTTTACCAGTTGTATCTATGTATCAATGTTTCTCTATGTGTAGCCTCTTCCTTGTATTGTAACTGTTCTAATTTATTCTCTCTTTCGACTTCTATCTCTTCACAGGTCACTGCCTTGCCCACACGCACACGATCATTGTCCATACTAGGAACGACTTACTCCATTCCGTGTTTTACTTTGATACTTTATGGCTGATAACATTCCCTTCAATATACTGAGCGATGATGAGCTTTACGGCTTGTTTAGACCTAATACTAGTACTCCAAATAATAATTGTAATTCTTCTCATTTTGATAATCTTGCATCTCAAAGAATTAATACTCTAGCTACTGACTTAAATGAAGATACGGACAACAACTATATAAGCTCAAACTACTTTACTATGAATCAGTTTAAATCTCTTGAAATAACACCTGTTACATTTTCTTTAATGCACTTGAATATTAGAAGTTTGAATTGTAACTTTGATAACTTGCGCTTTCTAATGGATACTCCTGGTCACTCATTTTCTATAATTGCTTTGACCGAAACATGGCTAACTCAAGAATCTGCTAGCTCATACTCACTCCCCGGTTATGCTTTCGTAGAGAATAATAGAATTAATAGAAGGGGAGGTGGGGTAGCTCTCTATATTAAACAACATTTTGACTATTTTATTCATAGTGATCTTAACTGTATGACTGAAATTGCTGAATCAATTGTCATTGAAATTAGAGTACCAAATTCCAAGAACATTTTGATCACGGTATGTTACAGACCTCCTAATTCAAATATTCATGACTTCTTAGAATATCTGCAAGATTTATTGCACAATCCTCTATTTACAAACAAAGATTGTTATATTATAGGAGACTTTAACATAGATATATCTAATTCTTCTATTAATACTTCACAAGAATTTTTGGATACCATGTTTTCTGCATCCTTCTTACCTTTAATTACTAAACCAACTCGGGTTACCAACCAAACAGCAACCCTCATAGACAACATCTTTTGTAATGTTATTCCTTTACCTGAATCAGGAATTGTTTTATCTGACATATCAGATCACTACCCAATTTTTTCACGAAGTCCTTGTAGTTTTAATAAAAAAGATATCCCGTCGGAAAGATTTAGAAGAATAACACCTAATAAAATAGCGCAATTGAAAGCAAGTCTTGAAGGTGCTGATTGGGCTGATGTTTATAGTTCGCACGATACAAATACAGCTTACAATACTTTTATGACGAGTTTCATGTCCCATTTAGATAGGCATATTCCACTAGTGAATAAATCCTCTAATTATAAAAAGAGCCCAAGACTTCCTTGGATAACTAAATCAATTTTAAGATCAATAAATCGAAAAAACAACTTATATTACGCCAACAAAATTCAGCGTTCTGTAAAGTCTCACCGTAAATATACTTCTTACAGAAATATTCTCACCAAAATATTACGAATTGAAAAACGGAAATATTTTCAAAATCAGTTGATTCTCTTTAAACACGATATTAGTAAAACATGGAAAATCATAAATAGTGTTATTAATAAGAATAACGATAAATCACGTGTAACAAATATTAAACATAACAATGTAGAAATCCACGATTCAGTACAAATAGCTAATGTATTCAACCAATATTTTTCTCAGATAGGACATAATCTTGCAAAAAATATTCCTCCTACGCAAAAGAAATTTTCAGATTTCATACACCAGCCAAATCCCAATTCGCTGTTTTTTGTCCCTGTACATAGAAATGAGTTAATAGATATAGTTCACAATTTGAAAAATAAAAAGAGTACTGGACACGATGGTATTGATAACATTTTATTGAAAAACGTCATAAATTACATAGTCGATCCGTTGGTGCATATATTTAATTTGTCTTTGTCTAGCGGTGTTGTTCCTGATTGTATGAAGATTTCCAAGGTTATTCCGGTTTACAAAAAAGGAGAAAAATGTCATATTTGTAATTTTCGACCAATTTCTCTTCTACCCGCTCTTTCAAAAATTCTGGAAAGAATAATATACAAAAGACTTCTAAATTTCCTTAATAAAAACAACATAATTTCTGATTTTCAGTTTGGCTTTCGCCGAGGGCATAATACATCCCATGCTGTGCTTGCCTTTGTCGAAAAAATTACAAGAGCTATTGATAAATTAAATCATACTGTGGGCGTTTTCCTGGACCTCTCCAAGGCCTTTGATACCATAGATCATAAAATACTTCTCTACAAATTGAACAATTATGGAATTCGTGGCAAGGCCTTGGGGTGGTTCAGCAACTATCTAACAAACCGAAAGCAATTTGTATGTATAAATGACCAATGTTCTTCTATGCAGGATGTAAACTGTGGTGTTCCGCAGGGTAGTTTACTGGGCCCCCTTTTATTTATAATCTATATCAATGATATCCATAACTCATCTAATATCCTCTCTTTTATGTTATTTGCAGATGACTCTAATGTGCTCCTCTCACATCCAAATCCTGATATTTTGACTAATACCCTAAATATTGAATTAGACAAATTGTTACAATGGATAAGAGCCAATAAGTTGTCAGTAAATTTACAAAAAACAAAATGTATGCTCTTTAGCAATTCTATAGATATCTTGCCACATAACATTAAATTAGATAGTACTGATATTGAAGTCGTTTCTTCAATGAAATTTTTAGGTTTGACAATAGACGATAGACTCTCATGGAAAGTACACATTGATACAATTTGCCGAACAATTTCCCGGAATATAGGAATTATAAATAAGGTTAAATTTGTTCTGCCAACTAATTCACTACTAATGCTCTACTCGACATTAATTTTACCCTATCTAAATTATGGTATTATTGTTTGGGGAAATACACACAATTCCTATCTTCATAGAATATTGCTTCTACAAAAGAAAGCCATGCGTGTTATTTGTAACACTTCATGGAGATCCCATACTGATGTCTTATTTATAGAAAATAAAATCTTGAAGATATCTGACTTATATCGCTATAATCTCGGTCAGTTTATGTACCAATTGAATAATAATGCTCTACCCTCAATCTTCAATATAATATTCAATAAAAACAAAACTATACATCAATACCCCACTCGACAATCAGACGAATTTCATCTGCCATTAACTAGAACTATGCTCTCTAAATCCATCTTTACTTTCACAGGCCCGAAGCTCTGGACTATTCTTGATAATAGCATCAAGAATGCCCCTAGTTTAAACTCTTTTAAATTTAAATTGAAAACAATTCTTCTGAGTAACTGTTCTCAAACCTCGGCTCTTTAAAAGTCATCATCCCTCAATCTTCTTCAAATTATTTCAAACAACATTGTACACGATTACGTTCCTATTCAATTTATGCTGTCATCCGTGTTCTGGTCGGTCTGTGTTGTGTTGTGTGTGTTCCTTGGTAAGAGTCCTACCCTCTCTCGTTCTTTTCTTTCTTCCTTTTCTGTCTCTCACTCCTGTTATGTTTTGTTTATCCGGTTCATGTGCAAATATGTTCCCTTTTCAACGATACACTATTTTTCAATTATAAGTTATCGGGGGCTGCAATCTACAAGCCTAGCTTTTTAGCAGTCCCCTCCGCTACCAACCTAGTTTGGTTTTGGTTTTTCTATGTCTATATTGTACGCTGTAAACAATAATTGTAAGTTTCATTGATTTGCTATGTACGATGTAAACCTATGTATTTTATATTGTTGGAAGTGGAAATAAATGAAATGCAATGAAATTATATATATTTTGATTTTGCCAATTTTGATTGTTTCATTTTAAACTTTATTTCATATTCTCCTTGATTCATTTTGCGGGTGGTCATGCAGCCATTTAGACAAACAAAGTCAAACATATTATATATTGTAAATTGATCTTTATATTATGTAGGTGATAGACATATGCACTACCGTGACACTATTTACCACTTTTGTGATGCATTTTACCTAGTTAAAGGGAGTTTTCAGAGAGGGCAAAGTTCACAACATTTTACAAGTAAGATAGTTAGTGCAAACAAATTTTACTCTCTCTCACACAGTCAATGTCTAAAATGCAATTTGCGTCTAATCCACGGCGTTCGGAAGTGTGAGTATCTTGCTATATTTTATCAACTTAGATTAACTTAAAATTCAATAAATCCTCAAAACAATTTTTAGAAAGACAGTGTTATATAAGAGAGAGAGAGAGAGAAAGAGAGAGAAGGGAAATTAAAAGAACCAGAGATCAGGGAGCATTACAGAGACAGCGAATATAAGAGGAAAACAGCATTAAGAGAGAGAGAGAGAGAGAGAGAGAGAGAAAGAGAGAGAGAGAGAGAGAGAGAGAGAGAGAGAGAGAGAGTGGGACAGAGAGAGAGCGGTGTATTAAGTTATGGTAGTATGGACGTTGTCTCAAAAGAAGAACACGTCGTCGGTGTTGCCTTTCCCTGCACTTTAGCCACGTCGTGTCTGACACTTCACCCAATTCAACTTTCGATTATATGGATTGTTTCTTCATAGAAGAGGAAAAAGTTGTAGAGCTGGGTAAGTAGAGAAACAGGTCATACAACCTGTAACGTTAACCTTTATAGCGGTAAGAGAAGAACAGAATAGGACACGCCAATATAAGCAAAACACAATGATTGTTTTCTTTGAGGCCTCGGTTACACACCCCACCTACTCCAAACCGACTCTAAACCGACCCATTTTTTGCCATTGGGTATAATGTAAGTTTCAATCGGTCTGTAGTCGGTCTGGTCTCGATCTCGTTGGTGTGTCTGCACTTCCCGATAGTGATAAGAGGACCTTTTTATCACCTGTTGCTCATCAGTGGTTAGAGTCCTGTTTTAGGTGAAGACTTTGTATTTTAATAATTGCCCTACTATTTACTCTCTGAGAATGAATGAAAGCTGTTGTATTGTGCATGAATACATTTAAAAAACTGTTTTGAGAAACAGAGGTGAAAATTAAGAAAAAAAAAATCAGTTACTCATTAAAAAGATGTAAATTTGCCTCTTTTTGGAAACTACCCCCATTACCAACGAAGTGCATTTGGGAGAGAAATATTGAAGAAACATTAGGTATTGGCCTTTTTCGGCATTTTGATATTCAAGATATCTAGTATGGATATCTCGTACCTTGGTCACTGGCAGATTTAGGGGGGGGGGGGGGGGTGGGGAACACTGGCCCGTGGCGCCCTTTTGCAACCAAAGTGGAATACCTTTAAAAAATTAACTCCCAAATATCCACCTTGAAAAGTGATAAAAAATTTTTTCCTCTTTTTTTTTTTAAATTTGATTTTAAATTTGATTAAATAGAATCTGATAACCATTTTCTTTAAATTGTGCACCCCCTTTTATACAATCCTGGATCCGCCCCTGACTTTTATTTATTTATTTATTTATTAATTTTGTTTAAGCCCTAGATCTTATCTGATTCGTCCAGTATCTGTATCAACGTTTTTGTCTAATATGTTTGCATTTTTTGTTGCAGTGTTATGTATCTATGTATTGTTCATGTATTGATAATAATATTATTTTGTTTTAATAATCCTCCATTCTCTTTGCGGTATGGGTGTTGCATGTATTGCGCTTTGTAACTTAAGAAAATGAGCTATATAAATGAATAATGTTATGTTATGTTATTTCATGTGAAGTTACAGTTTCCTTTGTAGGATAGGAGGGACGCGGTCTTCAGACCTGCCATCAGAAATTGAACGCTACACTCGATCAGTGCTGAGAAAACGTCGCACATACGCTGACCTCAATACAAACTTGACATGATTTGGCACTTTGGCATTTGCAATTTGGACGAGTAAATATATAATCTAACTGCTATTGACAATGTTCAGGTTACAACAATTACTGCTTAAACTTGACAAAACAGGATATACAATATCAATCATGAAATAACATGTGCATATTATGCAAAAGCTGAGTAGTATATTCCGGGAATGTGCTTTAGAATTATAAAAAAATGAAACAGAAACAGGTGCACATGAAATTGAACAAAGTCTCAAGTATATTTGAGCTCTGTGAACTCAATCATGAGTCGTATCAACATAATAAACGAAAGCTGTCAGCATAGTCACTGGATTTGTTATATACATATATATATATATACATGTATATTAAAATGATTTCGCTCGATATTCCGAAATTTTATTAACAGCTAGGATCAATATCGACATTTCGCCTTTGCCAAAAACAGTGTTGCGTTGTTTATTCTGAGCACTGAAAGCACGAAAGCATGAAAGCATACGCAGCATATGTCACCATGTGTTCAGGACCCTAGGAACGATTTTTCACTAGGAGTGGCTTTATCACTCCAAATTCCCTGGCAAGGAAAAAAACACCACAACAACAATAACAAAAATAGGGAGGGGGATTCCGGATTCCAGGTCTATGCACATGTTGTACAATATTGGAATCATCTCTCTTGATATCGAAGCTAAATTCTTTGTTGGCAATGTTAACTAAGTAATACATTTTACGTAGCTTTAGTCATCCTCTTATTTGTACAAACAATATTGAGATAAATTAGAAATAGTATTCCCATTGCTTGGCCAAGAACCACAACAAGCTCTTCTGGGCTATAGTAACAAATCGATGATGATGAACTGTTTATTTCGATGAAAGTTAATATTGGTAAACTGGTTATTTGAAAAAAAAGTTATTTCAATGATTCGTAATTCTTGAAGTGATACATCTTTCCTACTCACTGTAGACACAACTTCGAATTCTAAACATGTCCGAATATTAAGCTTAAGTCGCACTGGGCGTAGGATCAGTTTCCGACTTCTGACAACCAAAAATCAAATAAAAAAAAAAAAAAAAAAAAAAAAGACTCATTCCGCGATCAGTTGCAAATCGGTTGTAAGGCAGTCGCCTATCGGTTGTAGGACAATCACCAAATATCATACGATCATCAAAGACTAATTGGCGACGGCTTGTATCAATGCCATAGAATGGTCAGCTGTTGATGGCGATTATAAACAACTGATTGGGGATTAATGGCCGATATTCTGACGGCAGTTGGCGGTAAAGTGGAAGGGTATGATTCACTTGCGCAAAAATGCATACATTATATACTGATTATTATTAATTTCATAATTATAAAGTATTTGGTGTCACCTGTGCCTAGGATGGGTGATACCAGGTGACGATGAATATGTCACCTCTAGTTACTATACATAAATAATGCATTTCAATAGACTGAAGCATCGGCTATTGAAATGTATGATCCTTAAATTCAGTCATCTCTTTTATAAGCAAAATCACCCATGAGTGGAATTCATGAAAGTCTTTAAAATGGTTTTGGTTTTTGTTGGTTGACGGTGTGCGGCGAACGTTCGAGAATTAATCGGCGACTGGTCGTTTATGATATGACGATCAATTTTCAACCCCAAATCCGCTTGCCGATGGTCGACGAGCACCAAAGATCAGTCGGCGATCAGTCTGAGAACTGTCGCCCACCCTTGGAAACCCAAGGAAAAGTTTTTCGATGCAGCAGCGTAAACCTCCAATAGAGCAAAATGCTCTGACAATCAGTCACCAAGCGCAGACAACCATTAAAAGACCGACAAACACACGGCGACCGGTCGTAGGCTTAGTGACACTTAGGCTTAGCAGGTTTATGATCTTAAATTATTGATTGACTGACGACCATAGCGCAGCCTCGACTGGTTTTCGAACCTGGGACTTTACGAGACCGCTTACCGCTGAGCCGTCACAGGGGCAGGATGTTTTTTAATGGATCTCTTTCATCTTAAAGTTGAACCTCACTTCCTTTAGTGTGTATATCAGGTATATCATTGCACCTGGAGTTAAAGGATAGATAAGTAAAATTCCTTATCATGCTTAGTGTACCGTTAAAGGAAAACACAAACTCGTCCATTGCGGTTGGAATGCCTGCATTTTCCAAGGACAGATTTCAATGTAACCATCACCCACATGTTCAAAAATATATTGAATGTAGCTCTAAAGTATTCCATAATATAGAAAATTAACAAATCAATGTAATTAATATACAAAAGTTTCTATTTATGGAACCTCCTGAATAAAGAATGGTGACCTTTGTAAATGATCCGAGTTGCTCTTGATATTCAGGCCCGTAACTAGGATTTTGCGGGGGAGGGGTGGGGGGGGGGGCCACATTAGTCACATGGGTTTCAACATTGGAAAAAGTGGACCTTTCTGAGGGATCGAAGAGACCGAGTAGGGGGTCAGGGGGCGTGCCCCTCCAAGGGTATGGGCACAAGCGTCGTCAGAATTATTTGAAAGGGGGTGGGTCAAATGTGTAGCCCGAACATATACTATCACTGCGTAGGATTTCAAATACTGCGAGCGAGCAAAGGGAGAGAGAGAAAAATAAAAATGCACTTTTAAATGGCAAAATTTTATTTTATTAGGCACCAATAGGTGAAATGTAAAGCTATATCTCCGGTCATCTTGTTGCCAGGAATCTTTCATATTAATAAACTTTTAAGGAAGTGAAGGGAACGCGGGGGTGTAGGGGGAGGGGGGGGGGGGGGGGGGGACACTTTGCTGTTGTTCTTTTATGGAAAGGTAACCCTAATATCTGGGCGCCATGGCGATAGGGCCCGAAAATTGTCATAACAATGAATTTTCATGGACCTTGCTGCATGAAGCTATATCTCGTTAATAATGTTATTTCCAAAACACTCCAAGTGATATATTGGGGAATCTTGATATTTCTTATTATAGTTTCCAAGAAGTCACTATTTTATAACATACTCTCACGGCACTCCGGTTGAACAGGCTGTATTAGAGCGACATAATTTAAGGGCCTGAATGACTGGAACGGGTCCGTCGTTAGGAGTACTCCATGCAACTTGAGAGCGGGAAAATTTTCCATTTTTAAATGAACAGATGCATTAAATACCCCTCTCCCTCTTTTCCAGTATGGTTTCTATATTTCACTATAATACTCCATTGCGCGGATTTCATTTGAGTCTTTTATATGTCCAATATGACCCTTTTAAAGATCAGAATGCATCATTGAGCACTTCGATTTCGTCCTGTAGGCTGATAGGAATCAGTAATTATCCAAATGTCAGATGTCAAAGATAGTTTAATAATTAAAATGTCATTCAACAGGTAAATGGTGAATCAACTTCAACATACATGTATCCCCATTCTTTTTCGTCATATTTCATTCGAATTCGTCCGACCTGGCAATCCGCTGCAAAATTTTATCATCCAATTCCATCTTTGGGAAGTCGATTTCAAGAAATTGTCATTCAAATTTGTCACATAGACAAGACCTTACAACGAGCGGGTGACAGTTTTGAATAATTCTTTGAACTCTTTCAGTCTTTGACAAAATCGTTAGCAAAATGAAAAAAATAAATTCCGAAAATGAATGGCCAAAGACGTAAATTGACTAGGCCTTATAAATGACTCTGCAATATTATGAAGTTGCAGGACAAAAGCAAATATTTTTTTTCTTCAAATTGACTGGAAACCCTATTATCTCACATTATTTTCCACTTTCCTTCCTCTTTCCCCTTTTACGTGACCCGCTTGTGCGCCCCTCCCCTATTTAAGCCAGTTGGTATGGAAATGTTTCAAATTTTTAACCTAAACAGCACTATTCTGATGTCACTTTGGAGAATATTTTTCGCCTCATGATTCCTTTTTTTGTTGTTCAAGCAGATTTCTGCCCATCAGCTGGGGGGGGGGGGGGGGTGTTCGAACCTCTGACCCCCCCGTTTAATACAGGCCTGGCATGGAGCTACTACAAACGAATGTGAATAAAAATCGATTGCAACATGGTATAATGTACAAAATTCGAAAAGAATGGTGAAAGACGACATTGATTAATTCTAGATTTGCCAGATGAGGAAGTTACGGGACAAAATTTAAATAAAATGTATTAAAATAGACGGAAAGGCCGATAATTTATCACGTTATTTTCCCTTTCCATCATCTCTCCCCTAGCTTTTTATATATTATGTATATATATTTTTTTTCAAGCGGACCTCATGCTCGCCCCCTAGTTACCGGCCTGATATTGCTCATTTTGCTTTCGATACAAATTTTAGCCTCAAAGTAGGCTAATCTAGGTAGGTGGATTATCTGCAGGATAAATCCCCATCGTACTCAAATTAAAGTTCTTATTGGAAAAAAGGTCTTGATTATTTATTGTCAATTATACTCTGCTTTCAGTTTTTTTCTCGCCGGATTTTGAATGCAAATGTAGTTATCCTCCCTTTATACATGCAGGAGAGGAGAAGAAGGATTGATCACAATCTAGGCGAAGGGTAGATTTAGGATCCAATGGCCCTTGATGAATTTCTTCTTTTGTATCCATTAAATGTCAAATACTATTTTGTTTCAAATTCTTTTTTTACACTACTTGGTAGGGTCGTATTCAGGTTTTTGAAAAGGGCGGGGTTGGCACGATTGATATAAATTCTTAACTCCATCCCAAATAAAAAAAAAGAGAAAAGAAAGGAAAAGAAAGAAAGAAAGAAAGAAAGAAAGAAAAGGTCATCACTTTTAAATATAAGGGGGCACATTGTTTGGTTGTATATCTAAGGTATGCCACTTTGGTTTCAAAAGGAAGGGGCCGGTTGTGCCATCTGAATACTCCAGTGCTACTTGGAACAGAGAAGGGTACGATTATTCAGAACTACTTCCTGTGGCCATTCTCCGGGGCAGCTCCGTTTTGCAACGACGGAGATCCTTCCTCCATGAATATTTATCAAAGTGTTGAATTCTTTGTTTCCGTTGTTTCTAAACGACATAGGATCATTTAGAACAAATATCAATTTAAAGGGAAATTCCACCCTGATTTAATACAAGTTGGTTTAAAAGAGGCAGAAAAATTTTAAAAATCAGATCAGTGAAGGTTTCAACAAAATACGATAATAAATAAGAGAGTTATGAAATTTCGAAGTTGTTATCAATCAAACACAAATTGACAACTCCGTAACGAATCTTGTGAGCTCCTCTCCCATTTGCTCTTTACCCCCAAACATTAATTTCCATTTTCTCTGTAAAAAAATATTCAAACATACATTGCACTTTAGATATAATCATTGCTCGATGTTTTACACTAAACCTTCATCAGAAACTAAGAAAATGAAAATTTATAAAATTATCTATACTGAGCAAGTGGGAGAGGAGCTCACAAGATACGTCACGGAGTTGCCATTTATGTTTGACTGATTACAACGTAAAAAAATTAAACTTTCTTATTTCTTATTGGATTTTTTTCAAACTTTTACTATTCTATTTCTTTGATTTTTCGGCTTGTATTCAGATCAACTAAATATCAGGGTGGACTTTTCCTTAAAAAAAAATTATAGGAATTTTTTTTGGTCAAAAACGCTTGGAGAAATAGTTCGGGATCTAGGGACCAGGGTGGTGTTTCATAAAGCTGTTCGTAAATTTACGAATGAATTTACGAACGATTGTTCTTAGGTGCTATACTAATGAGATTCTCAATCATTTAGCACAAGAACATATTACCAGTCGTGCGTAAAGTCATTCGTAACTTACGAACAGCTTTATGAAACATCCCACAGGGATGATAAAAGAATGTTCTACATTTAACGCTGTTTCATCAATCTTTATGATGTGATCAATAAAAAAATACATCAGTTATTCTTCGGCGTCAATTTTCTGGATTAGGACTAATTGTGAAAACGCAGTAAAATCCACACCATACCTACTTACTTTTGCACTGGCTGTAGGGTCGGGAAAACAAGCAAAACCCCCTCGTGCGCTCTGTCAGTTGTACCACGGAGGCTGATTAGACTGACACAATACAGTCTGTGAAACAGCTTTGAAATGTTTTGTTTATTTTCTTGTCAACTTTTTTCTCTTTTCTTCTAATATTCAATACAAATTATTCAGATTCAAATTATGTCCCACTCTGTATTTCTTTCTTTCTCTCTCTCTGTGTCATTCTCTCTCACTCCCTCTCTCCACCTCACCACCTGCTTCATTGACGATGTGTTCACATCTACCAGAGATTCTTTGCGTGTGCGACTCTCTCTCTCTGTTCTCTAATCTCCCTCTCTCCTTTTCTCAAATATCACTTTCTTATTCTTTCTTTCCCCCACCTTACTCCCTCCTTTTGGTTTGTTGACCTGCTTCACTGCATTGGCGGCGGAAGCACCAAAATTTAGGGGGGGGGGGGACGCCAGACCATATTTTAACACTTAAAATACTTAATTGAAATTGCGGATAATTCAGTAAAATAAGTGGAGCAATAATAATAATAATAATAATAATAATAATAATAATAATAATATTAATAATAATGTTTCGATTTATTTAGCGTCTAATAATCATCAGGTTCCCAAGGCGCTCTTTAATGTATTTTTTCCCTTCCTTCAATAATAAAATAGTCTAGAGTTACATCATTCACGGAATCACGGTATATCATAATGTTAAGTTTACTGTGATATAAATCCGAGAAATAAATCAGAAGTTAGACGGTGAGCTTAATAAAATGGACTGGGTTTACATGTATCACACAGTCACATTGCACTATGCCATCGGGGGGGGGGGGGGGGGGGGGACTAACCAGTAACCATCACGCGTACGGTGTATACCACATCTGCGTCTGAAAAATGCGAATATAGGTGTATTTTTCATTATTAGCTTTGCAGGCCAATGCACGCAAGGCCAAATGTGCACCTCTTTGTTCCCCATTATGACGGATAAGGCCCCCAAATTGACAATTTAAAATATTAGCCCCCGAATTTCGGACGAGGCGCCACCCTGCAAAAGGACCCGTTTTTGTTTTCTATTGTTTTTTTTTTTGGGGGGGGGGGGGGGGGTGGGGAAAGTCGTCAGGTATAGAAGGCCTAATTCTCCCACTATATATTTTTCGTTGGACTTGGGCTGTATGAAATATTGATTCTGCTCATGAAGAGAATCAAACGCGGTGAAAAAGTGCACCCCGCCTATATACACTTTCCGAACTTGCAATGTTCCCGCGGTCTTCCCGCCTCCACTCTGTGATATTATTTATCAGTGATATTTGGGTTTGCTTAAAGAGCTGAATTTTTTGCAATGGTTTTATTTTCGCGAATTTCGCGAGTCAAACCCAAGCGAATTAAAACTTCCACTTCTGTTTTATAGTAATATCAACATTATCAAAATCGCGAAATTATCCCCTCGCGAATCATTACACCCAGTATGACCCAGACCAAAATAACAATCAGTAAAGTTTCCTGTTTTTTCTACATGTTTGTTGGTTTTTGTTTTTAAAAAGAGAAAATTGGATAAAACAATATTTTCAAATTGTTAGAACTTTGCGAGTTCTGTGTAATATTCGAAGAATACGTAAAGTTGTTACTTCTATGACGATTTGAACAAAAAGAGAAATTCTCCTGCAATCTAGGGTTGCATGATTGTGATTTGAAAGAAAGCCATTCTGGGCGCACCCCTCCCCCCTCAGAAATGTACCCCGCATCCGCCTTACGAAACCTATTGAAAATGTATCGGACGCACGTGTCGCATGTTGTATAGACATATACCTGACTGTGGATGTCCCGCCTCCCGAGACCAGGAAAATATTTAGACTAGACTAGTCTATAGTAATCAGCTGATCTAACAGTACACATGTCCTGGTTTGAGTTTCTAGGTCACTTGTCTAATTTGGCTTACACGATTAACCTACCACGAGACTTCAAAAATGATCAAAACTCTGACTCAGGCCCGTAACTAGGATTTTTGCGGGGGGGGGGGGGGGGGGGGGGTTCAACATTGGAAAAAGTGGACCTTTCTGAGGGAGCGAATCGACCGAGTAGGGGTGTCGGGTCAGGGGGTGTGCCCTACAAGGGTGTGGGCATGAGCGTATAGTCAGAATTATTTGACAGGGGGTGGGTCAAATGTGAAGCTCGAACATATAATACCACATGTGTAGGATTCCCAATACTGCGAGCGAGCAAAGCGAGCGAGAGAAAAATAAAAATATACTTTTAAATGGCAAACTTTTATTGCATTAGTCACCAATAGATGAAATGTAAAGCTATATCTCCGGTCATCTAGCTGCCATATGCAGGCATCATTCATATTAAAGTTTTTAGGAAGTGAAGCGAACGGGGGGGGGGGGGGGGGGCACTTTGCTGTTGTTCGTTTATGGAAAGGTAACCCTAATATCTGGGCGCTATGGCGATAGGGCAGTGACGTGCCGAAATTGTCATAACATTGAATATTTTATTATGGACCTTGCTGCATGAAACATCTCGTTTACAAGGTTTGCGAGCGAGCGAAGCGAGCGAGGAGAAATGCAATTTACATTTCTATTGCATATTTCAATATAAAAAGTGGACCAAACAAGTATTCGGGTTCCATGGCTTTAGGGCAGCGACGTGCCTGAATATTGGAATAACATCCTATATAAATATACATGGACCTCGTTGCCTGAAACTATCTCATTTCTAAGATTTGCGAGCGAGCGAAGCGAGCGAAGAAAAATGCACTTTAATAATTGTTGTTGCTCATAACATTTCAATATAGAAAGTGAGGTAACCATAATTTCTGGGCGCAATGGCGATAAGGCAGACGTGCCCGAAATTGTCATAACATTGAATATTCATAGACATTTTTTTATTACAATAACATACTATGGAAATATTCTCGCTGCCTGAAACTCGTTTCAGAATTTTGTGAATGAGCGAAGCGAGCGACGGAAAACGCACTTTACCATCTCCCAAATGTTTCCAAAACACCCCAAGCGTTATATTGGGGCATCTTGTTATTTCTGATTATAGTTTCCAAGAAGTCGATGTTTTATAAAATACTCCCATGGCACTCCGGTTGAACAGGCTGTATTAGAGGGCCATGATTTAAGGGCCTGAATGACTAGACCGGGTCCGCCAGGAGTATTCAACTTGAGAGCGGGAAAATTGTCCATTTAAAAGTGAACAGACACATTAAATACCCCTCTCTCTTTTCCAGTAATATTTTGAATCCTATACAGTGGTAGTATATGTTCGGGTTCACATTTCACCCACCCCTGTCAAATAATTCTGACTACGCTCATGCCCATACTCTTGGAGTGGTACACCCCCTGACCCGACACCCATACTCGGTCGCTTCGCTCCCTCAGAAACGTCCACTTTTTCCAATGTTGAACCCCCCGCCCTCGCACAAATCCTAGTTACGGGCCTGAGTATGGTTTATATATTTCACTTTTATATTCCATTACCACAGATTTCATTTGAGTCTTCTCATAATTGTCACTGCTTAATTATCTTGCCACGTTATCTTTGTATGGTGTTTTAAGCAATCTATCTCCTTGTATTGTCAGGATTTCCTGTCCAATCTAACACTTCTCAAAGATCACAATACCCTTCATTTTCGTCCTATAGTCTGATAGGAATCAATAATCATCCAAATGTCAGATGTCTAAGAAAGTTTAATAATTAAAAATGTCATTCAACAGTTTCAATGGTCAATCAACTTCAACATATCTCCATTCCATGGCAATCCGCTGCAAAATTTATCATCAAATCCATCTTTGCATGGCAAGTGGATTTCAAGAAATTGTCATTCAAATTCGTCACATAGACAAGACCTTACAATGAGCGGGTGACGATTTTGAATAACTCTTTGAACTCTTTCAGTCTTTGACAAAATCGATAGCAAAATGAAAAATAAATTCCAAAAATGAATGGCCAAAGACGTATGTTGACTTGGCCTTATTAAGTTGCAGGACAAATTAAAGCAAATAAAAAAGTGTTCAAATTGATTGGAAAACCGGTATTATCTCACATTAATTTCCACTTTCCTTCCTCTCTCCCCCCTTTCACGTGACCCCTTGTGCGCCCCTCCCCTATTTAAGCCAGTTGGTATGAAAATTTTAAAAAAATTTAACCTAAAATTCACTATTCTCATGTCACTTTGGATAATTTTTTCGCCTTATGATTTCTGCTCGCCAGCTTGGGGACGATACTACAAACGAATTTGAATAAGTCTTTGAATACGCTTTGAAAAAAATCGATTCCAACATGGCATAATGTACAAATTCGAAAATGAATGGTGAAAGACGAGATTGATTAATTATAGATTTGCCAGATTAGGAAGTTAGGGGACAAAATCCAAATAAAATGTATTAAAATAGACGGAAAGACCGATATTTTATAACGTTATTTTCCATTTCCATTATATCTCCCCTCGCTTCTTCTTTTTTTTTTAAAGCGGACCTCTGCTCGCGAACGGGGGGGGGGGGGGGGGGGGGGGGGGGGGGGGGGGGGGGGGGGGTCACAGGCCCAGTTACGGGCCTGTGACTCATAATCTATTCTTAGCCATTGGCGGCGCGCCGGCGCGTCGATGTGTAATAAAACGCTTTACAGTATTAGCCCATGTGTCGAGATACACTATGACTATGTATCATTGACATTGTAGAGGCATATTATGTTATTCCTAATCTTAGTCCTAGTACTCCTAGACCTGTTACTCTTGCCGTCACCTGCTTAAGAATAAGACTTTGAGTTAAGTTACAGTTCAATAATAAAACGTTCCAGTTTACAAGGGTAGGCCTACTTCATGGCGCATATAGTATACATACCTCTGATCGGGCCCATATCCAGGTACTAAGGCTAAATCTAGACCCCTTGCAGGCCTCAATCATCCACCGTCCTTTGCGCTCACCTGATGAGGAAGACTCGATGAGGGCGTGCATGCGGCATATTCCATACATAATTTCAAAGAAGCATTTACACAGTCATAGGCGCAACAGTCAACCGCGCTCACTTGGGGAGGTCAAATGAGGGCGCGCATTTTCTTAACCTCGCAAACATCATGGTATAAAAATTATATATATATATATATATATATATGGGAAAGGGGGGACGTCCCCACCAACCCAAAATTTAGGGGGGGGGGACTGTCCCCCCCAAAGAAAATTTAGGGGGGGACACGTCCCCCCCGTCCCCCGCTTCCGCCGCCTATGCTTCACTGACGATGGGTCCACATCTACCCGAGATTCTCTCCGCCACCCTGAACTTCTCTATAATCTCCCGGGTGAATTCAACCCATATTTACTTTTAATAGCCTCTTCCTTTGTTTCCAGCCAATCACTCAAAGAGTAAAATAATCAATTATATTATTTCTTTTAATGTTTCTTTTCCCCTAAATTTAAAATACAAATCATTCAAACTAATTACCGCTCTTCTTTTCTTTTCTTTTGTTCTCTATGTTTGCAACTCTGTCATCTCCTTATTTCTTATTCTCTCTCACTTCTCTCCGTTCTCTATATCCTTTTCTCAGTCTCTCTCTCTCTCTCTTTTCTCTCTTCATCTCTCCCTCTCCCTCCATCACACCCCTCCTTTAGGTTTGTTGACCCGCTTCATTGACGATGAGTCCACATCTACCCGAGATTCTTACCACCTCTACTTTCTTTTTAATAGCCTTTTCGTTAGTTTCCAGCGGAACATTTGAAGAGTTAAATTACCAATTAAAAGCAATTAAAATGTCCTACAGATAAAATCTTAGACAAATTAAAAGTTAGATAGATACCAACACGAGTCCTGATAAGTCAGCTCACACCTATTTTTCCTTGGGGATTGTGAAAGGGAATACGAGCATTCTGTTCGTAAGCCTTTTCTTTATGTATAATGTCTGCTGAAGGCCATAAGGGTTTTGTACTCTATACAAAATTAAATGACTTAAGGCCCTTGTGCCTGTCATCAGACGATGTCGTATACAAGAGTCACGTTACCAGTGATACATTGGGTAAATGACGACGATAATCTAATGTTCTTTTTCAGGGTTTTCAGAGGTATATCCTTACATTCTTATTTCTATGTTTCATTCAAGAGACCCCTTTTTGAACTTGAATACTCGTTCTTAGCCCTTGGGTTGATCAATGGCAACGTCAAGGACACCAATGTATCAATCTCGATGTAAGGAATGGGGGGGGGGGGGGTGGGGTGGGGACAGCATTCTATGACGGGACATTCGAAACAAGCAAAAACAACAAGAACAGCCAATATCCTCTGGTCAGTTACCGACAAGGGTAAAATAAACGTTTTCAGATTTTCCAATTTGCCACAAGCATGTGTGACAAGGATAGATAAGGTTCCGATCATATGTTAAAATGATGATGACCTCAATCGCGAAATTTTCGACAGAAATTTGGAAGGGCGGGGTGATGGAGGAACAACTTTATAATATACACCCACGTTGACAAAGATATTTATTATTGTCATTTCACCATGTTCATAATTATCATAATTGTAAGTTATTTTTAATCATGAAGATAATATTGGTGTTTATTTGTCCCAAGGTAAACCCCCTTATGTGTTTTTTTTAAATAGAGAGATGGAGATCGATAGAGAGAGAGAGAGAGACAGTAAAATATAATAAAGTATCTTAAGACACACAATAGAAAATGTAATCAAGACATATAAGCTAAA
Source organism: Heliocidaris erythrogramma (assembly GCA_025617745.1). Lineage (NCBI taxonomy): Eukaryota > Metazoa > Echinodermata > Echinoidea > Camarodonta > Echinometridae > Heliocidaris > Heliocidaris erythrogramma. The sequence continues at coordinate 20,256,689 of CM046867.1, forward strand.
CTCTTTTTCAATTTATAGTTTATCTAACTTATTTCATTATAATGTAAAATAATGTGAACATTTGACCGCATGGGAGTAGAAAGGTTTAGGGTTCAAAGCCCGATTATAAGACACGAATTACATTTGTCACTACATACATAGTAGTGGAATGGGGACCTGCTAGGATACCCCAAGCAACTTTGATTGATTTACCGTATGTCCTAATGGTGACCACATGGAGACGCTAAATAGAAACTGTTTGGAGGCCCTATAATAGTTTAGTAACACGTGAATCTAGATTATTAACAAAAATAGTGTAACCTTCATACATTAAAAAAAAATCACATTAGATTTTTACATGTATGTTCCATGATTTTTTTCAACAGGTGAAAATAATTTAGTATGTTGTCGTAACCTTAATCTGGGCAATTTCTTTAAAAGTCTCCTTACCTAACGATGAATCCGTAAATAAACGTTTCCTATTGTATAATTCATTTAAAACAATAATTACTGTCAATTATCAATCAATTGTTTGAAGGCTTGTCAATACTTTCAAGGAGTAGGTGATCTGATTACATTTTCTTTAGTAGCATCTTACAGCTCTATACAATGATGAATATTGATCGTTGACAGGCAAAATGGCCGAGGGCAAAGATAGGACCGAGTTGTCAGAAGGTTCATAATACTGAGATTCACGAAGCCATAATCAGTGGGACCCTCCAAAGAACCTATGTTTTGTTTGGTATTGATAATTCAACCGATTTCCATTTTAATATTTGTTGATGAAAAAATAGATCTTTGTCAAAGAGGGTGTAGACAAAATGATATGTGGAATATAATTATATCTATGACACATGTTATTATGAAAAAAAAAGAAAAATTGCTTATTTGCGTTTGATCGATTACAACTTTAAAAATTCATAACTTACTTATGCTTTATCGCAATTTTATGCTTTAGTTCAAGCCAATTTGATGCCACATGAGAATATCCTTTCAAAGGTTTGAAAGGGCAAAAGGGAGAGGAATAATGTCAACATATTAAAATAATCCATTGCAAACTTATATGGTAAAGTGGGTTGTATTTTGAAACCTTTTCATGAAGAAAAGGGATCTGAATTGAGCGTCTTCCATTTTGGTGCATATAATATGAAACTCTGCTAAGGAAAAGAATGACATGAAATCAATTTGAATCATAATCCTCACTTTTGGAATATACTGTTATATCCAATGCAAAATAATATGAAAGAACAAGCGTATTACGAAAAGAAGAAAATGTAAAATGGCTTGCAAGAAGACGATCTCGGGTAAAAAGCGAATTTTCCAAGAATAAGAATAAAGTAAATCCTGGGAGGACGCCAAAACGGAGGCAGATGTTGATGAATAGAATGATCTCTGAATCATTAATGTGTTGGTCTTACGGTAGCAGATGCGGCGTTTAAGGAGTATCATCAATTGTGTATCGGTTTCAATTGTCGCTTTCGAGGAAATTTAGAGGCTATATTGGTAAGATTTCAAGACTGCCTTCGGGTGGATCTAATTGAGGGCAACAAACGTTCACTTCTTTTTTTCTTTGTCTTAATTGTATTTAGTCCACTCCTTCACTTAGAAACAAAAAGTTTGGGTAAAAATATGCCCCACACGAGAGTAATTATCTTTTCTACCAATTCTTGGCGAGTTTAGGCCCAATTCGTTTGTCATTTTGCCCAGATATGTTAAATAATCATTAATTTTATTCAAATTCTGCAAAATACTACTTGAGTGGGGCATAAAATCGCCCAAGTTGTTCGGAAAGCATAGACTCTAAATTGAGTTGGGGAAAAAAGGTAACATGCATGTTTGTTGGGTAAAATTGAACGCAATTCCAGATACCAGTATTGGGTTAAATTTTACCTAACAGACATGTATGTTCCACTTTTTTTTATTAATCCAACACGGGTCCAATTTAACAAAATCTTTTAAGATTGAAGTGTTGGTCAAATGTGCTTAATGCATTTTTAGATTTTAAGCGAAATATATTTCTTGCTCTATAAATGCTCACTTTAGTCTCTGTCATCTACTACTTTTTATTGTAATCCCAGAGAAGTGTATCATGGAAGACAATGGTTATGCAACAATAATGGTTGCTTGCAAATCATGCAAATGGTAGGTTGTGTTTTAGCGTTTCATCAAGGCGGCGTACTAGGTCTTTTCTTTGCTGCAAGCTGCACGCGTGTGTCGACTTCTCGCAATCAGAGGACTTCCGTGCGTTTCGAGGATCGACAGAGCTATAGTAGTAGAGCAGTAAAGAAAAGACCTAGCATGCCGCCATGATTAAAGGCTTATTGTGTTTAGGCATCACCAGTTTTGTATCGCCTTTATAGAAAGAAATCGAGCAAACTGTGTTTCTACAAGCTTGCCTTCTGGCTTCTATTTGCGAGGACTGTTGAAGGGCAGAAACCTTTCACTTCAGACCAAAATGTAATCTAGAAATTTTTCACAGTAATATCCACATTTTTTGAAAGTCTATTTAGCCAATATCAATAGTTTTTAAATGCGCAAAACATGTTTCCTAGCAAAGAGCAAACCGCAATCCTTAATAATAATAATAATAGTGGCTACTTGTATAGCGCGCAGGTCCGCCTTTCGACGCTCATGGCGCTGTATAGATAGGCATATATTATTACCCCCGGTCCTCACACAAACAAACAAAACTAGTCAATCCGGTACCGCCCGTTGACTGTCTTCCTAATGCATCCATTTCACAATGTTAGACGCAAAATCATCGACTTTTTGTTGTAGTATTCACTTTCGATCCTTAATTTGCTCTATTTCCATCCTAGGTAAAAAGTATTTTTACAAACAATTATTCTTATTCTACGATGCTAATTTTCCTTGCAATTTTGTCGAATACAACTTTCATTAAGTGCTCATCAGTTTTTATAGATGTAGCATGTGAGAAGTAGCTAAAAAAATTGTAGCAAAATATCTGATGGCGTCGTTGGCACACTTTCCATGGTTACTACCATGTGTGGAACAGATTTCACGGATCAAAAATAATTATATATTTAACGTTCTATTATTCTTTTTTATTCTTAATGCATTTGTTTTGGAAGACGTTATAAAGAATTCAACACTTCACGGTGTTTTGCATGAATTCACAGTTCGTTACAACTTCGAGAAGCGATGAGAGTCTGTTCCCTTTATTTTATATAGTTTGAATCTCTTTAAAGCATGCGTCACATATCCAACGATCTCCGGCCAAATTTGTAGAGCGCGAGAAAGTCGCTGAATTTCACATTCGCCCGGGAGTTGACCGTATTTTTCGCTTTAAATCTACACTGTCACATATTGCCCGGCGCCCGTCAGTAACAACGGGAGTCCGACGAAGTCCGCTCGACATAAGGGCGGACGCCGTCCGAGTTTCGGTCGATGATCACTAGTTCTGTCGTTGCCCGCCCGACACCCGGGTGACGTCCGGGCGAGTTCCGCCCGTCACCCGGCCGACGTAGGCCCGGGCGAATTCCGCACTTATTCTATGTTAAGTATATGAGTATGCAAAGGGCAAACTTCCTGAGTTGACAGGAGGAGCCCGGCCGGGGCCCGTACAAGCCGCCTGACGCCGACCCGACAACAGTACGAAGCGCGCTCGAAGTCGGGCAGGATACGGAAGGGAGTCGTTCGAGTATCGTAGGGAGCACGTGCGGCGGCGACCTCCGTTCGAAATTTAAAGCCCTCAAATGGTCTAAAATCGTCGGATTGCCGCCCGATTATTAATCAAATGTTTTCCGATGCCCGAGCGATCTCCGGGCGACCTGTTTACGAGCTCTGCGACCTTAAAATTTGCCATTGGAAAATCGCTGAATTGGGAGCAGGTTTCGGTGCCCTGCGGCCGTCGGCCGACCCCTAAAAAGCACGGCGGAGCCTGCAGTGATCGAACAGACACCAGCCGAATTCCGGGCGAAAATGCCATTTTGAGCTCGCAGAGAAGTCGGACGGGCTCCGTTTTGGATATGTGACGGCCCCCTAAGGCATTCAGTAATCAAATCGGCATCCATTCCCAAAACGTATAAAGAGGATGAGGGGTACGGGGGGGGGGGGGTAATAAAGGGATACAGGGGGTGATAAAACGTAGAGAGATAATAAAAGAAAAACTAATGAGAGAAGATACAGAAAGAGAGGGAGAGAAAGAGAGGAAGAGAAAGGGAAGGAGAAAGAGAGAGGGAGAGAAAGAGAGGGAGAGAAAGAGAGTGAGAGAAAGAGATGGAAACAAAGAGAGGAACAAAATTGAGGAGAGAAAGGGAAAGAGAGAAAGAGAGGAAGGGAAAGAGAGGGAAAGAAAGATACGGAGAGAGAGAGAGGGAGAAAAAGAGAGGAAGATAACGAGAAGGAGAGAAAGTGAGGGAGAAAAAGAGAGGGATAGAAAGAGAGGGAGAGATAAGTATACATAGCAATTTATCAATCTCGTAGAAGCAGAAGATCGATGCTGTCTTCCCTTTTTCGATTTTCAGAAACGGCCTACGGCTTGTATCCGACACCTACCATTGCCTAGTGCATTCCTGAAAAATCATGATTGCTTATAAAAGGAGACTGAAGTCTTTATAATACCCACCTTGTAGTTTTACAGATTAACTATAAACGCAAGGTAAATGAAATTGACACTTTAGAATACAGACTGCGGCGTTAAACTGTCAAGTATCATTTTTAATCTTGCTTGAAAGGAGATTATTATAGCATGAGGATTTTCAATTGAATTCGATGACTTTTGAGTTTTGAAAGATTTTATCTTGTCTTGTCTTGTCTTGTCTTTCCGTTGACGCCCACAATCAATGAGTTGATTATTATGGCATTTCAGGTGTAGATCTAGACCTGTGGGATTGGGACAGGTGTACCACTACACCGGGGTTACCCCCTACTCTTATTCGAATAGTGCAGTGGGTTCTTAAAGTAGAACGTTGATGATTTTAAATATTGGCTTAATACTTATTATTGCATAGATGGCATAAATTAAACAAGGTTATCCAAATTCAACGCTTGGAAACATTTGAAGTAATGATTATTATCAATTATAAAACGGTAAAATACAGCCCCCGATATAGCAGCTGAAGAGCTCCTCGAACGCTGCTGAGATATGTGACGACACACCATGGACCAGTCCTGTCTAAGCAGACGATGTCCCATAACATCTTACACATTTTTCAGAGCCTATTTTGTCATCTCCTCTTCACTTATTTCTCTTCCTTCACTAGCGTCAGTCTTAATGTTAGTCTGTTGCCTCACTCTTAACTTCGTGTATGGTATTATTTTGATGAAAAATGCAGCGTTTAAAAAAGTAAAGGAATCAGTCACTTGTAAAGAAAATAAGACGCCATTGTATTTTCAGCTGCTTGCACCGGGGCATGTTCGGCGTTTCAAGAGGGAACGAATACCATCTGCTATTATTCGGAGGGCTTTTCAATTTGAAAGTGGGGTTTATTTCATTGATCATTGACCCTTCTCCTGTGCATTTACAATCAAACGGTTTTAGCTATCAGAATCAGTTTCACTTTCCCTTTATAATGGTGTGAAATAAGGTCATGTTTAAATACACCAAACTCTTTATAATTTGATAAATAATTGCATTGCAATTACGTTCATTCATTATAGGACGTCGTCTGCTTAAGCAGGATCGATCCCGAGTGTGACGACATCAAAACATCGCTATATTTCTGGCGAATCCTCGGATATTCCAGATGCTGAGAAGAGCTTTTATTTGTGTTGTTTTTATAATCATCAGATACGCAGTTGACATAAAACTTATACGATTGCCATCTGTAAGCTTCCCAGTTTCTAGTGATACATTAATTGCCATATTTGTGATTTTCTTTGAATATCTACTTTAACGTGCAAAGGTGGTGACTTTCCTTTACACGGGACCTATCCGAGGGACGGAGTGTTTTCCACTGTAACATAGCCTATCTCTATGAAACAAGGGAGGGGCACGTTAACACACAACGCAGGCTTCAGTCATCCGCCCGGGTAGGATTCGAACCCACGATCTTTGGTTCGACAGGCAGACACGTTACCGACTGAGCCAACTCGCCTCCTCTTATTGTCGGGTGTTTCCCTTGAGTCCTATCATTTATTTCTGCTCTTCATCATTTGTCCATCTTTTTCATTTTTTGATACTTCTTGCGTCTTTTCATACTCTATTTTATTTTCTTTGGTATCTCAACCTTCCTTTTTTCTAATGTAGTGACTATTCCTACTCTCGAATCTACTTATAAAACACTATAACTGAATATATTTTGGACGCAATACTGCACTGTATGTAACAGGGGTGGGTGCAGGGAGGGAGAGTCCCCCCTTCAGCGCGAAGCACGAAAGCTCTGCAAAATGAGAGAAAGCTAACGGCTTGTAGCAAACAATTTTTTTAGGCGGAAAGTTACAGTTCGACTCCCCGACTGCTTATTAATTACTTGGACACAATATTGCAATGTATGTAACAGGGGTCGGTGCAGGGAAGGGAGTTTCCCCCCTTTCCGCGCGAAGAGCGAAAGCTCTGACGTTTTAGCAAATTTGAGAGAAAGATAATGGCTTGTAGCAAACAATTTTTTCTAGGCGGAAAGTTATAGTTAGACGCCAGGACTGCTTTTGAATTATTTGGACCCGAGTTCTACGTTATTGTAGAAGCGAGGAAGCAAAGCGACCGAGCGGTAATTCTTTCCATTTTTAACCTTAAAAAAAAAAACGTATTTTCTTGTGCATTTTACCCAGGAAATTTTGCATAAGACCACCGCAGTTGAGCGGTAGAGAAGCTCGATATTTATACATTGATAAACGGTTTTTTATTCACTCACTTCTACAATCGGGAGCAGAACGAAAACCCTATAGGTTTGAGAAAGAGTCGAGAAATTCAGCAAGGCGACCTGAAGTTGAGATTTCTTTCAAAAGTTGAACCTTTGCAAATGCTGCTTATACACTTTATATTGGGAGCGCAATATTTAACAGGAGTCATATGAAACTTACATGATATAGCGAGCAAAGCAAATACATCTTTATTTTTTTTCAAACTTTTTGAACCCTTTAAGCTATTTAAGAACTATATACTGGGGGAGCGAAATTACGAGATCCTGAAAGGAAATATTTATGCGAGGGAGCAAAGCGACCGAGCTTTTGAAAATTTTCGCATTTCAAACCTTCAAGAACTAGATTTTTAGTGCATTACCCTGCGGATTTGGGGGCGCGTGATCCGTAAAGATTATGATTTTTCTCCCTATTTTTCTTTCTCTCCTTTGTTTGTTTTGCGCCCCCTGCAAGTGCTGCCCGGGGCACGTGCCCCTCTGCCCCCTAGATACACCACTGAGCGAAGAGACCGAGCGCGGTGGGAGGGGGTAGCCCCCTCCTACATCAGGGATTTTTTCAAAAATCTGTCTATAAAACTTGCATTTTGGAGCATCCCAAAATGGTTTTTAATGAAAAGAAGGAATGCACCGATCTACGCCAATGGACGGAACCCCTTAATTGAGAATAACAATGCGAGCGAACGAATTTTCTTCGATATTTTCGCATTGAAATAATGGCATTTCTTATTTCCTTACGTCTAATCATTAAATAATGTAATGGTATTTCAAGATCAAACATCATGAGTTTGGATAATTATTAGTTTTTTTAAGTTAAAGTATCATGATTCTTATCTTATCGACACCCATGGTTATTATTATTATTATTATTATTATTATTTATTTATTTATTTATTTATTTATTTTTTTTTTTGGGGGGGGGACTTTGATTTTTCATCATGACCACTGGAATGCGACATTCAAGAAAACAACGACCGAGCGGGAAAGGGTTTATCAGGCTATACACCACCGCAAATAATGAGATTTTACAATACTAAAAACTAGCGTTTTGCCGACGGTGTTTGATAAATTATAATTTATCTATTATTTTGCAAGGGAGCGAAGCGACCGAGCTAGAAAATTATTTTGTTATGAATTCTGTATTTTATTGCAATTTTAATCACAGAGGTAACTCCAATAGGGTTTTCCTTTCTCTGTTCTCCTACTGAATTTAGGCATCTTTAATTCGCTAAATTACAATCTTTATTCACTGGCTCTTGTTAACAATGATATCTCTGGCTATTCAGTTCTTATGGTTTTACATACCTTCTACAGAAGAGATTTAAATGAATTTCAATTAAAAAATTCTTTAATTTCGAATGCAAAGTAAGGATGGACTACAGTGTTTCAGCTGTCGACTCAGCCTACTAGATATAGAATATCATTTCGAATGTTGTTCTTGAATGTGTGAACTGCTGGATTGTGCTTAATTCTCATTTGAAAGGGTGTCTTTGCTACAAACTCTTTTGATAGAGTAAGCTGTCCTACCAAAAACATGAATACCTCTATTCGGTGATTTAAGATCTCTATACCTAGGGGTTAAGGCAACCTTTCCTCATTCACAATCTCTGTTATCAACTTTGGCAGGTGTAGTACAATACCTCAACCCTTGGACTACGGGAACCGGGTGGCTTATATTAAGCCTATGGGAGTTAGAGTGTTCAGTTGTCAACGGGTTAACAATAACAGTAATAGGTTCTGCCAGCTTTATACAACGTTGGAAAGAGTAGCTAGTGCCTTCATTATTGGGAAATCCGAGATTTGAAATTTTAATGCCAAACTAAAGAAAGAAAAGCTAAGAAATATTCATCATAAATCTGACATTTTAGACAAAATATTTCCAACATGTGCAGTGGCACAACGTGTATTTTAAACTCTTTATTTTAAACTATTTCTAGATACTCACTGTTAGATGCATGGCCTTGTCCTAAGACTCGTTATATACAGTCTTTGCCTTTGTTTGTTTTTTGTTTTTTGTATTTTTTTTTTGCTTTTTTTAAAGTGATGTTCTCTTGTCTCTTAAATATTTGTTCTCTAAATGGTGTATCCATGTACGTTGTGACAGTATCCCTCCCTACCAGACCCGACTCCTAGCCCCTTCCCCTCAGGTGGCCTAAGATCTATCTCTTTACGGGGATGATAATCTTACATAATGGTAAATAACGGTAATAACGATAACATACCCGGTAATAACTTGAAGGGATACTCAACCGCAGATTGTGGACGTTTTAATGCCGCGAGAGGGCACCGTGATCGTTACCTGATCATGCCGTTGCCCCGAGGGGCGCAAACCACCTCGGATAGACTGGTCGCCGCACAAACATGCACGCTCCGCCTGAGCTCGAGCTCTCGTGCGAGATTCGGTCGGCTTCGTGCAGTCGAAATGTAATCCCACTTAGTCCAACGTACGCGTTCGACGCACAAACTTTGTGTACGAGTGAATGGGGCTTACGCAATCCTGACTTTCCCCACGGCCGCCCGGTGGCGTATCCCTTTAACCAATGATGAATTCTTAGATGCCTTCCAAACGTTATTAGACTCTCAACCTCGCAGTCCTGATACTAAATTTGTTAATGATATGATCACTCCTCTAAATTCGAATGCCAAAGAATTTGATGTACCTTTTGATGACAATGAACATGATAAAACCAAATCATCCTCTTATTACTCTGAAAATCAATTTGCTTCACACTTTTTAAATATGGATACGACTGAGATTTCTTTGTTTCATGCTAATATTAGAAGTATGAATAGAAACTTCGAGTGTTTGCGTAATCTTCTTGAACGGCTTAGTTTTAAATGTTCTGTAATTGACCTATCAGAAACATGGCTTTCAGATACCCCTAATTCTTTTTCACAATCCAGGGTTTTGACTTAATAGTGAATAATAGGACCAATAAAATCGGGGGCGATGTTACATTATACATTTCCTCAGAATATAACTATAATAAGAGACCTGTATTGAATTATGTGAATGATTCCATAGAAACACTTTTTATAGAAATTGATTTCTTAATAGAAAAAAAATATCGTTATTGGAGTCATATATATAGGCCTCCAAAATCTAGCCACAATGATTTCTTAATAAGCCTTCAAAATATTCTCTCAAACCCAATACTGCGGGGCAAAGATTTTTTTTAATGGGTGACTTCAATATTAATTTATTGAGCTGCCATTCTGATGCTCTCGTTCATGAATTCTATGGAACGCTTCTAACTTCTAACTAACGGGAGACGCGCCTTCTTTTTCGCTTTTTGATTATAAGTTCTGCTAAATTATTATTATTTTTTTTTACAGTTCTTGGCAAATCTACAATTGATAGAAACACGGAGGATAAATCAACAAATCAACAAACTAAAAAATTCCATGAATAAACTTTCACACAGTCGATCCAACTTCCGATAGAGAATGTCTAAAATCACCTATCGCATAGCGTCATCGAAATCCAAATCGATCTGACACAATTGAGGGAAAGCCAAGTGAGAGGGAAACGCCAATTGATGCAGTTTTGGCTGACACTACGAAGTGAGCCACAACATGGAGGATAGAATTACCAATAGGAATGTTGTATCAATATCATGAATTTAACACATCACTCATTGTCATTCATGTGAATCTCTAGAATGTTTGAAGAAAAGAAAACAAGATTATTAGATTCTTCAAATCTATCAATATGTTATAACCATATCATGAATTTTGCACCTCACTCATTGTCATTCATGTGAATCGCTAGAATGTTTTGAAGAAAAGGAAACAAGGTTCTCAGATTCTTGAAATCTATCGATGTGTTATATCAATATCATGAATTTTGCACTTCACTCATCGTCATTCATGTGAATCGCTAGAATTTTTTGAAGAAAAGAAAACAAGGTTCTCAGATCTGAATAATTTATGAACAAGAAAAGAAAACAAGGTTCTCAATATCCGAATATTGATATAACATATCAAATATATCGAATGTTTTGAAGAAAAGAAAACAGGATTATCAGATTCTTAAAATCTATCGATATGCTATATCCATATCATGAATTTAGCACCTCACTCATTGTCATTCATGTGCATCGCTAGAATGTTTTGGAGAAAAGAAAACAAGATTCTCAGTTTCTTCAAATCTATCGATGTGTTATATCTATATCATGAATTTTGCACCTGACTCATTGTCATTCATGTCAATCGCTATAATGTTTTGCAGAAAATGACACAAGATTCTCAGTTTCTTAAAATCTATCGATATGCTATATCCATATCATGAATTTTGCACCTTGCTCATTGTTATTCATGTGAATCGCTGGAATGTTTTGAAAAAAAGAAAACAAGATTCTCAATTTCTTCAAATCTATCAATGTGTTATATCAATATCATGAATTTTTCACCTCACTCATCGTCATTCATGTGAATTGCGCTAGAGTGTTTTGAAGAAAAGAAAACAAGGTTCTCAGATTCTTCAAATCTATCGATGTGTTATATCAATATCATGAATTTTGCACTTCACTCATCGTCATTCATGTGAATCGCTAGAATTTTTTGAAGAAAAGAAAACAAGGTTCTCAGATCTGAATAATTTATGAACAAGAAAAGAACACAAGGTTCTCAAAATCCGAATATTGATATAACATATGAAATATATCGAATGTTTTGAAGAAAAGAAAACAGGATTATCAGATTCTTAAAATCTATCGGTATGATATATCCATATCATGAATGTAGCACCTCACTCATTGTCATTCATGTGCATCGGTAGAATGTTTTGGAGAAAAGAAAACAAGATTCTCAGTTTCTTCAAATCTATCGATGTGTTATATCTATATCATGAATTTTGCACCTGACTCATTGTCATTCATGTCAATCGCTATAATGTTTTGCAGAAAATGACACAAGATTCTCACTTTCTTCAAATCTATCGATATGCTATATCCATATCATGAATGTGAATTGCGCTAGAGTGTTTTGAAGAAAAGAAAACAAGGTTCTCAGATTCTTCAAATCTATTGATCAATATCATGAATTTAGCACCTCACTCACTGCCATTCATATGAATCGCTAGAATATTTTGAAGAAAAGAAAACAAGGTTCTCAGATTCTACAAATTTATCGATGTGTTATATCCTTAACATGAATTTACGTCTTCCCCATTGTCATTCATGTGGATCGCTAGAATGTCTTGAAGAAAAGAAAACAAGGTTCACAAATTCTTTAAATCTATCGACAAAGAAAAACACACAATCACTTAGGTTTCCAGCTTTCTAGACAGGTATGACCAGATGACAGGGATGCAGAGCATTTTCATAACACGTCAATAAAGTCTGAATACGAAACATACGAACTAGTTGAAAACAATTAAGGATTTAAGACACTTGAATTGTGGATGCCTAGAATGGGTTGCAGTGATAACATCTAATTTTTGTAGATGTAAACAAATATCTGTGAAATGCATGTTTGTCATTTCACAGATCTTTGTCGGACGGTTGCCGTTGTTTTGTTCTCTTGCTCCAGATCGGTAAATGAGGAAAGATTTTTCGTTTCCAGCGACCAATCCTTTCCAGATGAGGGTGTTTGGGATTTGGAGACTGGCTGAGCCAGATAACACCCAGACTGCGTAGATGTCGTCCATATGTTGTCAAAGCCTGTGGCATATAGCAAGGTTCCTGTGATTGAAGGGGCACTTGTTTTATGGGGGTGGGCACCGGTCTTGCTATGGTGGATTACAATAGGAGCGAACTAGTCCATCCAGTGATCGAAAGTGTAGGAGGGGTCATATCATCACCGTTTTTCGTGTTGCCTTCCTCTCCTCTCTCTTTTTTTCCCTCCCTCATTCTCCTTTTCTCACCCCGAGCCCCCTATGATACGCCACTGGTCTGAGCCTCTCAATCTCCTGACGCCTCAAAAGATGAAACATATTTTGGCGCGTGAATGTACGTCATACTTGGCAATACGGCATTACTCGTAATTGAATGCTTGTGTGCGAAATATTAACCAAACAACGTATATCACCCATATCGAATTCAATAAGGTTATTATAGGTGTTATTAACTATTACCATTTGTAAAAAGATGACGCTGATTAGTTGAACGAGACTTCCAAAAATATAAACATTGTGGTTACAACCTATTAAATAAACAGATACAGCATATTTTAAAATTAATATTATCGTATGGAAGAAATTAGAAAAAAGTCAAGCTATAAAAGCAAAGTCGATATAATTATACTTAGAGCAGTAAAATATAAGAATGTTGTACGTGGTATTTGCAATGGTGACGGTGATCAAAGTAATATACTGATTATAAAATGGATATATTTTTTTAGAATTTTCTTTCTCTGGAATGGTATGTTTTCTAACTCAACCTTAATCAAATCAGTGTTCTCTCATTATTAGATAATACTGAAACTGAATCAACACAACTAGCTATGATATTAAAAAATAAAATAATTCTAGCCCGCCTTTATCAGTCAACATAATAGGCCAAACACCTTAAGGTGAACTCTTTTGCCAGAACATATTTCTCAAGATGTGCCAAGAAAGGGCTAGGGATATACCCAGGGCGTTGGCACGGATTGCGTGACTGATGTTGCCCCACCTGAACTGATTTGAGATGTATATTTGCTCACCTGCACCTGATTTAGGGCGATTTATTTTGAACGCTGTTAGTACGGCACGGAAAATATATTCCCCTTGCTCCTCTCAAGACTTCAGCGGCTTCTTTGACGGAAACCAGACGAGCATTTGATGGTTCTCCGACATAATGGTGACAATTGCTCCGGGCTTTATTTCGTCAAAGATATAGGTAAGGGTTAGCGTTAGGTTGCAGTTGGGTTTTAAGTTAAGTTTAGGGTTAGACTAAGGTATGGTATTTGGTTCAGGGTTGAAGTCTAGAATTCTGTGAGAAATTCACACGGAGCAGATTTACGACCTTATTTGCTAGACTTTTCACAACAACTCCAAATTAAGACTGTTTATTTGTTGCAAACGTGATTTGGATGAAAAGTAAAATCTATTACGTACAATTCATGCTTGATCGGACTACATTTACATTAGGATAATCATTTATTCTGCCTAAACCTTTCTCAGACCGATTTACTGTATTGCTATTAGAAACACTGACCTCGATCTTAACATCATGGTGATACATTCTGCATCCTAACTCTTCCTGAATCATGCGCTTATTTATGCTCTAATTCTGACCCGAGTAACTTTATTATGTTCTTACTTTGTAAACATCATGGCGTCTGTTCATCTTGAGGGACTTTTCCCCCATGCGAAGTGCATTTTGATCATGTTGATCGCGGCTGCAATTTAGTCCATCCAAGAGCTGCATTTATTTCTGGTAAACGTCATTTTTTTAGCAAAAGAAAACAAATTTGTTGAAAAAGAAAAGTCATCAACATAATGATCCCTTCCACGTCAGCACTCAACTCATGTTTAAAGTCCGTAGCCTAATTACATGTTTAGATTAATGTAGCGACATCTGGCTCGGCAAAACGTGTTCGTTGTAGTCATGGAAGAACACTAACATTGTCACCTTCAGAGAAGGAATGAATTGTTAGATGGAAGAAAAGAGAATATTGTGATTTAGAGTATCATAATAAACTAAAATGGTATGGTTATGTTTATCCGGTCGAATGGCATGGTAAACTTCCTGCAAGGCACGATACCAGAACCATTGTAAAGGGTAGAATTGGGGGGGGGGGGGGGTGTTTATTTTGTCCACTCTCTTTGTCCGTCATGTTCATAGTGAAAGGGGGAAGACAATATCAAAGAACGGGCAGACCTAACCTTTAGCAATTCCCAAATTATGGCGAATGACAGATGGCAGGAAGTGGTCAAAATAATCATCAGTGGTGCCCCTCAGACCAGGACGGCATGGGACATCATGATGATGACGACAAAACCGGGCTATTCTTTACTAATGCTAGTGCCCCGTTGCATGAAACTTTTATGTCATGATTTATGTCATTATTCATGACATAAATCCCCGAATCACGACATAAACGCAAACTGCCAATGACATAGCTCATGCGGAGATTTATGTCCCAAGTTTCATGCAACAGGGCCCAGATCATCTAATACTTCTTCACATTTCCATAGACGTTCTTCGAGGACAAAGGTTGTTTCCATGTCAATGAGTTCTGCAAAATATATATTACCATCCCTTTCATGTATTTTATCATTTTAACCCTTTGAAAGTGGATAACATGTACTTACAATTTTTTTGTTATGATGATGATAATGTCAATCGATTTAAACGACGTGTTTCTAAGTTTATGTGTTTTGAGCAGCTGTCTAATGACTACCTTATTTTGTTTCATTAGAGCCCGAACAGCTTAAATTTCACGTGATGTAACTATCTGTTGGTTCATCGCACTCTTGTGGTTGTGCTACTAGGAAAATAGCATAAAGTGATATTCAATAAAATCTGATCTGAACTTTAAGGATCTATTCATGATCATGTTCGGGGGGGGGGGGGGTGCTCATGCTCGAGGTACACAGCACATGTTGCGTTGATCGTACTGATGGTGTCGCATGTCAGCTTGAAGTGTGATTTTATTTAGCTCATAGTATGAATTCATTTTGCCCCGCTCACAAGGGACTTAATCAATTTCAGGTCCCTCTAGGTAAAGCCAAGGGTAGTGACGTGTCATTATTTTGCATCATGTTTGTGTTCGTACAAAAAAAATATGAATTTGGGTCCCATACGTAATCTGTAATCTGGGCCCTATGTTTAGGTAAAAGGGATGGCATTTTGACTCTGCTATTCACTCACAGTTGAAATGGTGAAGCCAGTGGAAGCATAAGTAGTAGTGGTGGTAATATAGCATAATTATTAACATTCCGGAAAGGGAATTCCTTCATCCGATTTAACAAAATACTTTCAAAATTTACGACAAAAAACAAAAAAACTTGATTTTGTATCTGCAACAAACAACAAAATTATTTTAATATGCTAAGTTTTCAGTATAGAAAATTCAAGACTTTAAAAAAGAAAATCATTTACTGAGGGATTAGGACATACAATAATTCCTAATTGCCTTTATACAGTCCTGAATCATTAGATTGAGAGAGCAAATGCTATTTTACAGGTGGATTTAAACTGATCTAATCATACTTCAAAACTTATTAAAATAACTTTAGGATTGGCGTTTAATAAGAGTATTAACCTCTTAAAAATGAAATCTTTATAAAGTAAAGCAAATGCAGCCTAAATACTGTTGCTTGTGACAAATATTAGATACTTACGGTATATTTGATAAGAACATAATAATATGGTTTTATTCACACAGGGTAGCTTCATCAGTATTATTATGGCACTCCCTGAGGGCCCTGCAAATTACCCCAGCATTGCTAAATACCCCAACTTTGACGAGAGTGACAAATGTGTGTAAAATATCTTATCCAAGAACCCAGGACTTCTCGTATATGTGTCAAGAGCCTTGTTTTATTGGTGACATGGGAATGGAAGTCACAAAATTGTGAATTTTCCATTGACATGTTAACATTTTCTTCACACTTCACATCTTCATTACTTTCACTTCCCCAAAATACGAACATCCTATGCAAAATCTAGTGTATTTTTCACCGGCCTTCTTTACCAAAAGAAATAAAAAACAAACAAACTCAGTATTGCTCCATTCTTTTAAACGTAATCTTAAAAAAATACCTGATATATAGATACCGAACCAGCTAACCAATAGTAGAAACTTTGTTCCCTTCTATGTTATATGTCTGTATATTATCATGTATATGCTTTTGTTCATTGTTGTATTTATATTTTTACTTTAATTTAATCAATCTATGATTTATGGAATTAAAGATGAAATTTATTATTTATTATTGTTACACCAATACATTATGGGATACTAATTTTTCGATATTATGTTGGGTGCCAACGCTCTTAAGACTACATTTTGTCTTCCTATTGGCTCCCTCCACAATAATATGGTCAGATATAATGCGTATTTCTATTTCATTCTGTTTTGATATGCTTTATTATCGTACTTTTATTGTAATTGTTGATGAATTATGTTTGTATTTTGAAATGTAATCTTTTTAATATACTTGCCTTACAGGCTTCTGCTCATATACATGTCTTTTGTTTTATTGTTGTGGAGAATAAATGAACTTAAACATAGGATGTATGTGACCCACTCCAAACAGCCTGCCCAAAAATTCCGGCTACGCCACGCCTTAACATGAGCAAATCGGACACAGTGCTAATTCGAGCTTTTACAGTGACAGGCAATGATGGAGTGTTCACTATGGATGCATGCATCAACTGTAGTAGCCTGTATTCTGCCTTCCAGGCAGACAAAATCCATCCTGGAGAAAAAAAAAACAAAGAAAAAGAAAATGGTATGAGCCTACATGCGCTTGTTAATCCCGTATCACACGATGCGTCAATTCTTTTGCGTTATTTCCTGCGCTAACCAACTCCAAGAACAAAATTAGCATATACGCCCATCCTGCCCATGATTCAACACAACGTTTGCGTTGTTCATTTTGTTTCATTTTTTGGTGAAATTTCACATCAGTCCGCTTCCCAAACCCGACTGTCTTCCAGAAGTTGAGAATCTGCTTGACTGTACAGGCCTTAGAGGGTGCAGCCTTCTCAGCCCACAGTCTTGTTTTCTTGGTGTTATTCTTGTAATCGTGGTGTCTTCTGTCGTAGAGGCAGGGGTTTCCTCCAACCAATTAGCAAATTAATCATCTTCTGCTCCTGTGTAAAGGGTAGGTTTTTCCATCCCCTTCCTGGAAGCAGAACCAGACGCAGCAGCAGCAGGCTCCCAATCCTTCCCCTCTTCCTCCTCCTCTAGGTCAGGATCAACCTGTGTTTTAGCTCAGGTTCAGTTCAGGGTTAGAGTTGGTGGCCTGTATCTTCTCATTCCTCTGCTTCACTGTATTCAGCAGGAGGTGAGAGCCTGGGGATTTCTCCTTCTCCTCCCCTGGGGTTGGTTTTCTCCTTGGACTTGGCATTTTCAGTGTTGTGGAGAACTTTGTGTACCTAGCTATTCAAAGTAATAGCGAAGTCTGGGCACACCGACGCGCACAGATGTAAGCGCATAGGGAAGTTATATAAATGTGATATGCGCTATACAAGAACGGTTTGTTATTATTATTATATTAGTTATATACATGATTGTGATTGATCACGTGAGAGTTTGTTGACCGTATTGGGCCGTATAGTGAACCGAAGTACTACCATACTAGACCGTTGTAGACCGTAGCAAGACCGAAGCTCGTCCGTCATGGACAGGAGCAAACCGTATCACGACCGTCTTGGACCGTCTCAAACATATAAACAACCCCCACGGTTGGACTCGGCCAAAAACTAACCGTAATAGACCGTAGTAGTGACCGTCACATGACCGCCCTAGACCGTCATGGACCGTATTTGGCTGAGTTTGACCGTACTAACATAAAGTAAGGCGGTCGCTGCTACGGTCTAGTTCGCTCCATAACGGTCCATGGCGGTCTGATAAAGGCTGTTGTAAGGTCGTTATACGGCTTACTACGGTTATTTAGGATCAGTCGGTGAGAAGGAAAGTTTTGAACATGTTTAAAGCTTTCTCTCCAACCGTCAGTTATTACAGTCTGTACTACGGTTATTAGAACGGTTTAGTAAGGTCTACTACGGTCTTATTACGACAGTATAACGGCCCAGAACGGTCAAGACAGTCACTCAACCATCAATGACCGACATGAACCGACTCTGTCCGTAACTGTCGTGTGAGAGCACCTTTAATGAGAAGGAATGATGGAGTGTACACTATGCATGGTTGCATAATCACCTGTAGCGTATAGGGCTAAGTTTCGCTTTCAAGGCGTAAAAATCCCGCTCGGAAATAGACTGGAATGGTATAGGATTGTGTCTAAACGCAGATATCCTATGATTCTAATTCCAGATGATTTGAATTACTCATTTTGCTTTTCGTACTGTGTGAGATATCTCAGTAAGTTTATCCATACTCGATGAAATTAGACACCCGTGCATATGGTTTGAGACATCACGCCGTGACATCTGACACGGTCACCGCTTGGAGAGCGAAAATATCGTCAAATGATATTCCAATGTCTATGATGGTGTCGGAAGTCACGCTGAATTATCTCACACTATGCGTATTGCAAAATTGCACGAGAAAAAAATCATACCATTCAAAAAGTAGGCCTATATAAGTTGCAAACTATATATTGAACATTATTTGAAATTCATGTGCAATGTCAAACTGAATGAAAAGAGAATTTAGAATCTGTATATGAAATTTGAAATGATAACTTTAACAATAAGCAATTTATTTGGATTGAATACAATGAACAGCTCATCAGGAGATAGAAAATCAGAATGGTCTGAAAGCGAAGTCCACTTGAGGGTGCAGTTCGTGCCTTGTGCTTCGTATGAGAGGTCACATGAGGCCTCGCCGAGGAGAGGCTGAGTCGACTATGTCAGGGTTCGGTTAGGCCTCAATGGGTAGAGAGTACAACTTATAGCGTAAAGTTAAAAGCGGAAAATGTATTGGAATAAGCTTGGAATAGATGATAGGGGGTGGTATTCCGAGATTTATTTTATCTTGATTTTAGTGAAATAATTTTAATTGTCATAACAAAATGTACGCTTATGGCGCATCATTGGTTAATGATTGCGCAAAAGTGGCTGCGTACGCGGAATTCATCTGCACCAATGAAATGTTGCAATGTAAAATTTGTTACGACAAATAAAATCTTTTCACTAAAATCAAGATGTCAAAAAATATCTCTCTCGAGTTTGCTCTTTCCATAATTATGTAATAGGCATGATCATTTAATCATTATAAGTTTTTATTTTCCACATACTAAGAATCTTGCTGTTAGATTGGTCAAAAGGTAATCACGTCATAAAGTGTAGTTTTCCCCGTCAATCGACCGGACTAGAAAAGTTCGTGACCTTGACGGAACAGTACATATTAGTGTGTCTTTCGCTGATCTCTTCAGTCCATTATAGAGTCACAATGCGTTATCAATATTTTGGGCACGCGCGAAATGAAAGTGCGTGACCTTTATAAGCGTACTAAAATAAGCTTAAATAAGCGCGCTTTGCCCATTCCCGCGCTTACATAAAACACATGTTCGCACTAGGAGGGGGTTTATGTCACGGTTTAAACTTCTTTTGTGAATTCGGGTCTAAATTTCTTTTTCGAGAAGTAGACAATAATATTCTTTCTCGTACCAGCTAAATAATTACCTTTAGGTTTCAGGCGATGAGACGTAGTTATCACTTCCTCGGCGATCTGAATGTATATACGCTATCTTTCCGATCGGAAGCGAAGCTGAGGAAAGATAGTTACATCCAGATCGCCTCAGAAGTGATTCCCATCACCTTCACCACCGGTAATTATTTGCTTAGTAAATGTTATATTCCACATACTAAGAATCTTGCTGTTAGATTGGTCAAAAGGTAATCACGTGATAAAACGTAGTTTTCCCCATATCAATCGACCCGAGAAGAAAAGTTCGTGACCTTGACGGAATAGTACTTATGTGTTTCGCTGTTCTCTTCAGTCCATTACAGAGTCACAATGCATTATCAATATTTGGGTAAGCGCGAAATGAAAGTGCGTGACCTCTACGAATATTCAATTGAAAAGTGCGTGACCTCTACGAATAGTCAAAATGAAAAGTGCGTGACCTTTACCCTGTTCAGACGCTATTCATTTTATACCAAAACTCGATAAAGAAACGACGTATAAAGACTCATCGTATAGCTAACGGGTCGTGAAAAAGGTGGTATAGATGCGCAGTTTCCCATTGCGCGTGTTGTTATGATCACGAGGTATCCGCTAGCCCCCTGCCTGGATTTCCTCTTCCACCTTTCACGCGCGCTCCCGTTAAGCCCCGCCCAGTTATACCGTTCTACGGTCGCCATACGTTCAGACGGGCATGGAACAGTGATTCTTTATCGAGTTCTAGTTCGAAACGATGCTCTGACCTCGTTTCGCTATACGTCGTTTCGTTAGTCAGCGTTTAGACGCAAAATTTCATCGTATAGCTATACCGTTCTAGTATAGCTATACCGTTTTGGTATAGATTTTTAGCGTCTGAACACCCTGCTTTACGAATAGCTCCTCCATAGGCGTACTAAAATAAGTGCGCATTGCCCAATCGCGCGATTAAAATGATAAAACAATTGTGCGCATCCAGGTAGGGGTACGGTTTATGGGGGTTTATGGTGGTTTTAACATATTTTGTGAATTTATTCGGGCCTAAATCATAAATGTCTTTTTCGAGAAGTAGAGAATAAATGTCTTTCTCGTACCAGTTAAATGTTTCAGATGCGGAATATAAAGCAAATAATCACCTTTTGATTTCAGGTGATGAGACGTACTATCACTTCCTCGGCGATCTGAATGTATAACGCTATCTTTCCTCAGCTTCGCTTCGGAAAGATAGCTACATCCAGATCGCCTCGGAAGTGATAGTTTGTCCCATTACCTTCACCAACGGTAATTATTTGCTTAATATCTACCTTTGAGCTACCTCTGAATTTTTTCGAGTGGAAAAGATTGCGTTGAATTGTGTATAATATTATTGTAGCCAAAATGCTTTAGGAACTATTGCAAAGTTTCGAGCAAAATGATTATGGTTCGTATTAAAAGACAAAATTGATTCTGTTTTTTTTTTTTTCTTACGGAATGCACAGAGACAAAAATGGCCTTAATTACATTCACATAAAATCCACTTGGCCTTCTTCTTTATCATGGTTTTCGTATATGATTCCCTTGTGCCCAGTGGCGTAGATACGCACACACTTTTTATTGTTGGGGGGGGGGGGGGGGTTGATGAATAGATCACCCCACTAACAATGGATAATTATGCGTGTCTACGCCCGTGCTTGTGCCACAGCCCACAAAAAGTATTTTTAATGACATAATTATGCTATTTATTCAACTTTAAACAACATTTTGACGGATTATAATTTTGGAGAGAAACTTCTTAACGTTTGCCCACAACACGACGTGCACGTATTAAACGCCTTTAAGCTATTAGCCGGCTCTAACACATGGACATTTTTTTCATTGCCTTTTATAAGGTCAAACTGCGGTGAGTCTGGAATAGGTACACCATTCTCGAAAGAATATGTGACAATCCTTCTTTATGATTCATTTACGTTAAGTATACAATGCAATTACTCTATTTGATAATGTATTAATATTTGTTTATTATGTTGTAATCAGTTTATAAAATATGTTTCAAGAAAAAAAAAAGGATCATAAAGATAAATAAATCAATCAAATCAAATCAAAATCAATAATTCCACCTGGAATTAGGCTAAAGTGGTAGCGCTCATGCTGTATTATGTTGTTATGCAATGGCATGACACCAATGGGATGAGGCTAAGCTAATCCAAATTATATGCAGGTGTTTAGCTTCAGTCTCACTCATTAAATTCATATCGGTCTGGATTTTATGAAAATCCTACCAGAACGTGCACGGGGCATTCCATGGGCCACTTATCTTGGTTTGACTCTGTGCCATGCATAACAATGTTGCCCGTCCGACATTTTAAAGCTACCTTAAAACTAATTTCATTATTTATAGGTATTACTTTGAACTATTATTAGCTCAGTCTGAGATCTTTATTAATCCAAACCTAATTGAATTTCTCTTGAACGAGTAGACCTTAGTTTTCGTAATCTATCAAAATGAAATGTGATCCTCGTTCTTTGCAACGATAAAATAAGGCAGCTCATGGAAAATGATGGTAAAGAAAGCCGGATAATGTTATGAGGCCTCCAATGTTTTTATTAATATATAGCCTATATAATTTTCTTTCGAATGGCTGTTTCTGTATAAAAAATACTTTTCGAATATTTTTAGTTCATTGATTTTTAATCACTTATATGATGTCAGTGACACATGTTACACGTTTGATGGGGGTTACCCAACTCATTTACAAACTTAGTAACTATGATAATGACGATCCTGTTTCTATCTCTTTTTCAAAGCTGTAAATCCTTGATACGCCTTAACAGTGTTCTTAAAAAATATTTTCTTTAAAGTATCAAATTTATTGACGTCAAAGGCACAAAATTAGAGCAAAAGTTTAACATAATATAATATCATTATGCCCTTTGAGTGTACTGCATTTACATTTTTCTTAGATTTCTTGTCATTATCTTGTGTGACGCCAGGGTGACGTCAGTGTTGCATATCCCATGTCAAAGTTTAAACGATTTAATAGACATTACTGGCATATATGCCTTGACTCGGGTTAAATGCGGGCCATGAATTTTTTCTGCATGACGCAGTGTAATTTAAAAACTACGATTTAATATTCTTGCATTCCTATATTTTTAATTTTTCTGCATTTCAATTGTATCCTCCGACAGTGTAAGTACTTTCTTATCGTGCGTACGATTTTGTTCAGTGATTCATTTGACTCTAAGTTTTTGGAGGTTGAATAGAGGTGTTCAAACTAATAAAAGACGAAGTACAATCTTATTGAAAAAAACAATCCAATATACCGGTATTCCTATATCTCTTTTCTAGCTGTATTTCATTGTTATCCGCTGAAAGTAGCAATCTTATTACCCACCCCCAATATACTGGTATTGTTTTCTCTTCAGTTGCTCGCTGTATTTCATTGTTATCCGCTGACAGTATCAGTGTTTTCACATCTTTCCAGTTTTTTCATTAATTTTTTTACTCAAATGGCATAGTCTAATATCGTACGTTGGATAGGGGTCAACGAACTTTTCTACATGGCACAAGGTAATAAGAAGATGATCCGATGTACCTGTTCATTGACTTATTACACTCTAATGGCATGTCTGAGTGTGTGTGTGTGTGTTTGTGATTGGGTATTTACAGACGTGTATAGTCGTGTATAGTGTGTGTGTTTGTGATTGGGTATTTACAGACGTGTATAGTCAGTTACCATCGAAAGACGTGACTAAGTTTCGAACCTGAGTCCGATCAGAGTCAGTTTGTAGGAGAAGACAAAGAGCGGACGTCACAATGTTAGTATTTTCATATCTTCCTTTGATTTTGTTCAATGATTTATTTGAGTCCCATTGCATACTTTTGAGCCTGGCCATTTCAAAAGGTTTCAGATGTTAAAACGTTTAAGATGTTGGTTTCATTTCTTGTTAATTCATGATATTAATTTTGGATTATTATTATTCATTTTGAATTTACTTTAATAAATTTTTCAAATTTTCCAGGTTTCACCTCAAACAAACCCTCAATCACGTATGCAAATATTGTAAACACTTTCTTTACAACAACACAAACCATTCCATCCAAACTAATGATAAAACAATGAAGACACACGTAATATTTCCTTTCCTCTCTCTCTCTCTTTCTCTCCCCTTCTTTTAATGAGAAATGGTTACATCTCAGTAGGTCAGTATAGCGGTACTCACCCCAAACCACATTTTGTGCATTTTCTATCTCTGGTGTGTATAAAAAGGCTGATTCTGTTTGGCCTTGCCAATGTCTACGTAAATGAGAAGATTCACCACCGATAATACCGTCATCTAAGATGAACTTCGTCGTTCAGTATAGAAACTTTGATCCTTTTGAGATTATCATAGACACAATCAGTGGTGTATTTGGCGATTAAGCAATTAAAGGCCACCGCACATCTTACGATCGGTCTGCGATCCAATTACATTTGACAAATCATTTAAAGACGAATGATATTTTTGATTGAGAGTCTGAATAGTCATACAGATAGTAAAATCGATAATACGGCATTTGCCGAGTTTTCTAGTCGGTGGAATGGCCAAATCGGCTCCGAGTCGGGGTGACGTCACAAAAATCGTGCGACTGCCTACGATTTGAAACTAATTTTGCCCTTATTCCCTGTAGAAACCTGACAGCTCACAAAAACCCTATGTTAGTATTCGTTTTACTTTTCAGAACCTGAATAGGGTAGATTTAATTTGTTAAAATGCCAATATATGCCATAGCGATTTATTTTCACAAATCGGATCGCAGACCGATCGGAAGATGTGCGGTGGCCTTAAGAGGGAAAACTGGAATCGTGGGGACCGGGGGGGGGGGGGGGGGGGGGTGTGGGGTATCTCATTGGGTAAAAGGTCACTCACAGGCGCCGCGGAACGTCTTGGAAAGTGGAGGGGCTTAATGGGGGGGGGGGGGGGGCTGCGTGTATACCACATTTTTGCACTGCCATACGTTTGCACGTGCTTACTGAAAAAGTGGGGGGCTGCAGCCCCCCAGCCTCCCGGTTCCGCGGTCCCTGACTCATGAAGGTGGGGGTGTCGCAGGGGTTCTGTCATCTTCTTTTCTTGGCACTTTTCCCTTTTATCGTGCTGTGTTTTCTCATTTCCCCTCTTTCTTTTTTTTTCTTTTTATTTTCGCCATTCGATGTCGGGGGCAGGGGGGGGGGGGGTGCCGCATGCCCCTCTTTGCTACATCACTGCACAGACGCATCCACCTCTTTTGTGAAATGACACGAGCTACACACCTGACAATGAAGCTGTGTGATTATAAAATATCTTTAAGTAGGAGGTCCTCATTGCGTACCATTAAGTGTGATTGCTCTCTGTGGTACTAAATTGTTAACACAGCAGTAGTTGGGGGTCTTATCAAAACACCATCCATCTTCGCAAGATGATACCCCCGAGACCTTCCCATCAGATCTATTGATATGCGCTGTTTTTAATCACCGAATGTTTCCTTTTTGGAAGCGGGTAATATGATATAAATGGACTAGACACAACCTCAGGGTGCAATGCATCCTGGGTGAAAAATGTTTTTGTGAATTGTCACCTATGGAAGAGGCAGGTCGATATTATTGAGTTTTTTTAACGGTTTGATGTGCATTTAGGCCACACGACAGCATGAAAGGTCGGTTAACTTTTCAAATGCCAATAACCTCTTCGTTATCTTGTATCGTATCCATCCATCCATCTTTTTAAAATACTAATCAGAATTTACATAATTTTCAGTGCTACTTTGGATTATCATCCCTTTAAACCCTTAATGTTTCTGTCATTCGGAGACAAATCTGGCATAATGTAAGTAAGAATGTTTAGGACAATATCAAAGAAAGCATTAACTTCATTGTGCCGGATTTTGACACCAAGTTAATGCTTTTTCGTAAGGCATTAATCCCAAATTACCAAGTCCCTCGGAAAGGACACAAAAAGCTACCTACAATATACTTGCTTTAACAGCCAGGTAAAATATTAAAAAATCATTTAATAATCTACAACGGTTATATTGCATAATGCCCGTGGTGCACGAAGCGTCACTTGCCTGACGTAAGATCACCCGATTCCCAGATGGGACACAGTAAACAACTGTGAAAAAGTATGAAAAGAACAGAGTTTATACTGGATAAATTATTCAATCCCTAAGGTGGGTTATAGATGGATGAACTGTACCCATCATGATCTGTATTCGAGACATATTATATGCACCTGATTCATGATGTTTAAATATTTTCCCGGAAGATAATGCAAATTAGTGTTCAACTAGGGTCGTCCCGGCCCTGTGTGAAAGGGGCTTAAGGCCCGATGCACACAAGGGGCCATTTCGATTGCCTTATGTGGCATACACTCATCAAGCTTACAAAGGGTGCATACGCCAGCAATTGAACGTAATGTTTGCATTCTTTGTTCGTGTACATTTACATTTGGTATGATGTCACTCTTAGATCTCTGAGAGGTCATTTCCAACAATAGCAAATGACCTTTCATATGCAATGGGCATACACAATATCCCCTTTCCAAAAGACGTCGATGACGCCACAGTGTCAGAACAAGACCCTTTTACGCCAATTTTCTGACATGCATGACCAGCAAGTAATATCTCAGCGCGCCCCTCCTTGTGTTTATCCATTTCATTAACATCATTAGGTTTGGGTATACAATATTATACGGTTGTCTAGATTATATAAACAATTATATTACAGAGTAATTCAGTGGAAAAATGAGCCTTCCAAAGATAACAAGCTGGGTTTTGCTGCAGCCTTGACGAATGAGCAAAGGCTATATTGTATTCGTATTTATATTATGTGAATCTCTAGAGGTCTTGGAAGGCTATAATCTAGGTTATTTTGGGAATGGTTTCATCTAATCTCCCGCTTTCATTTCTCTGAAATATATTGGCCTAAGGGTCTTAAAACCTGTATAATGGTATTGGCACATGTAGAGCTGGTTTTATCATTTAAATGATGCGGCTAATGGATGCGACTATATCCTTATAATATGAAGTTGTACGTAATAACTGGAACAAAATCTTTTTTTTTTTGGGGGGGGGGGTTATAGTAAGCACGAATAAATGTATTTTTGTAATTAAAAAGAACCAATGCCATTGCCTCTACAGACATAACTTAAGCTGCAAATCATGAAACTATACATGCACATGTACACATAATATTGGTTTAAAAAATATTTCATTTCCCGAGTTTTGCATAATTTTTCCTTATTTTATTTTATACCTCCGGCTTTAGGGGGGGGGGGAACGATATGTTTGCCGCCTAATTTTTTTCGGGGGGGGGGCACTGCCCCTGCCCCCCATGATCGACGCCCCTGGATATGAGGTACTCACCTTCTTTTATTTTCTCTTTGACAAAACAAAACAAAAACGTTCTTAATATAAGTATACTTCCTCAGTTACTGAATAGGATAGAAACAAATCTAAACATTTTGATGTTTAAAAACATTTAATTTGCTTGTGAACAGACTTTTTTTTCCATAAAGTTTTGACAAAGAATATTGCATGACGAGAAAATTAAAAGGCAAGAAGGAAAAAGAAATCGATTGCTCCATCTCCAAATAAGCATTTTCATTTCATGAGCCAATGCTTATCTATTTGTAGCATGAAATCAGTACCTATTATATTTTGAGCTTTGGCGTCACATTTATCAAAAATATAATCTTATTCTATTTGTTACTCATTTGCATGCTTTACGGGAAGGCAAAATAGAACAAGCAACTCAAAATCCCCAAAGGAACTCGATTGAAAAATTATGATAATACAGAAAATGTGATTATTTTTAGACCTACAAAGTGAAAACCCCATAATTTTCAGGTACACATTAAAAAAAAATTAGTTAAAAAATGAAAAAGAAAAGCATAACAAATCTCCAAATAGCATGATCGCGTGGCATATTTGAGTTTCTTTTTTGCTTGGAAAGTGACAAGAATGATTCGCGTAATCGCCGGAGGTTGGCAGCTGAGGATGACGAAATGAAATTGCCTTTGATCAAAATGAATTCGCAATGGTAACATTGGTTAGACATAACTCGAAAATATGACCAAGGACGAAATTGACCGCTTATAAAGTTTCGAGTAAAATTGGATGAAAATACTATAAAAATGAATAAAACCAATGCAAAAATGTGTGAAAACTATGATATTAATGAAAGAA